>JAJTUV010001779.1:0-207500 GCA_021653895.1 Mastomys natalensis
ACATGAATTAATTTTTCAAACATCTATCCAATATTCATAAGAGTTCAGTGTTGTTAGATATGAATAAAATTAAAAATCTTTCTAATTGTAATATGATACTCAACAGTATAGGATTGCAAAAGCAGTCAAATTAACAATTGATATCAGATGGTGAGGGCTTCAGAGATGGCACAGTGGGTTAAACTGCTTGTGACACAAACATGAGTATGATCCTAGGCCCTATGTAAAATGGGACAGAACATATATCTATAACTCTAGCCCTGGAGATGGAGATAGAGAGGCAGGGGGATTGCTGGCATTACTTACCAGACAGTCTAGCTGTAACAGAATGTTTCAAGTTCAGAAAGACCCTGTCTTTACGGAATAAGTAAGGTAGAAACAAAAAGACCTCTACAACCTACCTGGACTTGTACATTAAGTATATGGGTTACACACATACACACACACACACAAACACACACACACACACAACACAGCGAAGAAGAATTTCAGAAAGCTAAAGCTAACTGTCATATATTATTTTTAATCTACAAAATATTCAGTCCAAAGGAAAAAAATATACCTAAGTCATAAAGAGCTGTCAATAGTGTCAATTAAAACATCATAGCCTACCAATGTGGTTATGGAATTCCGTCCTCTGGGCATGAACTATTCCTGTTCTTTTGGGCTGTTGGTTGCAATGATTACCTAAAGGAGGCCTACACAAAATAGGCACACTAACTTTTCCTCATGAAGTGTGAGGCCTCCTGATATACTGACCATTGCCAAGGATTTATAAAACTGTTGACTGTTACCAGGGAAGAGGAACCTTAAGCTCCAAGCTTCCTCAGTATTCAAGGTATTCAAAGTTACAAGAAAGAAAGTTCCACGAAGCCATGCTGCTCCCACAAATTTAAAGACATTAATTGTTACCTAATGAAAGAAATTTTTTTCTTCAATAGTGAAGCAACCTATATATACCTTGTCCATGCACTTATAAATACTCCTGTTTTCCTCAATACATCTGGTTGTACATAGATGGCTTCTTTGTTTCTGTTCTCGATACAAATTTGGAGTGATTCCATGTTTGCTAAGAGAGAAAAAAATTAAACAACATGTTTCTCATATGAGGAAAATTTTAAAGAAAATGTATAGCTAGAAGATCATGTCATTAGTAGACTAATTAAAATAATAAAGTAATATTTTTCTAGTGTGCATTTTTAATTAATAGTTATTATTTATTCTTATATTGTTTTAATTAAAAAATCCAATTTGATATCTATCTATATATAATATCAACATAAAAGGCACTATTGAATGTTTTGGGCAGTTCTTAAAGATGGAAATTACTAGATAATATAATACATAAATGTATTTATTTTTGCTTTTATTGGTTTAATGAGGTCTAGTCTCATTAAAATTATTATTTTGGTTGACACATATCAATTGGCTCATCCAGTTTTTTCAAATAATGCAATTTTGGTTCTTCTTTATAGTTGAATGATTCTCCACTGAAGTTTATATTCTTATATTTGTTCTCTCTATTGTTTCACAGTTTCTAAGGGATGTCTTCTGAACTGAATGTTCTCTTTACTTGATTTAAACTGTGGTTCCTATTTTTGAACTTTAATCGTTTTATCTATCAATTTTTATCATATTTATCTTTCTCACTTATATTCTTCCAACTTTTTGAGAATTTCGCTCTTCCCTTTATTCATTTTGGCTTGCTTTCCTTTCCTTGATAGTTTTTATTTCTTTTTTCTAGTTTGATTTTCAGCTATGCTATGTTATAGTTTTTTGTATATTTTGTCATTTCATGTTTCTCAATGTGTATTTCTGTGCATTCTTTTAAAAAAGTGACTTTTTATCATTTTTTAAAATACAGAATGAACTGTAAATCCATGAATTTTGAGTGATTTTCATAGTAAACTTTCATTTTCTGTTAAAATGTTTGCCACTCTTTAGAGTTGTAGGCTTTCTAGTTCCTACCGTGGCAGAATGGGTCACTCCCTGTGGCTGCAGAGACAAGATGCTTCCTACAGTTATGGGTACATTTCTGTAATTCATTTTGAAGCTATGTCTCAACTTTTTAAAATTGAGAGTCTTTAGAGACATCTGTTTCCACATGTGGTGGAAAAATAAAAGATCTTACTGTTAACTTTGTGAATAAGCCTAATTTTAGATTACAGAAATGTTTGCACATGTTCACGCACACACATAACACACACACAACACACACACACACACACACACACACACACACACAACATACACGCACATACTCACTGAAATCTGGCAGCATGAGACCTATAAGACCTACTGTGATTTGTCAACACTGAATTTTATCTGTTCTGTCGCATGATGGTACCATTTGAGCCCCGTTGTTGAGGGAAAATTTACTAGGAATGTTGAATAAATGGATTATTTTTATTTCACAGATTTACCAAAAATAAGAGTATATGTCTTTGATATATTGTGTTTGGTGGCACTAATTCTCCTCTCCCCCACCCTCACCCTTTTTTATTATTGGCATCACTTACATGGAGTATGGCTATGGAATCTGATTTCATTACCTATGTAAGAACAAAAGAAATGGTCCGCTAATTCCAAACTGAGATCTTCAAAGTCGTCCGTGTCCCCAGCTCTACTATTTAAGCCTGTCACCGCTGCATCCTGGCCTGATAGCTATTTGAGAATCATAAACTGAAGAGAAGAGTGATAAAGGTCAGATGAAGCTGAACAGCCTTGTGTGGCACACCGACCTGCAGTGGGAAACCCAGCTGTCACAGTCACGGAGCAGGAAGCACGCTTGCACAGATGAACCCAGCAGCAGGCAGGTGTGGGAGCAATAATAGCTGATTGTCATCTTAAGCCACTGAGTTCAGTGTTGTCATGTACATAATATATGCACGTTAGTTCAAATTTCTCTTTTTTCTTATAAATCATTCCTAGAAGAAATGAAAAAAAAAAAAAAAAAGATGATATCCACTCAGTCATATTGATATCAAAAGACTAACATTTAAAAATGATGTTTCTGGATTGGCAAAGATTCACCTTGGTTAAGCCATTTTAAAATTGTAGCAGTATTCACTGCATATTCTAAACCATTTACCAGCCTCCTTTTGCTGACTATTTCCATTGTTTTAAAGCTGCATTATTTAAAACATTTGTAAGGAGTTAGCAGTTGCAATACTGGCTTCGTTTATCCATCTTCCCAAATTCTTACATAAAACCGAGAAAAGTGTGTGTTGGCAAACTATAATCGACGTTTGAAATAAAAATAAACTCTGAAAAGGTATATTAAATATTCCAATATAGATGAGTGGGAGGTAAGGCAGATGCAGCTGCAACATCTGTGTATAGTTTTTTACTACCTGTTAAAGTTAACATGCAAAGTAACAGGTTTCATTGTGACATTTTCATATACATAATTCATCCTCCACTGGTCTTCTTCACCTTATTTCTCCTCATTTTACTGCTCCTCTTTCTTCTGCTTTCATGCCTCTTACATCCAAGTATCCTCTCTTATTTCCCCTTGGTCCTTACCTTAGATTCCTTGCTTCCCTCTCATCCCCTAGTCTCATTTTATGACCTATCTACACACATGCCCAAACATATATTTAAATCTAAATTCTGCATATGGGAGAAAATATGCAATATTTGTCTTTCAAAGTATGATTTATTTTGATTGCCATAAACATCTACATTTTGACTCATTTTCCTATTACATGGGTCATAATTTCATTCTGCTTTAAAACAGCATAAAATTCCATTATTTTCTTTATCTATTGATGGGCATATAGACTGGTTATTGTGAATGATGAAGCAATAGACATGCAACATATAAATGTCTCTGTGTTATGCTGACTTTGAGTCTTTCAAGTATTTACCTAGGAATATTATAGCTGGATGCATATAATTTGTGTGTATATATGTTTACAGATAGGATGAAAAGAGAAGCACAGGAGAAAGAAAGAGAGCAACACAATATATGCACAGACAGGACAAGGGTAAGAAAAACATCCTCAGATCCAAAAGTTGGAAGTACTGACAGACAAGCACCCATCAGAACTGAATCTGGAAAGAGTTTGTATGCCCAAATGTAGATGGGTACAGGGGCTAGTAATAAAGAATTCCAAAGTGATTACTATGTAGTAGTCCTTACCATGGTTTGATAATGAGCTGACGATAGTAATTCTAAGACTGGGCTACGAAGTCATGACTTAGGTCAAAGATGGGAGAGAAAGAGGAGGTCCAGGTACACTTGGGGAAGTTCTAGAGCAGCAAAATTCCCAGGAAGCAAGCTCTTACCAGAAAGAGCAAAGGGAGTGCTGAGAAATGAGAAAAATATACGTTGCAAACTGCCTAGATTTCAAGAAAGGAGATTTCACATAAAACTCTAAATGACGACTAGAAGGAGCAAGGTAACATCAATGCAATGAACGAAACTTAGAAAAGATACCTTTTGGAGAAGATACTTATATGATCACATTAACACACACATTCATAGAGAACAAATCCCAGCTCTGTGTCTACTACTTTAAAGCATGCTATCACCAAGTAATAAAGGAAGAAATATATGCAATTACAACATGAGATTTGTTTTAGAGAAATGCAGAAGAGAGGTACCAACACTTAAAACCTAATGAGATTTCAATTGTAAGCTCTGACTGTTTTGTTCCTGTATCTTGGAACACAAACGCATGCTCCAATCTTGACTGGCTTGATCTTGTTCAGGTACTTGTCCAAGTAGCTACAGCTGCTGTGAGCTCATCGGTGCACTGTTGGATCATGTCAGCACACTCTGAATTTTCGAGCTCTTGCGTTCTTTCTATGTTTCCTCTAGGGTGTTTCCAGAGCTTTGGTAGGATGGTATGGGGTGATAGAGATGATTTTCCTTTTAGTGTCTCTTTAAAAAGACACTTTAAAATTAATGTATGGTTTTGAAAGTTTTCATGCTTCCTTTGTATTTTACTGCATTATTCCTTTATCTTTACTGCTCAATAAAAAAATGTATGTGTGTATCTAATATGTAACAATTTATCAAAGACTGCTCTTGCAAATGATTCTTCATGAGGAATAGATTTTAAATATAATGTGAATGATGATTTATTTGTTATATTAATGCACACATCGTAAGAAAGTTTTTACTGGTACAAGAAACTACAATTTTCACACCTATACACACAAGCACAAATATTCTATGGTTATACCTATGAAAGGATCTATTGAAGTAAAGAGCTTACTTGTTCTCGGATCCATTAACTACTAACCAGTTTTTCTGAGGAAATTCTCCAATTGATATTTTTACCTGCACACTGAATTCTACTCAAGTACAAGTGTTATCAAATGTTAAACGTTGCCCAGTTTTGATGTGTCAATTGTAGTGTGAGATCCACTTTTCTTTGATTTGTTTCCTTGAGATATATTGCAAAATGGTTTGTCAAAGTTGAATGGTTGCTGTTCTGAGCACACATGAGTTTGTGAACTAAAGCCTATTTATTATTTCTTGATCGTATCCAAGTATCTTCCAAGAATTATGACAGACAATAATTAAGGGAATGAAACTTACATCTATTTATCTGAATCTTCTCAGTTCTCCGTTGTTGATATTCACAATATTAATAGCTGACACCTCTATGATGAGATGACAGTTTATGAGCCCTGACATGCAATTCAGAAAAGCATTTAAGCCTCCGAATGTAGTTTCCCATAACTACAGAGAATGACAGCCCAAAGTTCATTCTGTGAGTGCAGTTTTCATTTTCTAAGCTACCTATTATATCACGTTTCATCAAAAGACATTTGAATATTTATATCAACATTCTGTTTACCCCTTTGATTATTCATGCTTGAGTGGAGTGTCAGCTGCAAAGATGGAAGATTTAATGAGTTTCATGGGGATACCTCATTCTAAGAACAAAAAACTGGGAAAGGAATAAAACACAAGGGTCTGCATCCTAATATGGCCCCTTGTTGGAACTAATCTTGGGAGTGCCAGATGATAGGCAGTCCCCACACGATACTCCTCTGTTGTACAGGAGTCTTTTACCACCAGCTTAGTTATATAGCTTTTTAAGTCAGTCTTCCACAGACACAGAGCTAATACTCAATATGTAAACCACAAAAGCCCAAAGGGAAAGCTTGCCATTACTCTGCCCTGCATACTGTGGTCCTCTGCACCTGCCGTCATTGTCTTTTCAGTTACAGCTTTGTTCTATCTTCCTTTATCCTTTATTGATTTTTTTTAAAGAATCAGTGCTGTTGGTCATAGAAATACTGAGAGCTATGCCCAACAAACGTGCAACTTCTTAGCATTCCGCCCATACCTTCTGTGTCTTTGAGAGAGTTTTAATTCCCAGTGTTGAAGACAATGCATTATAAAGCATCGGTTTTTGGTTTGAGTTTTTTTTTTTTTTTTTACATGTTTATATATGCTGCATTCTAACCTACTGGGAGAACCAGCAGAGCTAATGTGAAAGAGTGATATTTAAGGTAGACTGAAGCCCATGAAAAATGGAGTGCTCAAGCAATTATTTATGTTTCTAAGATGAGATCTTTCAGTATATGCAAAGATTATTTAAGATCTGTGAGATCTGTGCTTTTTGGCTTCGCTATGTTGTGGGATGTTTCGGTGTGAGCGTCCATGCAAACATACCTCTGCATCAAAACTGCGTGAGATGATCCTTTATGCATTTTACCGATCAAACCTTTTGGCTTTAAAGTTTCAGGGAAAAAGAAAGTCTGCAAAAGCTTCCAGAACACCCTAAATTTCTGGGTCAGGTGATGCTCTGAACTAACATTTTCTGGTAATATGTAAAAGTCCATTGGTGTATCCGAAGCACAAGAGACACAGCTCTTCGCTTAATTTTAAACCTCTCTTTGAGCTATATTCGGAATTTCCAGATGGATATTTTGGATTTCCTGGTTTTCCTCATATTTCAAAAAAAGGAAGATTTTGTCACTAAAAAGTGCTGACTTTCTCCAGATAAAAGAAGGTTCTGATGTGACACTCCAGTGGTTACAGTGAGGAGACAAGACGGGTGGACTGAATGAACATCAAGGCAATTGCTAATTTATGCAGGACTCTTTGCACATGTCACTTAGGGCATAGTTGTAGTCAGAGATGTCTATTCTACTCCATGTATTTAGTCCATAAAACCATACCTTTTGTTTTTGGTAAATGACAAGGGAGAAAAGACCGACTTACCCAAATGGTCCACTCAGTAGTTTCCAGAATTAAGAGTGAATTTCTGTAGTAAACAGGCAAATTCCTTTCCAATATCCTATGCAACAGAAAAAAAAATGGGCAAAACTGTCCAACTATGTTCAGTATGAGTTTGCTCTGAATATTCTTCTATTTTATTGATCATAAATATGCTGTGAGAAATAATTGTCTGAGAAACATAATTGCTTAGGGATTTAAAACTACTGCACTCTCAGTACAGCCTGTAGTACACAGAGTTTATTGAATATTTCATAATTTAGATCCCATTTCTTGCAATATTAATTTTAGCTACTCAGAGTTGTATTATAGAGTCTCAGTCATTTGACAAGCAGGTGAATATGATTAATTACAATAGAAGAAAATTCTGAACTTCAAAAGCTAGAAGTTATCACACGGTCCTTCAGAGACTGATCCTTTGGTTAGAGGTATCCAAGCTTAGAAGAACTTGAACTCGAAAGCACCTTCCAGATTTCTTTAAGCAGACTGTAACGAGTTATTTTCTTCGAGGAGCCAAGTTCCTGGAATAACAACTCTGAGTCTCAAATTGTATTTAAGATGAGATCTTGTATATCCCTATGCCCTAAGCTTTGGCTGTTCCCAGACTATCTCATAAATTAGTATCCCATTTATTCTGATCTAAGTTCTGTCACATGGCAAGTTACCTGTGCTCAGGTTCCATACGTATATGGGTCCAATCCTCCCTGTCTGGCTCTCTCCCAAAAGCCTTTCTCCTACCAGATGACCAATCTCCTATTTCCTGCCCCAGCTACAGGCCAGTCAGCTTTATTTGACAGGTATTGCTTGCATACCATACATAAGAGATTTTCTCTACACAGTCTGTCCAACATATGAAAGGTATAGGACACTACCAGGACTCCAGTGATTTCTAGTTAGAAAAACATTGAAAATTGATTGTAATTTTTCATCTTTCAAATGAATTTTTCTTTTAAAAACAGAGTCACCCATGTGTTTGAATTTCAAAACATTCACTCTATTATCTGAACCATTATCTTTCACGTTCCAACGAATTAAAAAACTGCCTTGCCAACAAACTGGCCAGTGTGCACAATAGAATTTAATTCAGTCACAGAACTAATTATGTCATTTACAGAAGAATAAATGGAGCAGGCTATCATAATATTACGCAAAATAAGCCAGTTACAGGTAAAACAAACCACATTTCTTTTCATGTCTTTTCTCATATGCAGAATTTAGAATACACAGAAATACACACACATACAAGACACAAAAGTAGAAAGGGAACTATCTGGGAATGAAAGATACTGAGAAGAGAGAAAATAAAGGACACAGGAGTAAAAACAAAACAAGTGTATATCACACTTAGTCTCATCTGCAGACTCTAGATTTACACACACACACACACACACACACACACACACACAAACACACACCCCAAACATAAAAACAGAAGAATGGGATAAAGTACACTGCTAATCCATGTATGAAAATATCATAATGGACTCTATTGTTTTGTATGTTACCTTTAAAAACATGAATTTTATTTCTACTAGGTAAAAAGATAGCAAAGAGTTCTTTAAATATGTTGATAGTGTCACAATGTGCCCCATGCTTTAGGAAGGCCACCTTTCTAATTATACACCATGACTGCAGATTTCCAGAATACAAATTTTAACTCTAGGGATTAGGACTACTTTCGCAGATGATACATAACAACTCTGAATGTGCCCTTCTTCATTTGTATATTGAGAATAATATGTAATTTGAAATTTTTACTCATGGCCGGGCAGTGGTGGCCCACGCCTTTAATCCCAGCACTTGGGAGGCAGAGGCAGGCGGATTTCTGAGTTCGAGGTCAGCCTGGTCTACAGAGTGTGTTCCAGGACAGCCAGGGCTACACAGAGAAACCCTGTCTCGAAAAAAAAAACAAAAAACAAAAAACAAAAAACAAAACAAAAAAAAAAAAACAAAAAAAAAAGAAAAGAAAAGAAATTCTTATTCATGGCACAGAACATAACTCAAATCAACCTTAACCAGAATATATTGGACCACGTAAGAAAAATCTTCAGAACTTTCACATATTTTTTGCACCTCAGGTCTGGCTCCATTTCTTTAGATTTCGGTGCAATGGTAGCAAAACAGCAGCAATACTGTTGACTCTTTTATCTCATGATGCTTCTTGTAGAATATGGAAACTGGCTTTTGCTCACCTTTAAATAAAGCATAGAGATAGAATTGCCTAATGGCAACTGCCCTTAAAAAGTGTTATCATGGGGTAGGTGTTGGTCCAGGCAAGAGGAGAAAGAGGTCTGGGTTCACTCTGGTCTCTCTGGAGCTGAGCGGGATGGTGAGTGTCAGCAGCCCAAAGAAACACACCGGGCCAGGAGTCTTAAGTTCCCGAAGCAGGAACTCAACTTTAATGTAACAACCTTTGCTTGTATAAACTCGGAGCATAGAGAAGAGGAGCTTTGGTGGGGTGAGATGACATAGGTGGGGGGAAGGGTGAATGAGGGTATCAGATGACTGACAGGGCCAATGGCAAAGCTTTACATTAGCAATGGCAGGGCAGAGCCAGGGCCAAACAGGTCCTGTTGAGTCACTCCAGTAAGGAAGTGACTAAGACAGGTCTCAAACTCGAGCCAGGCTTAAGCTCTCCCACAAGGCCACAGAAACTCAAACCAGGCTCTGGTTTGTCCACAAGGCCCAAGCCAGGGCCGAAACGGAGCCCAACAGGTAGGCACAACTTTGAACTGCTTGGTGCCTTAATGATGGTGGAAGAGAAAGAACTTCATGGGTCACGGTGCACACAGAAATCAATGTCCTCTGCAGGCCATCTCAGATGATGGTTACAGGGAAACAAACAAAAACAAATAATGTTTCAGACACTTAGCAGGGACTCTGTGATAAAATAAAAAATGCCTAGACATTACTTTTAAAACTTTATTTTGTTTAGATTTCATTTTATGGGTGACAATATAAAATACCAAAGCAAAATTTTATGCTCTATGTGACAAATAATTTTTAAGTATATTTATTCAGGATAACTAAATTAGACTGGGGTCGCTTTATGTCCAGCTCTGGTTTCCATGAAGAGAGATAGGTTATGACTATCATGTCAAGTGAACTTTACTGCACTATCAACTCATCTCCCCGGGCCATGGCCATGTCTTTTTATACCTTGTTTTAACCCATTGGGCTGTCACCTCTTAGAAGCTACCACTTTCCTGAAAAGGGAATGGATGCACAGTTGATCTGAGGAAAAGGGGGAGGTGACAGGGAGCTGAGAGGAAAGGAGGGAGGAGAAACTGGAGTCAGGATGTATTGGGTGAAAGCAAAATCCATTTTCAATAAGAATTTTTAAAAATGAAAGAAAATTAATCACTCAACAGCAGTTGGTTTGTGAATAGCGACTACAGTTGTTGCCTTAGCTTGTGAATTCACTCTCAAGTAGTACGTGTTCATGGTTGCCTTCCCTGCAACAATTTTGAGGTACATACGTAAAAGAAAGTGGGCAATTTTTTTGTACAAAGAAAAATAAAAGCTCATTTCTGAATTTTGAAAGGAAGAAAACTCCTTACTTGACTGTTATTCAACTACTCACTTAATTGGGCTACTCAATGGTTGTGTTTTCTATTCTGAGAACATTCTCAAGAATGCTCGAATGAGCATATCTTTTATCCTTTCTTCCCCTTTACTTCCTCCCTCTCTTTTCTCATTGCGGGAGTTTCTGTTTCCTTTCACCCGACTTCACCTTCTATAGCATCTGTTCTTTGTCAAAGACTGTCTGAAGTCTCTCATGTGCATTAGCTATGCTCACCCTGATGGTGGCATTTATTGTGAAAGATTTTAATGAGCTCTTATGTGCACGATGACATTCATCTATCATCGTGAAACATTGAGCAAAGCCTTTTACAGCGAGTTAACTTTCATAGCTACTTTTCTTTTCAGTTTAAACAATTTGCCACAAGAAAGAATGCATACACACATACACACATACACACACACACACACACACACACACACACACACACACCAATGTTATGTTCTCTATCTGGAGATCTGGAGATCTTCAATTAGCATGACTATGATTGCCCATGCACAGGAATCCCACATCTCCAGGGCTTCGAATTTTGGACTCACTTACATGCAGACTGCCAATCTCTGTGAATCACAATTTCACATTCCTGGAAAAGAAAATTTGATTATATCAGATGAGGTTAAGTGTTCATGAGCGAGTCACTCATCTATGTTCAAGAAAATGAATCTCATTCTTTAAAAATCCCAGAATAAATCATATTATCGTCTGGTTAGTTTTGTTGTTACAAGGTATCTGATAAAAAGAAGTGATATCATACCAGAGCTTAGGGGAATGGGAGGAAAGGGGGACATGCTGAGATCAGCAGATGTTGGACACAGAGGAAGAAATCTATTTTACAGTTTCTTAGCTATTGTCTGGGGACCTTAGCAAATGATTCCGTAATGAGCATGGGAAATCAGTGAATTACTTATAGTTCATTAATTAATTTTGCTGTGGTACCAATTGAATCATTCTCATTCAGTTTCTTATCCTGTGAATCAAAGGAATCTTTTGAAGGTTATTATTATGTTAGATCAGGATAGGGACTTTCATGGGAAGGAGGAGTTCGGATTCTTGTGTTCAGGAGAATGGAGATCATAGAAGTAGCCACGTTCACACAGAAGTACCGTAAGGCGGCGTATAGTGCAAGTCTGGTGGCATTGCCATTCTATCCACTAGTTTAAAACACACAAACACATGAAAGAGAACAAATATAAACAACACCTGTCGAGCACTGACTTTTATTTAGAAGTACAATAGTCAGCTTCTAGGACATAATGTTCATAAAAATACCTTCATACCCTTTCATAAAGACTAACTTAGACTAGAAGTGTTTTGGTTTGGTTTGGTTTTTGGCTTTTGGTTTTTGGTTTTGGGTTTGTTTTATTTTTTCCTTAACCAGTGCCTGCCCAGAAATATCTGCTTTTCTTGGCTCTTCTTTACTATACTGAACAGCACCACAGAATCTCTTGTGAAGATGAAAAAAAAAAAAATGGCGGATTTTCTTTCAGGGAGCTAATTGGTTAAGAACAAGGACAGCACCTATCTGGAAAAGGTGAGTGGTGGTTCTTGGGATAATACCACAGCTGAGGTTGTCCTCTGGCCTGTCAACAAGTGAACACAGAGCAGGGTGAGAGGGGAAAGACGGGGAAGAGGGAGGGGGGAAGGAGACAGAGAAGGGGTCAGAGACAGAGACAGACAGACAAAGAGAAGGCTTTTAAAATGGTACGAATAGTTTATATGCTATCATTAGTCAACAACTGCAGCATCTGTGCACTGAAATCTCATTACGGCTCCAAATTGCATTTTTCTCAGAACTAGCGATACAGAGCATGTTCTCATGTCACATGGCCACCCAAATCTCCAATTTCTTCAACTGTTGTCTTATATACTTGAGGTTTATGTTTTTATTTGTTGACAGTCTTAAACTCACTGTCAGTTGAGTGGCATATATATTCTGCAGTTGAGTTCTGCAGTTGAGTTCTGTGTTCCATTGTGTGAAACAGCCATCTTTTCCTAGGCAATGGATTGGCCTGGATTTTCCCGCTCACAAGTCTTCTTTATAGAGCATATGTTCTTAATCAAGGAGGGTGAGTCCATCCTTTCTCTTATATCCTATTTAAAATTGTTTCAGAAATATGTATAGTCCCCAAGCACATGAAAGCAGTCTACATTTGTATTCTTGAAGCTTTATTCTTTTATGTGTAGGGCAATGATCCATTTAAATTACTTTTTATGTGTCAAAGTCAGTTATTGCTTTTGAATATCCATTTGAGCTTCCATCATTATTAAAAAGACCATCCTTTCACAACAAAGTTTTGAAGTATATTACAAAAGAGATGAACATATGTGGTTGGTCAATCAGTATTGTCCTTGTCATGAACTCAGTATTGTCTTTGCTTGTACTCACACTGATAACCTCATACAATGAGGCCAGTTGTTGTAATATGTTTTCATGTTGGATAATATAAATAATACAACTTTATTGTTCAAAATTTCCTTGGGTCACAGCCATCTCTTGTCTTTGCTTATAAATTTTAAAATTAAAAATTTAAAATTAGACTTGTCCTAGCTAACACTTGGATAGCACTGCCAAACATTAAATGTATGGAATTCATAGCAGCTTCAGAATGATAAGACAGACATTTCTTTGTTCTCTACCATCAAAACAGTCTTGAATGGACTTATAATCAGAAAATTATTTGTTTTACTTCAACTTGTTAGCACTATAACTATATTTGCAGGATCCCTCCACTCTTATCATATATCATAATTTAATCATGTGTCATATGTCCCTCACCATACAATATTCTTATAATGAGAGGCTATTTAAATGACCTGTCCATAGCAAGGAGCAAAGGGTCATTTGTAGAGGCCATTTAATAGTTTAACATTAAATATGACGTTAATGTCGAGGTTTCTGTAGAGGCCTCAGGTGTACTGAAAAACTAGCTAAGACATTGCTCACACTAGGCAAATGCTAGTGAGATCTCAAACCACTGAGCTCTCCTCAGCATTATATATGCACATATATGTATGTGTGTGTGTATGTGTGTGTATATATATATAGTAGATGTATGGGTGTATGTATACACATACACACACACTTATATATATATATATATAATATATATATATATAATATATATACTCTTATTGTTCAGTTTGAAAAGATTTTATCATCAATGAGTCAAATGGAGATTATTACATAATTTTATTTATTATTCTCTTATGTGAATACTCATAATGTTAAATTTTCCGATACTAAATAAAACCTCCTTTACTAAATAAATCCTTTTTATTCAATACATTGTATATTTCATATATTATTTGATTGACATGGTAGTATTTTCTTCTTCTTCACGTCAAGGGAAAAAGTGGCCTGTGATTTGTTTTCTTCCTTTTATAGCTCTTGTCTAGATTTAGTACCAGATTTATTTCACCTTCATAAAATACATTGCAAAATCCTCCATCCTTTTAAATGCTCTGAAAATCTGTTTTGTTCGCACCTTGGCATTATTTTTCTTATACATTTAAATGAGTATATCGATAAAGCTTGAAGTTTATATTTGTAAAAGCTGTATTTATTTTAAAGAATTTAATTGGACTAAATTTTATATGTGATGAACTATGCATATTTTCTCTATGCAATTTTTTTAGTCTACTGTAAAATCATCCTACACTCAAGGTTATAGCCATAGCTCTGACTCCAACAAGCCACTTCAGATTCCTGTATGTGTCTTCTCTTTTTTGCTTCAAACACTTAGAATAAGAAGTACTCTTGTAACACTGAAGATTTTAACTTAAAATTCAAATTATTCAATAGATGAAGAACTTTTAGATTGTGTTTGTGTTGCTTTTGATAAATAAGGTCATTCTCCTACGGAATTTTCCTAGTGCACTTTCCTGTCTTCATTAGTTGTGGATCTATTATTTGCATTAATCAGCACAATCCAATCAAATTAATAATGACTTCTCAATTCTCCTACCCACCTCCAAATACAAACAGTAAGTTACTGATTGGCACAGATTTTCTTGTTATAATCAATAATATATAACCAATAATCAAATTATTTACATTTAATTTTTCATCTACATTTAATTTTTCATTAAATTTATTTTCATTTATATTTATTGTTTTCCTTCATTCTCCCAAATTTGGGGATAGAATTCAGAGCCTTTTGTACACTTAACAAACAGTATACCACTAACAGATATCTGATTCCTAATTTATCTTTTTAAACACTTCTGTTTCTATACATTTTACTAGTAAAGTCTCATGTACTGCCAGTCAGAGTTAGAAAACCTTTAGACTTAATCATTTGATTATTGATTATATCTTACTGTGTATAACAAGGAATTCTCTGCCAATCACTGACTAACTTTTTGCCCATAGTTGGGTGGTGCTAAGAAGTCCTTATTAATTTGATTGCATTAATCAATGCAAATAGTAGAGCCACAACTAATGTTTTCACATGTTATTCTCTGCACTGTATCAGAGCAGTATGGCCCATGTTGATATTAGTCTATGAATTTGTCAAATTGTAATATTAGACTGGATATCAGGGATAAGTAATTGACGACAAATAAGCTTCAATTTCCTTGTCTGCGTTGTGGAGCCAAAGATTAGGTGAATCTAATATACATGGGTTGTGAGTTAGTATTAGTACATAATTTACACCTTTAAGATGTGTTTATGAATATAAATGATAATACCAAAATAATACCATAAATTGGATAATCAAAGACCTAAAACTATACCTGATGAGTGTGAATCATGTAAATTTTCAATTGTTGTTGATATAAGTGGTAACGAAATGGTGGCACAAACTTATTAAAATGAATTTCTCAGAGGAATAACCAAAGTAATACATGAAATTGTAAAGTCATTTAATCAGTTTGAACACTTTATAAGTATATGTTATCTAATTTGGACATTCCAATATTTCAAATGTAATCATGTGATATCTATATTAACTTTGAATGTGTACCACTCAGAGTTCACTTCCTGTTGTCTGTAGCTCATTATTCTGTATGATTTTTTAAAGGACCGTTTCCTAAACTATCAGACTACAGTAACAGAAAAGTAACTGAGGCATATTACAATATATCAGTTCCTTTAATAAACAAAAGAAGCCACCCAAGAGCTTTATAAACACAAACTGTGAGGCTATGCAATTAGGCAGTTATTAATTGAAGGTCTTTTTTTCTTTTCAGTAAATGCAAACCTGATAGATAATTGACTCACAGTTTATTTAACATAAAGCTTTTCTTCCCAAGTGTGATAGCAGAATGCCTTCTAGTGACTTCAACAGGCTTTTAAAAACGTTCGGTGTCAAAATATTCTAAAGTAACTATGTTTTTATTATCAATTAATTTTTTAAATTATGTTTTTATTTTGGGGATTATAATAATTATATCACTTCCCCCACTTCCCATTCTAATCTTGCTTCCCATATGCTCCTCCTGGCCCTCTTTCAATCCAGTGACTCTTATTTCACCAACTGTTGTCACATACATATACGTATATACATATATTCCTAAACACATAAATAAAACCTGCTCAGTCTGTACAATGGTATTTGTATGGTTTTAGGGCTGACCATTTGGTGTTGGATAACTAATTAGAGTGTCATTTCCCAAGGAAGACTATTTCCCTCATGCTCGGCAATCCTGAGTGGCCTGTGAATTTTTGTCTAGGGCTGAGACTTCCTGTGCTTTCCTCTGTTCATCTTAGCATGTCTATTATTGATTTTTTTGTTCAGTTCCTGTTTAGGCAATCATGTTGGTGAAACTTTATGGGTGCAGTTCTGACATTCCTAGGGCTATAACCTCACAGCAATCTCGCTAAGTTCCAGTATTTTGACTGGTTGTGGGTTTTGCAATGTTCTCTATCAGCTGGCAAGAGAGATTTCCTTGTTGAGTGTTAGGGGTCTACGTTTATCTGTGAATATAAGAACAGCTGATTAGAATTATTAGTTAGGGATTATGTTGGTTTAATAAGGTATAGGTTGTAGATGCCCCTTCAAAACACATGATTTCACTAGACCAGAGTTGTTGGCTAGGTTTCCAGTACCAAGTACAATCTTCCTCTGGTTGAGTAGACCTTACACCCAATTAGTTAGAGATCTGTTGGTCATTGCCCATGTATGCATGCCCCTAGTGTATCTTTAGTGTTATAGTCCCATGCTATTTCTTGTTATGGTTCATTAGCATCATCTTTGTGTAGCACCGTTGGTTTCTTCCTTCTTTGGAAACCTGTTCGGCACCTTCTGGTACCATGCAAGCTAATCTCATAGAGGAAGCTTTCAAATCAATTCTAGCTCAGGAGAACTAGAAGCCCTGTGTCTGAAGTACATAGCATTTTCAGCAAAATGGGCTTATCTTCCACCACTTGGGAACAACTAAGGGCATTAGTCTGTAATTTTGGGGAAATATCTTGGTCAACCTGATGTACAGCTCAAAAAAAAAAAAAACAAAAAAAGGCTTCTCACATTGGTAATAGGGTTTTTGTTAGGTGGTCTTTGACTAGAAAATTTTTATTTAAACTATATGTATAATTTATACACAGACTTATGTGAATTACAGGATATTTAAGCTTAAAATGTAATGGTATGATTCCTGATGCCTTTTCCAAGCTTTCCTACTGTTATTTTTGCTACTCTCCTTCTGTATTTGTCTCTCTCTACCTCCTTAATTAGAGCTCCTCCATTATTCTAATTTTCTTCAACAGATCCTGTGTACCTTGCTATTCCCCTGTTTATTGCTTTTCTTCCTCCACCCTCACATTGGCGGGGGGTCCTTCTCTCATTCCTGGTCTCTAAAGTTACTTCAGTACCTATTTTCATAACTCATAAATATGGTGACGTGTAAAGAGTATCAGCCACCTCAACCTCCCATCCATGTGTTACTTTCTTAATTGGTTGCACAGTTGACTAGGTCAACAATATGCAAATTGAGGAAAGTATTTTGCAATTATATGGCTTCAACACTGAACACGGAAACCACTACATCATGAAATAATTGTTCTGAAAAACTTTAGGTCAACACTGAGAGAGATAAAAATAAGATTATCACCCTGCATCTTTTTAGTCTAAGACTTAGTTTCAACTACTTTAAAAATTATTTTTAAAGCATATAAAGTAATGTATTACTGTGTGGTGTTTTCATAAGGACATCTCATTGTAGTTTTTTTTTTTTTTTCCTTATTTGTCCTTCTCCCCTCTGTCCTCTAGCTGGTTCCCTTCCTCTCAAAGTAGCTCCCTCTTATGTGTTTATGTCACACACATGTCCCAACTCTCCCATTTCCCCTTCCCTCAGAATTGATCCTGTCTAAAGGAAATATGGAGGAGAGACTGAAGGAAAGACCATCCAGAGACTGCCCCACTCGGGGATCCATCCCATAAACAGACACCAAACCCAGACACTATTACGGATGTCAAGAACGGCTTGCTGACAGGAGCCTGATATAGCTGTCTCCTGAGAGTCTCTGCCAGAGCTTGACAAATACACATGCAGATGCTCGCAGCCAACCATTGGACTGAGCACAGGGTCCCCAATGGAGGAGTTAGTGGAAGGACTGAAGGAGCTGAAGGGGTTTACAACGCCATAGGAAGAGCAACAATATCAACCAACCAGACCCCCACCCCAGAGCTCCCAGGGACTAAACCACCAACCAAAGAAAACACATGAAGAGACCCATGACTCCAGCTGCATATGTGGCAGAGGATGGCCTTGTCAGACATCAATGAAAGGAGAGGTCCTTGGTCCTGTGAAGGCTCAATGCCCCTGTGTAGGGGAATGCAAGGAGGTGAGGTGAGTTGGGGGGAGCCCCCTCATAGAAGCAGGGACAAGGGGAATGGGATAGGGTTTTCCAGAGAGGAAATTGTGAAAGGGGATAACATTTGAAATATAAATAAAGACAATATCCAATAAAAACATTTTTTAAAAAACCTGTTTTATTTGCTCTCATAGAACTCCTTCAATATTCGTGTCACACACACTCAAAAAGTATTTGTATCTAAATTCCACATGGGTCATTTATCTTTCTGAGCGTGGCTAATTTCACATGGTACAATGACCTCGAGTTCCATCCCATTTCCCAAGACTGGTATGATTTTGTCCTTTAGAACTATATGAAATCCTGTTGTATATTTGTACCATACTTTCTTTATTTATCAGATGTCCAATAATGCTTGTTCCAATTTGTAGCAATTGTCCGTTGTGGGAGAATAAGTAAAACAAATACACGTGATATGTTTATTTAAGTGTTCTTGTAAATATACATTTTTTTTTAAAAGAAAATGTCAAATATTCTTGTTTTCTTGTTTGTTTGTTTTGTCCTTTGTTTTTCCCTTAAGTGGCAGAATAGATGGGCAAGGAAGAGTATAGTATAGCAACTGGAGAATTCACAGACTGATGTTTAGCATTTTTGTGCATACACAACACAAGTTTCAACAGAAGTGTTGTCTGACTTTTTAAAAATGCTTCCATCCAAGTAACAAAACCAAGTGGCATATTTAAGAAATGAATGATTGGAAATAAAAAATTTTATGTGTGAAAGATATAGTCAAAGTAGCAATATACCTTAGCATCCTGCATATTCTTTGTGTCTCTTTGCTACATTCACATATTTCCCTGTCAAATTCATCTTGGTTTTTTTTAGTACCTATTGTCAATTCTTTGATGTGTTCACCCTAAAGATTTTTCTCTTCTTATCATTGTATTTTTCTCCCAACAACCCGTTTTCTTATATACAAATACATCAATAAGAGAGTGCCAGGTGGGTCTGTATTCTCTAGAAATTATGCCACTAAGAGAGAGAAACAGAGACAGAAAGGTTGAGTTTGTGCATTTAGTATTGCATGTATGTCTATGTGGTACTTGTAACCCTTCATGTGCTGATGCCCATGCTTTGTGTAAGTGCAGAGAATAGAAGAGGGACATTAGTTAGCCTGTTCTATGTTTAATTTATCCTCTTGAGACAAGACTTCACGCTTGGTGCTCATTGCATTACATGGGTTCAAGGATATGAACTCAGGTCTATGTGCTTGCCACAAGAACTATTACCCACTGATCTGCCTCACCAACTCAAATGTCTCATGCCTGTTTTAATCTATCTTTATGTTTCTATTAACTCTTGATATATTTGAAACTAGCTTTACAAAAAAATGCATTCTCCCCTTATCCAATCAAGGAAAAATATACTTTTTTCTTCAAAAGTAAAGGAAATTTTTTTTCACTGTAATTCATAAAGTGGTGGCAAAAACATGCATGTCACAATAGTAGGAATTTTAATTTATTTTGGCCATTCTTGTAGGATGTGGGAAGTTATTGGAAGAATTAATGTGGGTTCATAGGGTGTGTATGCACAAACAAAACTACTCTTCCCGAAATGTGTGTTAAATGCTCTCTGCTATGTGTTAAACACCAGTTCAGCCATCATATGTAAATTACCTTGATTCTTTCCTTTCTGTTAGATAAATATCTGTCAGTGCTTATGGTAGTAGCAGTAACGTTTATTCTTTATATCATCAAATTGCCCATTTCATACACTGTTCTACTCCTTTATTACATACAATTTTATACCTGTAATGCGTATGTGGATGGGTTTTTTTCCCCAAAAATACAACCGAGAAGATTTGCATAAGCATAAATTTAACATAACGCTACAAACACATGAGAAGTTTTCCCGATGGCTATTGTCGTGCTTGTCTGATGATAGAAAGACTTATTAAAATAAACTATAATATTGAAATGCTGTCACGTTGGTATCCAATTGTTTGAGTTCCCAGAAGATCTATGCATCCATCACTGGTTAATTAGGTCATAAACTGCTGTCTGCTGCTCTGCAGGAAAGGGCCAGTTGGGAAAATGTTCCAGGTGTAACAGGAAAAGATCACAAGTGCCTCAGTTAAAGAGGCTGTGGGGACAGTGGAAGGAGGTGCCTAGGAATAAACATTTGGCCTGGGAAGGCATCTTCTGTACATTCCTCAAGAATCTGCTTTCAATTCATTCTGTGCATGCATATGGGTTTTATGAGCACTATTATCAAACCAATAAATGGCTTTTTAATCATTTCTTGTGAATCGTTCAAATGCAGAAAACAATCCTCTTTTCGACTATGTTTTTAAATTTTTTTCAGTTAAACAGGAATTGTTTTTTTTTTTTTTGAGTATAAAGACCTCTCCAAATATAGTGTCTGGGCAAAACAAGGCTAAACTAGGGAAGTAAAGGAAACAGACAAAACGGAAGACAGCTTTTGTCCTTGCAAAGACAAGCTTTGTGTTTTCCACTCAACATTGCTATATAGCTCACAATTCTCTGTGAATCCAGTATTATAGCACAAACTTTAACCCTTCTAAAGGCAGGTTAAGCTAAAGGCCTCATTTCCAGGGGGTAATCAAAGGTTTCTACATCCCAGATCAGAGGTGATCTCATGATATTCAAATACTTCTAAATCTCTAGTTTGCTCTCATGTACATTGTAGGGAACATTCACTTCCTAGTGCATCATTTTTCGATTTTCCTCTAGTGATATACCAAAGAACATAATGCACTGGTCAGTTGGTGTAATTATCTTATCAGTTTCTGAATCCGACCATGATTTTAATAGTCATGTAGCATGTTTTTTAAAAAAATCAAATAGCCATACCTATTTCATGTGGTGATACAAAAATAGCATTAAAAATACTGAAGGGTAGAAGTTATTATGAAATTTAATCAAAATTTTCCCATAGCTAATTAGGGTTATCCCAAAAGACACACACATCATTTCTATATTTAAAAAAAAAAGCATAAATTCAGGACTAATGTGCAAAACATCAACAGTCTATATTTAATCAAGAGTTCAAATTGCTTGCACTTTAAAACATGACATTTCAGAGAAAATGCTTCTGATAAATTCAGTGATTTTCATTCTATGCAGTACTTACATATGGAATGCCCTAAAGCTCTGCCGGTTTCCTATTCATTAAATAAATTATTTGGATAAAAGAGTCAATTCCTTGCAGGAGATGCAGCTGTCCTGCAGTAAATAGAGTGTCTAAGTAAATCAAGGAGGTATAGAAGTATATTTTCTTTTTTTCTTGACTGAGTAGAGTGTATTTTAGTGTTAGACAATTTTTAGAACTTTAAAAATATACCTTACTTACTTTAACTTTTGTATTTAGATTACATAAAAAGTACCTAAATGAAATATTGTCTGGTTTTTTTCTTGGAGTCTAACTTCTTGAGTTCTTTATTATTTTTGAATATTAGCTCTCTATTAGATGTCAGGTTAATAAAGATCTTTTCCCAATATGTAGGTTGCCATTTTGTCCTATTGACAGTGCCCTTTGCCTTACAGAAGCTTTTCAGTTTCATGAGGACCCATGTGTCAATTGTTGATCTTGCTGGGTGTTGGGGGTGAGGTGGAGGGGTGAAATGGGAGGTGTGAGAGGGAGGAGGGTATGTGGGTGGGTTAGGAGGCACACTCTCAGAGGCAAAGGGGAGCAAGGAGGGAGGTGAAGAACTCGGGGGTAGGGAGTCAACATTTGGAATATAAATAAATAAAATAATTTAATAAAGAAGACCCAGGAACTAAACCACCTACCAAAGAGTACACATGGAGCAACCCATGGCTCCAGCTGCATATGTAGCAGAGGATGGCCTTGTTCGGCATCAGTGGGAGGATAGGCCCTTAATCCTGTGTAGGCTTGATGCCCCAGTGTAGGAGAATGCTAGGGCAGGGAGGCAGGAGTGGGTAGGTAGGTGAGGGAACACACTCATAGAAGCATGGGAAGGTGGGGTGGTATAGGGGGTTTCGAGGGGGACCTGGAAAGAGGATAACATTTGAAATATAAATAAATAAAGTATCCAATCTTTAAAAAGGAAAATATTAACATAAAACACACTCTTAGATATTTGAAATTACTATCATGCCTATAAAGTTTGCCAGTTACAGAAATATTTAGTTGCTTATTTGAAAATTCTCAGTTTTAAGCTAATTCGTCTCTTGTACCACAAGAGTTGTTTGTCAGTTTCTAACATCCACAGCTTCAGGGAGTTGTATATCATGAGAAATTAAATCAGTGGCATGAAGCAACAATTTTTATAAACACAGGAACAGCGGCCTCTATGCTAACTTCTCTCTGATCATTAATTGTTCTGTTCATATCAGACCGTGGGACCACACTTCTTTAATCACTCTCTAGCCTTTAACCTTTTCTTCTGATTCACTCTAATTATCTTCTATTTAAAATAGTACTTGTTCATCTTATTTAAAGGTTTGCCTCTCTTAAAACTGACAGTATTCTCAGGCATGTAATATTTTTATTATCTGCAACTCTCTCTCAGTCCATGTGAAACTTCCACATGGGTAGACAAAAATCCTTAAAGTCTTAGCAACTTCATGTCATCAAAGCTAACAGATGCTTAAGGAGTTTATGTGTGATTTTTGGAGGTATGACCATTTGATTCCGTCTTAGTCTTTTCATACTGTTTTGTTGTATACTCTTAAAAGCATGCCAATGTATCTTATATTTTATAGACTCTTGATGAGAAATACTGCCACATTGTTTTGTTTATAATGAAGATAAACACGCACATATATGCAGCATTCAGAGACTTGATGAGTAGAGAAACAAATCAGCAGAGGTTAATCCAGATATCCCTAAACAAATGAAATCAATACAATCATTGTGTGTTTGGAGTATTGTCTAAACAGGATTTCTTTTACCTGGTCTTGTTTTAGAAAGAGCTAAACAACATGAAGTTTGACATTTGTAGTAAAGGAACATGGATACCAATCCATTCATTCATTAAATGGAATCGTCATATTTTAGACACCATAGGAGAGACAGAAAAGCTGCCCTTCAAATTTTTCTCATTCTTATGTGCCAAGGACCCTTAAAATGCTTACCATGTTTTAATAAACATGTTTTAATATGTTTGATTATTAAATCAATAATAAATTAATAAAATATTTTATTTATTTATTTATTGTCAATTTCTTGCTTGCAAACAATTCACTCTGATGATATCCACCTCCCAGTACTAACTCACTTCAGCTGCTTTCCATTCCTTCTGATAACCTCCTTCTTCACAATGCCCATGTCCCTCCTTTCCTTTCCTTTAGTTTTTCTTCCTTCTTTCTGCCATGTATTCTTTGTAAGTGCGCGCGCGCGCGTGTGTGTGTGTGTGTGTGTGTGTGTGTGTGTGTGTGTGGTGTGCACCTTGTGCTGGTGCTCACAGCTCTCACGTGTTCATGATTATTTGGCCATGTCATGTCCAGAAGACTGCTCTTCACTTTACTTTTCCCCTATCTTGGGTTCTCACTCTCCGTCCACCTTCTCTTTCTAGATGATCCTTGGGACTCTGAGAGAGTGACATAAATTTCCCATTTAGTGCTGAGTACTCATGTCCACAAAGAATTTAATTTCCTCAAGCATGAACAGACACATGGCTCAATAGTGACAAGCTCTAAACCAGGAAAGCTAGTTCTAGGTGTGTTCTGATTCCTCAATTGAGACCGCTTCTCACCATAAAATCTGGATACAATGTGCACAAGACTGTGTGGCGAGAAGATATATCTGAAGCCTTCATCATTACATCCTCAAAGTTCAGACCATGGTCTTATATATTACATATGCAGAGTAGCTATTAAATAAATGAATTAGAGGCCTTTCTCCAAAGAGATATGTTGAACGAGATCAGTAATAGACACTTTTCTAAAGTATTGTGGGAAATCTCAGGGTGATGGATTTAACTTTGCCTGAAAGAATCAGGCCAGGTTTTTGAAGCAGTCACATGTGAACGGCATTAAAAGATATTTTCTGCAAGAGGATCCCCGCTGTGCAGAACAGCACTTGCAAAAGCTCAGAGCCTTGGCGTGAATGAGATTCTACTCCTAGATATTAGTAGAATAAAGAGGGAATGAGAAAAATGTACAGACCATCTGGGTAGGGAAATGGGGGTGGTATATGTCAATCTCAAGAGACTGCATTTATTGCTGCAGTAAGGGAAAGAGCTTTGATTTCTTCATTTCCCAGTCTCAATGGACAGAAGGCTCTCCTTTCCCACAGGAGACAAAATGTTTAGCTAGTAACAAATCCTATTTATACCACATCATTTCTTGCATATGAATACCTATGGTTCTGTTTTATTTATAACTGGGCTGCATTAAGAGATTAAAACATTAATAATAAAATATAGGAATTAATTCTAATAATATATTTTAATACATGTTATTTAAAATGTACACATAATTGGCCCAGGTAGTGCAAACTCTGGAATGCAAAATTAAGGCTCAAGGAAGGTCATAGAAGAGCTTTCAAGTATATCAGTTCATGAGTAGAATACAGCTATTCTTATAGCTTCTCCCAAGAATTTTTCAGCTGGCCTTAACATGTCATCATTGTACTGGCTGGTTTTGTGTCAACTTGACACAATCTAGAGACATTAGAGAGGAAGGAGCCTCAATTGAAAAAAATGTCTTCATAAAATCTGGTTCTAAGACATTTTCTTAGTGATAGATGGAGGAGGGCTCAGTGCATGTTGGGAGATTCCATCATTGGACAGTGGTTCTGGATTGTATAAGAAAGCAGGCTAAGCATTCCATGGGAAGCAAGGCAGTAAGTAGCCCCCCTCCATGACCTCTGCATTAGCTCCTGCCTCCAGGTTCCTGCACTGTTTGAGTTCCTGTTCTCATTTCCTTTGGTGTGTACATGTACGTATGTACAGTGATGTGAAAGTGTAAATCAAATAAACTCATTCTTCCCCAAGTTGCAGTGTTTTGTTGCAGCAATAGAAACCCTAAGATAGTCATTAAACCTATACATTTCAGATGTCAAAATGGTACAAGAAAATATTAATCAAATCTCCTCACAGGCAAAAAAAAAAAAAACTGACCACAAATGTTACGATATATTAGAAAAAAAAACAATAATACTTTCAGAGGACAACCATTCAAAGCAGCCCTATGACTTTCTTTATAATATGTAGCATATAGTGAAAAGTTTTATTTTCAAAGAGGAACAAAATATGACTCATTGTCAGTCAAGAATAAATGTATTTTTCAAAGCTCCAAGGTAGCCACAGTGTTTGAAATGGCAGACGAAGGATCCACAGAAGTTACTAGGCATACTTTCAATGTGTCTAACAACAGACTGGAGAGAACAGAAGAGAATAACAGATAACAACTGAAATTATGCTATCTGTAGGTAGGAAATAAGCTTAGAACAAATTGAAATAACTTAATTAATAAATAAACTAATGGAAAATGGAAATAAATCAGGTCTTGGTAAATGGTAATAAATACTAAACTAACATACATGAAACTAGAATTCTAGAAAAGGAGGTATGAACAATAACACAGACAAGCTTTGAAAGCCATGTGATAAATTTGGTGCAACAACAAAGGGTAATTCAACACACATTTATATAAAGATGACACAGTCAATAGCAGCATAATTAAATAACTAATGACTATGAAAGGCAAGTAAGTAAATTGTGAGAAGATACCTTACATTCAAAGTAATAGCAACTCAGGGTAGGGTGACACCCAGGGCACCCTGCCCTTCAGAGGAGAAGGAGAGGATGAGGGAGGGTCTCTGTGAGCAGGAAATGGGAGGAATCAGCCTTTGGGATATAAATAATTATAAATAAATTAAAAAGTAACAGGAACATGAATTTTTCTGTACTGCTTTCACATCAAATTGGAATATAGAGAAAAGGGGAATAATATATCTAATGCAATAAATAACTAAAAATGATAGTTGGATATATGGGAACTAAATAATTAACCACTAAAGGAATAAATTAATCAATAAGACTACAAATGAAACATTTTCCAAATAAAAAATTATTAAAGATCAGTAAATATATATATATATATATATATATATATATATTCAATATATATATTAATATATATCAATAATAAATATATATTGAATATATATATATATATGCATATATATATATATTCAATAATTTAAGCCACTGGGAATATACACATCAAATTACAGTGAGATATTATTACATCCCTGAGACAGCAGCAATCATCAAGAAGAAATCAACAATAAATTTAGCAAGTGTTGCCCAGAAAAAGGAAGACACAGCAATGAAGCAATGTAAGTTTGTCAAGGTTTTTGTTTTGTTTTGTTTCTGATGAATTAAAACAACCACTATGGAAATAAATATTTTATTTTCTAAAAAAAAACAAAAAAAAAAAAAAAACCTAAAAATATCATTTGATTCCCCCATACCAATCCAGATATACAGTTAATGACAGCAAAGTCAGTATATGATAGAGATGCCTGAATTCTATGGTTTATTATTACACTATTTACAATAGACAAGCCATGAAATTGATCTGAATGTTCATCAACAAATGAAAGGATGAATAAAACACAGCACGTGTAGAAGATGAAGTACTGTTCAACCATTAAAAGGAAGCGATCGTGTAATTAGGATGAAATGTATTAAATTGGAGATCATTGTTTTAAGTGAAGTAAGGTAGGCATAGAAAGGCCAGTATGGAGAAGATGTCTTTCATGTATGGTGTTAACATGTCATGGAAGGTGTCTTAGTCATGGTTCTTATTCCTGCACAAATATCATGACCAAGATGCAAGTTGGGGAGGAAAGGATTTATTCAGCTTATACTTCCACACTGCCATTCATCACCAAAGGAAGTCAGGACTGAAACTCAAGCAGGTCAGGAATCAGAAGCTGATGCAGAGGCCATGGAGGGATGTTACTTATTGGTTTGCTTCTTCTGGCTTGTTCAGCCTGCTTTCTTTTTTTATTGGATATTTTATTTATTTACAATACAGATGTCATCCCCTTTTCCCAATTCCCCTCCCTAGAACCCCTTATCTCATCCACCCTCCTCCTTTATGCTTTTATGCCATTTTGAATACATGCATGTATTAAGATCAGTTGTAGGTTGAGTGTCTAGCAATACAATAGATGCAAATAATCAAGGAACAAGCAATACAATAAACACAAACAGGCTGTAACCCAAGGACAGGTAAGATTCTTCACAGAACCTTACCAACCTAAGACAGAAGTGCATTGTTTTTGATAATGCATATTCCATGACAGGTAAGGAAGGCATTCTTGTCAGAATGACCTAAGGCAGGCTCAGTCTTGTTAATGAAATAAAAAAGAGGGAGAGGCAGAGAGCCTTTAGAGCTTAGCAAGAATCTGACATGGGCCAAGGCAAGGAAATAGGCTGCTTGGCAGGAATAAGACATTGGCCAAGGACAATGACATAGGCTTCAGGCAGGAATCTGACATTAGGCTAGAACAAAGAAGTAAATTCAGGTAGGAATCTAAATCTTAGGCTAGAACAAAGAAGTAATTTCAGGCAGGAACCTAAATATTAGGCTAGAACAAAGAAGTAATTTCAGAGAGGAATATAAATTTTAGGCTAAAACAAGGAAGTAGGCTTCAGACAGGAAAATGACCTTGGGCTAGGACAAGGAAGTAGACTGAGATACGTGGTCATCCTGATAAGTCCTTAGAAACAGTGATCACGGGAGTGTTCAGCCTGCTTTCTTATAGAACCCAAGACTACCAACCCAGGGATGGTACAGCACACAAGGAGTTCTCCCCTCTTGATCACTAATTGACAAAATGCATTACAGCTGGATCTCATAGAGGGTTTTTCTCCACTGAAGCTCCTTTCTCTGTGCTAACTACAGCTTGTGTCAAGTTGACACAGAAAACAGCCAGTATGGGAGGAGAATTGAAATCATTATGGAATAGTAAAGACAGAGTGAAGAGAAGGCAGATAATGCAAGTAAAATATAACCATGGATCCTTAGGAAGCCTATTATTCTGTAGAGTTAAAATTCACCAATGTATATTAATATTGAATACAGGATTACAGTCATCTATGACAGTTATGTCCTGTTAAACACATAGATAATCACACATCAGATAAGCTCTGAATACTTTCTCCTCATTCTTTCTTCTGGGGTTTTACTGAAACTAGCGACTGGCAATAGTCTCCACTTTACTGTTAATAGGCTTTGTACCTAAGCAGTGGAGTGGCTTGTATTCTGTGTGTACTAGATTTCAAATTAATATCACACACCTCCCAAGTCAACACAATATATTCAAAGTCTCTGTAAGGCTTCATTTTTCTCCTAGTTCATTAGTTTCTAAGCACTTAATAACACCATAAATAAAATTTAAATATGAATGTATTGAAATAGCTTTTCTATGATACATTGATATCAACATATATCATGGTATCCGTCTATTCTTAACTGTGAATAACTATAGATATGTAGCTTGTAAATAAATTGTAAAATTATTATTTTTATGATCTTTAAGGTCATCCTCTGAGTCATTAGCTTTGACCAACAGCCTGGCTACACCATACACTTTAGCACTTTTAAATATATATATTAATTTACTTTTTATAGCATCTTCTTAAAACTAAAGTTAATGTCAAATTAAACTTTCTCATCAGGTATTCTATTTTAGGTTAATTAATGTTTAGATATCCTGAGCCTATTTAATGTAGGATTGAAAATTAAATGGAGTTATGCCGAGGGAATTGCACTGTTGAGAGTAGGTGGATTGCATGATGATTTACAGAATATTGATAAAAATAATGTGAGTTTGAAAAAATTCACAATGAGTTATTTCAAGGTTTTCAATTTTTAGCATCCTAAGGAAATCACTGTAATGATCTGAGATTTTACCAGTTTTTAGACTTTCATTCATATGACATCCAGAACCACTCTAGGGTTCTTTTTATGAGTCTAATAGAGTTAATTTATGTGTGTAGTCAAATCAAAATTTTAATCTTGGACTCTATTAAGCTTCAAATAGAAAAATGCTCCAAACAAAAATTGAGCAAGGAAATGGATGTTTTAGAATTTCTCTCTTTAGACAATGTCTGTTCTATAGCATATGGTGGGATGCACATACAACTCCCTTGATTTCATACTGTACGTGCTGGGATTACAGAGAGGTGCCTGAGTGCCCTATTTTAGTATATATCTTAAGGAAAAGAAACATGAACAAAGTCCAAATTTTTGTGATTTTGGCTTTAAATAAGACTGTGTATACACAAACAGACACACACACACACATACTAACACACACACATACACATACACACCACACCACATACCACACACACATGTAATTCTTCAACCTCTGGCCTTTTATGGGTGAAATCTTGATTCATCACTGCTGTGTAGTCTGTGTTCCAGTTAAGCTCTTATTAAATTTGAGAAGATTCTAGGTGATACATTTAAATGAATAATGATTGTCTTATGGTTCATACACATTTCAAATGATTATACACCATTACCCTGAAAAGTTGTTTCCTTGTTTTGTTTTGAGTTGTATATATAGGGTGCATTTTTACCATGCCATATGTTTGCCGTGTATTCCTGGGCATCCTTCTTTAGTGGTTTTCATCCGACATCCTATTGTTATTTCCTTAGCAGTTCCCAAGCAAACGTCACAAGAAATTTACTTAAGAGAATTAACAACATTTTTGACAAGGTGTTAAGATAATATTATAATTATCATGCTAATATTTGTATAATGTTAACAGTGCCTCATTTTGATGTAAGTCAACTGCCACCCCGCAAGTTACTCATTTCTCTGTTGAAACTAGTAATGAGTTGTGCTCGTTTCCATGTTCCTAGACTTTATCATATGTTGATTTCCTATAAATTCTTTCCACTGTTGTTCTATTTCTCAAGAAGTTAGGTAGCATATCTAACCTAGATTGTATAGCCCTATTGCGTTTATTGCCTTTTATATATCTTTCTGTGCATGTGCCTATTATCTGCCTCGCGTCTGGGAAGAGGGATAAGAATCATGAAGCTTCATGACCTAATGGATATTGTCTGTCTTTGCTGATGCTCTAGTAACTGATACTAGGAGATTTCCTTGAATACATTAGATTCTCATTAAAAGTTTATGGAATAAACAGGAAACAAAACCTAGAATGAGATGGACATTAAAGAATAAAATATTTACAAAATATCAGGAGGTATCAAATTGCAATGAAAAATGTTCTTGGTGAAATATTTCTGTTGTGTTAAGTAATATAACATTCAAGTTAATTTACTAATAGAAGGAGAGTTTGGGGACGGTTATTTTGTTTTACTTTATTACAAATCTCTATAGTCCCCTTTAATATATACAATTTTATCAAGCTATATTTGAAGAAATCTTGAAACAGAAGAATGATACAGACCTCAGTATTCTGGATTCACATATTTAATTATTAGTCTAACAATGAGATGAGGATTAGCTATGAAGTATGAGAGTTTGAAGAAGTTAGCGTGGTGAGTCAGATGTGCTAGCAATAAACTACTACTCTCAGATGCACTCTCAGATGCACTCCCCTATTCGGTCATCCTCACTGTGACTCATTTCTCAGCACCATGAGTGTTCTACTGAAAAACAATATGACACTCCTGCTCCTATTGATTTTCTGATTGCCTGATACACATAGTACTGGAGAAATAAAGGCTGCGTGTACAGCCAGGGTTCTTCCAGCTAAGGTCCATCTTGGTGTCTAATGAAGCAAAGCACTCTATAACTTAATAGGTGGGGGCATCAGTACCAAAGCAGCTGGAGTCATATCTCACTTTGGCAGTTATGACTGATATGGATAAAGAAAGTAGCTATGTGCCAGGTGGAGATAAGTCACTTAGCCAGCTGATTACATCAAATTGCTTGCAATATAATCATCTGGGACACATTTACTAAATTGGCATTTCAAATCATTGTACAGAAGTTGAATTAATCACCCAGGTATATGACTTAATATTATGTGTTCAGAATGTTCTCTTAGAAGGCACTTAATAAAAGCTCATTATAATATATAGACAGTAAAATTAACCAACAAAAAAATCACAGCTGATATTTGTAATGTTAGATTTATCCTTACTTTACAAATTGAACTTTGATCCAATTGAATACTATTTTACTTACCAATGAATTCTTAAATAGGTTAAAATTTATACTGATACATCAGATGAGAAACACATAGAAAATTAGACTAGAATGTGGAGTATTTCACACCTGATTTTCTTTGTGCCATTTCCCATTGTGAGTCAATCAGAATTAGATTAAAACCCATTTTTAAATTTTCTCCATTTTCCATTGCTATGTGTTTGTCAGCCCTGGAGTCAGAATTCAGCTGTGTTGTGTCAGACATACATTCTTCTTGATTAAGAGACTCTATTGGTTGGTGTGATGAGGTTTTAACATAGTCCCTTGATCCTACAGAGTTCATTTAAACTAGTTTGCTATTTTCACATTTAATTACATAGAAAATATGAAAGGCGAGCAGGATAGTGTACATAATTTTCCCAATCTTTGAAGCCTAGGACATGACAAATGGTGATAAAAATATGCTTGCTGTATATCTTAACATAGTTGCACAGAAATTAACATAAATGGTGGCATTCTGTGACTGTCTTCCTCTTCAATTAAAAGGAAGAAAAGACAAATGTTGAATACTATTGCCTATGTACTGTAACAAAGACGATGCCTGCTGTTTGTTTAAGCTATTCTGAGAACTAAATGATTCCTTTTCTTAAGAACTTTCAGGCTCTGGCAACATCAAAATTAGAGTTTCTGTATATCATGGTGCCTATTGTTAACGATTCTATGTTGTGCCCCACAAAAAAAAAAAAAAAAAAAGTAAAAATGGTTGATTTTATGTTAAGTGTTCATACTAAAATAAAAACAAACAAAAATGCTGTCTTCCTTTCCTCATATATTTCTCTTACATTTGTACAATTTGGCTTTTTTGACTTCTACAAAATAGAACTCATAGCTATATAGGGCTTAGAAAGATAATTAACCGCACTTGCTGTTCTTCTAAAGGACCTCAGTTCAATTCCCAGCACCCACGTCTGTTGCTCAGAACCTCCTGTAACTATGATTCCAAGGAATCCAGTACTATCTTCTCCATGGGTACCAGCCTATAAATCACACACACACACATACACACACACACGTTAATCTTTTAAAAATTAATCTCTGTTTAAATAAAAACTAACAAGATGTTTTCTTTACAGTGTCAAAGTTGGCCAGTCCAGCTTGAAAACTATCACTTCCAGTACAGAGAAACACATCAAAATATTAACAACACATTTTCTCTGTGTGTGTGTTGCATGCATGTGTGTGTACATATGTGTTTTTGTATAAGTAGGGGCTAGAGATTAATATGAGACATGTTCCATGATCACTTTCCATCTTATTTATTGAGGCAGGGTCTTTTATTGAGCAATTGTCTAGACTAGCAGTCCCATGGCCTTCTATGATCCTATCTTGCTTTTCAGCACTAGGATTACAAGAAGAGCATCACCAGGCCAAGTTTTTTGTGTGGATGCTGGGAATCTGAAGTCAGATCCACATACTTGAGCACTTTACTCCTGGAACCATATTGCCATGCTTACTGATACTTTTTCTTTATATGACTTATTAAAATCAACCAGAAATGAAACAGAAACAACAACAACAAAAAAAATACAAAAAAAAAATCAATCTGAGAGCTGGTTCACTGAAAAGATAAACAAGATTTACAGACCCTTAGTCGGATTAACCAAAAATAAAGAAAAAGGAACCTCAAATCAGCAGAAGCAGAGACAAATAGGGAAACACCACACCACATCACACCATATACATTCAAACACAGTAGGATACTGTGAAAACCGTTATTCTACTACGTTAGAAAGCCTAGAAGAATTTAATATCTTAAATTCACCCAAACCACCAAAGATAAACCAAGAAGAAATCCACAACTTACATAGACTCATAGCAATTAAGAATGTTAAAGCAGCAATAGAGAGCCTTCCAACTGAAAGAAACCCATGTCTAAATAGTCATAGCAGAATTCTACCAGTCTTTCAAAGAAGATCTGTAATTAACACTTTTCATGGTTGTTTTGTTGTTGCTGCTGTTGTTGTTTTATCTGTTTTTTTTTTTTATTTTGAGACAGGTACTCAAGATGTGGCTCCAGCTCTGTTCTTGAACGCACAGAGTAGACCAAGCTGCTCTACAATTCACAGAGCCTCAACTGCCTCTTCCTTTAGAGTGGTGGGATTAAAGATGTGTGCCACTGCACCTAGCCCACAATAAGCACTTGTTAAATTATTAAAAAAAAAAAACAGAGGAAGAGCTAACGAAAGATGCACACTTCTGACCTTTGTCTACAAAGTCAGTATTACTCTTATACACAAATCAGACAAAGATACAGTTTAAAAACCCTACAAGCCAGTATTCCAGATGAACGAAGACTCAAAAATTCTTGATAAAATACTTACAAACCTAATACACACATATATCAGAATGATCACCTACCATGTTCTCGTTTGATTTATCCAAGAGACTAATTAATCTACTGGGTGTCCTTTTAAGGCAACCCAGCATTTACACTATGGCATTACAGTAACCAACTACAAATTGATTTCTCCCACACTAACATTGAGAACTAGGGATAAATGCAGAGAAGAAACACTTTTGACAAACTTGAACCTCATGTCAGAAAAATCCATGTAAAACTGAGATTGCAGACCAATGGTTCTAAAAAATATTGTTGGCAGTCACTAAAAGCATACTTTGCATAAGAAGGAGTAAAGGATGTTTTGTAAGTTTCTCAAGAATATGAGTCAGAATGAACCCCTTGCAGGTTCAGGGGTATGAAAGAGTAGCCTCACTTGAAAGACTATCCCATGAGAGGAGAATGCTGCTTGGGTACCTTTTCTAAGGAATGTGTCTACAGCTTCATTCCTTTAGGGTCTCAGAGGGCCCTGGGTCATATTTCATTCTATGTTCAAGATAGGAGCAGACATTAACAAGAACCAAATAACAGACATGCAAATTTTAAAAGTTGTAAGTGTATAGACACTTCACTTAGACTTCAAAAGGAAGACTGTGGGGTCAGGAAATGTGTTTGAAAGCCACTATCCGAGCACACAGTCTTTGAGATGGTGACTAACTAAGATGTGATAGTGAGGCAAAAGATACAGCTAAGACCCTAAGAAACTAGAGAAGATGTCACAAATGTGGGACTGTCTACCAAAGGAAGAGACAGACAAGTAGTCCCAACTGCATAAGGAGACCTTATGGGCTATAAATGGCAAACCATAAGAAGATCTGTCCATGACATTCAGGGCTCATATCATGCCACTGTGGGCTCTGAATACCAAACATGGATCTCCAGATTTGAAGGTCTAACTGGCCTTCAATCTTACTTGGGTCTCATCCCTAGTTTCTGTGCTTTCTGTAGAGAGGGTAATGTGTACTCTGAGCTTTTGTTTATTCCAAGTTCCTTTTTTTCCCTAATGGAAAAATGGAGAATATATTAATATATATTTGTATAATACATATATATATATTACTGTCTAGTAATCAATATTTTTAAATTTTAGAATGACTCATAATTAAAGTTGACTTGAAGAGTCCTGGTGCCAAACATTTGAACACTGTTAGAATCCTACTTGAGCTATAGGAAATAGACAAAGTGCATTGTATATTATGAAATATGAGTTATGTTTTAAGGGTACAAAATATATGTTAGGATTTGGCTATAATATGTTCTTCACAGTCTCATTCATTGTCTTAGTACAGGATAGTATGTTAGACTCACAAAGCCTTGTGTGTCAGAAAGCCTGGTCCCCAGATGGAGTTCCTTCGAGAGGTCCTAGAAAACAAATTCTAGGAAGTGGATCTTATCTGAAAAGATTATTGACAGCATTGGCCTTGAGTGATATATCTTGCCCTTGGATCTTGGATCTCTCTCTCTCTCTCTCTCTCTCTCTCTCTCTCTCTCTCTCTCTCTCTCTCTCTCTCTCTCTCTCTCTCTCTTTCCTATCTACTACTGTCAGAATGACCTTCCTCACTAGAGAGCCAAGGACTATGGACTAAAATCATAAGCTGAAATAAATCCATTCTGCCTTGGGAAATCTAGACTGTGTTGTTTAGAGTTGAAATTCTAACTAAGTCAGAAACTTGTATGAGGAATTTCAGAACTTTAACAAATGTATCTGTAAATGTGAGGGGATGAATATAAATGAAAGCAGATGCCAAGCATATTTAACAATGTAGAAAGTAATGAACTTTAAAAATGATATCACTATAAGCACACATCCCAGAGAGTCACAATTCAATACATTAGCTCAATCACTGGCCTTAATTACTTGCTTCCCAGCATGCACTTGTTATTATTCATCCATGTAACTGCTCCCTGGAGAAAGATTTGTCCAGAACTTTAGGGCATTGTTATGCTAAACCATCATGGATTCCAAGTTTCTCAAAGTTATGTCAATCTGAAATGAAAGGTGACTGTAGTTTGGTAAGTTGATTACAAGTTAGTAGGTTTCAACCCAAGCCTGCCTTTTGATTGACGCAAAGGAAGCTGGTTCACAGGAATGTTACTGCACATGTTTCCAGAATACTTCTACCAATTTTATCTGTACTAAAGCAAGCCAGAGTCCATTTCTCTCCTTTGCAACAGAAGGTACTTTCTATAATCCAGCTGATACAAATTTATGATCCATAGTAATATCTTTTACTTATTGGAAAGGGTAATTAATGCAGAAAAATCCACCATCTTCCATATCAACTTGGAAGTTAGTAATTGTGACTTTTAAAAGTTGTCTGTTTACATGTAAAGTTTGGCTATCTGGCTTTCATTTAGATCGCTTCCAGCTTATTATTACATATTGTGAGGTTTTTAAATTGTATGTGAATATATTATGTGTGTGTGTGCACATATCCCAAAGCAAGCATGGAAGGGAGAGTCCAACTTTAAAATGAGACTCTCTACCATCTGGGTTCCGGGAAGAGAATTTCCTTAGGCTTTGTGACAAGTGCCTTTACTGGCTAAGTCATCTTAAAGCTGAGTAGAGCTTACAGTTCTGGATGATTTACTTCAAAATTAGTGTGTACATAATAAATAACTCCAAGTAAATTTGATTTGTCACTTCATTGTTTGACAGTACTTAACTGAAATACCTGCATGATCACAAATACTCTTAAGTCCTGCTCTAAGCCTGATGACTTTGAGATTCTGAAACAGAAAGATGCCATTCTCCAGTATCTTACCTGAAAAAAACAAAAATGCTGCTTCACTATCCCTTTATACCCCTATGTGGCTAAAATTTCCCATTGTTAGTTTACAGGAATTATGACTAAGTCAACTTCCCTGCTCTATAATATGACACAATCCCCATCCCAAAGAAGATGGTTACCATGAAATGAAAAGTTTCATAAATGCACAGTGGCTGTTCTAAGTGCCTCAGAGTGTGATAGAAAGTAAAGAGAAGTCTAATGAGGCACTTGGAGGATAACTACCTTGGAAGGAAACAGTGGATTCTTAATAGGTAGCTAATGATGAAAACCCAATCATACTAAGACTGGTAGCATTGGTTTCAGGGTAGACGTCCAGTTAGCATGTGTAATGAAGGGCAAAATGAAATGCAAGGCAATATGCAACATGTTCATCTGCTGACATTCATTAGTATTTTAGTATTTCCCTCTCAAGGTTGTGAAGTTGAAAAGCCTTTCAGTGTCCCACTCTCACCCCATAACACTGTCAAATAAATATTCATATCACTTGAGGAAGACACTAATGAAGAGACAAATGAATGCCTTCAGGTTGCTTCGAATACCAAGACAGATGTGCAATTCTGCCTTAGAAGTATAGAGTTTTTGATTCTCTGGGTTGACTCCATCTTCTCTTAAATGAGTACAATAAAGGTTTCTTTCTGTAAGAAATAAAGCCAGAGTTTTTGAGAACCAGAAGATTCCCAGAAACCTACTATCAACAAAGCCGAAAGTAGATTTTATTTTCGGGTACTGTCCTCGTTTTCTTTGCCACTTTAGTTTAATTTAAGTCCTGGGTATGAGTTTATTTTCACAAAGGTATTTATAGAGAGGAGAAGAGAGAGATGCTTAAATCTGAATTTTTTTAATGCCTTGAAGCAATTAAACCTTTCTCCAAGGAGCAGAGTGCAATCCCTTCATGGTATAAGATTCCTGAGGATGCAGAACTAGCCAGTAGGTCCCCCGCTTAGGATGACTGGGCAGGGGTACTATTTTCTATCATTTTTGTGTCCCTTTGAATGGACACATAAATTGCCTAAGCCTCAACCTGTCAGTCAGTAAAATGTGAACAAAAGTTAAGAGTAAATGAGACATAGAAAATACATACATGAAATGCTTGGTGCAATGCCTAGCCAATACACGCTCCATCAATCTTACCTGTCAACTTAACCAATGCCAGTGCCTTAGAGCAATGTGTTTGCAAAGGTCCAGAGGAAGTTTGTGTATTCATGTTCCAACTTACAAAATACTTATACATATCTATGCAATTCACTTTAGCCGTTTCATTCATTTTTTTGTGAGATTATAATTACATCATTTCTCCAGTACATTCCTTCCCCCTAAACCCTCCCATAGACCTCTCCTCCAATCATTTTCATGTTCATTGCCTTTTTCCATGTTACACACACACACACACACACTCCTAAGTATAAACTTTTCAGTCAGTATAATGTTAGTCATTTGTATGTTTTAGGGGCTGACCATTTGGTATTAGATAACCAATCAGTGTGCTCTTCCTGGGGGGAAGACTATCTATCTCTCCTGTTCTTAGCATTGCTTAGCTGCCTGTAGTTCTTGTATAAGGTCGACACTCCCTGTGATTTCCTCCTCTGGTGTTAGCATTTCTATTAGTGACTGATGTCATCCTTGCTCAGCTCTTGTTCAGCCAGTGTTTGTGAGACTTCATGGGCGTAGCTTCTGATGTTACTAGGAGACACAATGTCCTAGCAGAATCTCTGTTCCTCTGACTCTTACAATACTCCTACCCTTTCTCCCAAGCAGGATTTTCTTCTTGTTGAGTGGGTTTTAGGTGGAATTAAAGAACTGTTGTCTAACCACATTTTAATGATTGCATCTCTTTGGATTAACCGTTTATTTCTTTTTTTTTTAAATTTATTTAGTTATTTAAATCACATCATAATTTACTTATTTACATAGGGGTTATAAACACAAAAAGGCAGGATGTGGGGAAGGGAATGGCACCTGAGCATAGATGTTCAGGGGGAGTACAGATACCTTTCAGAACAGGGTATCAGCTGGGTGTAGGTTCAGGGGACAGGTCACTATGACTCTGCCTATGATTCACTTGTCCTTATCTAAATTGGTACTGTCCACCGAGGCTGCCTATTTATAAGACCTATGACTACTTGGGCTGGTAAATTTCCACAGAAGCTGCCTGTTTACAATAGCTTATAGCCTGCTGTTTTCAGTGTTTTTCCACAGAGACCCAAGACTTGGTGTTAGCATGCATGTATGTCAGGACTATTGCTGACTTTAGGCCTATGGCTGATTTTAGGCCTTTAGTGTATATGTAGGGCTGCTCCTGACATCTCCTCCCTTCTCTACGTATAGAAGGGCCTTGGCGATTCTATTCTTGCGAAGGTGGGGATAGAGGCCTGACCTCCAATAGTTGAAGGGGACCTTGTAATGGCTCAGGTCCTCCTGTCTTTGTCCAGTGTGGCATGAGGGCCATACCCATCCCGATGTCTTTTTCCTGGAGAGGGGATACTTTTGACATCAACCCCTATGCAGTTAGGCTTATCCCTCAAGGAACCCAGATAGATATTTTTAAGTTTTATTTATATTCCCTTGCAGTGCTTAGCCTCAAAGCCTAAGCAAGAATTCAGATCACCAGACAGAGAGGGTTCTGGGTAGCCCCTCTCTGCTTGGTCTAGGGGTGGAAGTCTCCTCTTATAGGTTGGGCGGAGATGGGTTTGAGGAACACCCTGTATAAAGTAACAACCTCATCTTGAGTCTAGTGGTCCTCCATAGCTAACTTATGATAATGTATCTGAATAGGTTTTGCTACCGAATTATCTATCTGTTGTATCACAAAGTTAGTCAGCCTATTTAAGGCCCGGGACTAAAAGAAATCAGCAGAAATAACCCAGTTAATGGTCCCAAGATGAGAGGAAGTGGGGTTGACAACCATGGAGAGGTTGAAAACCAGTCCTTGTACCAGCTCTCATCTTTCTCTTTCTCTTTCTGTTTCTCTTTCTGTTTCTTTTTCTGTTTCTCTTTCTGTTTCTCTTTCTGTTTCTCTTTCTGTTTCTCTTTCTCTTTCTTCTTTCTCTTCTCTTTCTCTTTCTCTTTCTCTTTCTCTTTCTCTTTCTCTCTCTGTCATTTCTCTGGGCCTTCTCTGACCTTTTTTCATGTTCTCTTTAACCATCCCTGTCTTGTCTATGTAAGGGCAACATTCTTCTTTAAGGGCTGTACACAGTTAAGAGCTGTACACAGTCTTTTCTATTGTAGAAGAGTAAATCAAGTCCAATAAAGTCCTTTGCAATTTTTGGAGATCAATTCAGACACCGAAACGAGGGATTTCTTCAGATTAGTGATGTTAATCTCTAGCTGTTTGGTGTCCTTGTCAATGGCCCATCAAAGGTCTGAGTAGTATAAGTCTGGAGGCCAGCATCAGAATTAGAGCTTCTACCAGCAGACATCATGGGTGTTTCATTTTTACCTGTTCTCAGGCTGGAGGTTTAGACCCTGGGAGCTCTGGTTGAATCTTTTGATACTCATTCTAAAAAGGACAAAAGCACCCACACTTTGGTCTTCCTCCTTCTTCTTGAGTTTCATGAGGTCTATGCATTGCGTCTTAGGTATTGTGTGCTTTTGGGCTAATATCCGCTTATCAGTGAGTGCTTTAGTTTATTTCAAACAACAGCAGTGAAGTGAGCAGCAGTTAAATCTTTCAGGAAAATGGGGAGGAGTTGAAATATCTTTCTGGAGGATTCTCCTTTAACACGCTTTCTAGCTCCATCCCAGCTGCACTGTTTGAGTGGACACAATACCTGTCTTCCATAATTAAAAATGAGTGAAGTCTCCAGAATGCCTGAACACAAATGTGTTTTCATCACATTCAAACTCTGTGATGTCCACAAGTTCCTTTCCTTAGGCCTCTGTGGTCATAATTTATGACAGTGTCTTTGCCAAGGAGTTGTGGGTAGGCTTAAATTATAGTCCACTTAAATGTTCAAGAACAGTCTAGCCCAGTGTACATGCTTAAGAAATATTGATTCGTGTGGATGTGTGTGCACATGCAGTCCTATGTGTATGACGTCCTATGTGCAAGTGGAGACCAGAGGTCAATCTTAGATTTCATTCCAGATGATTCATCCTTGTGCACTGTGAATCTCCCATTAGGCTTGGCTTGCTAATTCTTGAGCCCCAGGAATCATCCTCTCCCACCTCCACGGATCAAGTGTTATAAGAGTATGCCACTATATCTGGCCTTTATTATGTGCTTTTCTGGGGGTGGAAATCAGGTCTTCATATTCATACATCCAGTATTTTACTGCCAGAGCCATTTGCCCAACCTAGAGTATAGGATTTTGATGATATTTTCCATGAATCAGCTATCTCATTTCTCATCCTGCAATGCCTGGATCAAGGAGTTTCTCAGTGTGAAGAGATGATCTATCAATTTTTATTTAAAAAGCATATTTACCAATTTTTGTTTTTAAAGCTGGTCCATCAGTTTTTATTTAAAATGTACAGCTAAATTTGGTGCTGTTGCCAAATGTCAACTTTTCAGAAATGTTTGCAGGAATATTGTGATCTTACTTATAGTTTAAGAAGAAAACTACGCCAGTATCCATTACAATGAGAAGCTTCCCTGATCAAGGTTTAAAGCAGCTCTAGTCTATGGAAATAGATATATATTTAGAAGAAAATTTGGTAAACACAATTATTTAACAAAGCAACAGCAATTAAGTCTGCCCAAGGGCTTATGTCCTCAACATCCATGGGTTTTGACAACTAATAGATTGCCAGACATGAATTCTGGCCTGTGGAGCAGAAGGCAAATCCAAGCATGAAACCATTGGTTACCCCCACACTCCTGATACTACACCACTGTGCACAACAATATATGATCAGGACACACAGCATACATACATGAAGTTTTCAAAGAATAAAAACAAACTATTCGTTTTAAAAGGAAAGAAAAATTTGACTGTAAAGAAGTAAGTGCACATTTAATATTTTAAACAGAAACAAACTAACGGAGCCAAGAGCTATTTGAGTAGGGATGGAACATCAGCCGCCAAACACAGAGCTCATTCTTTCTTAGTTTCATTAGCTGCTGTGAGAAGCCTAGTATTGTTCCAGCATCAGAGGAATTGTCTTCCCTCCATGCTCTCTGATCACCAAAGCAGCAAGAGAATAATTCCCAGGGTTTTTGGTTACAAAAGAGTCAAAATCTGTTAAAACCCACAAGGATTCACTCCTGGACAGAGAATAACAGTTTCTTCTTGTCTTTGACCTTTCAAAGCTTTTGGCCTCTGCTTAGTCGATTCTAAACCAGAAAGCTGCTGGCAAGCATTCTGGATAATGTGTTTTTTAGGCCTCCAGTCACTGTGAAATGGAGACAGCCAGAAAAAGAAACCACAGTACACGCTAATTACTCTCTGGAAAATATCATGTAACATATTCACTACTGTGGCTATTCAGAACTTATGCACAGCAATAAAACAGTTACCCTCAAATCTAGCCTATTGCAACTATTTCTTATTAATGTAGAGAAGGGAGTCGCTATAAAAAAAAAAGAATATAAATTCTATCAGTTACTTAAATCAAGGTGATGTTTACTATCAACACATTTTCACAAACCTTCAGACAAGATATTAGATTGTTTCCTATCAAGTTACTGCATACAAAATTATATATGCTAGCATATACAAATGAGGTTATAGCTGGGTATTATAGTTATTCAGCAATAATTGATACTAAATACCTTTCTTGTTTCTGAAAAGCTGTGTGTTGTCTCACGTACGCTCAGCAGGTATCTTCATTGCTATGGACTTTTACTAGGTGGGGTATCCAGACTCCAGAACTTTATCTTCATCAAAATGTTGAAGTCTCCTGTCAGCATCTCCCACTACAGAAAGAGGAAAGAAAGGTTTTCTAGCAATGTTCCCCTTATTTTATGTCCCTTACGATTGTATAACAGCAACCTCATTTTCCTCTTAATAATCAGAATCATTCAGCCCAAACTGTTTAGTAAGACTTTTCTTGGACTGTGTGCTCATTACCATGAGCCATTAAGGATGTAAACTTAATTTCTAGCTTCATAAGAATGTTGCTTTATCCTCACTTAGAAACCAGCAGGCATTGAGAGAGCAGTATGAAGATGGGCTATTCTGCTCATTTTCTCAAATCCAATCCCTTATGTTTCCACTGAACTCTAGGGAGTGGAATCCCTAAGAACATCAGTACATCTCATGGATATGAGTTTAATCTCTCATTTGTCTCAAATCTGTGGGATTCTTAGGTACAGTACTCAGGGTTCTACAACAGTGATTTGTCCTCTTGCTAGCTCAATGACAAGTTTTTTGACAGATTTAAGGAAATGAAAGATGTTCATAGTCTACAACCAAGAGCTCAGAGAACTCCATTTAACCTGATAGAGAATCCTCACTCCTACCTTCGGGTAACTGATGTCATTCCAAGAGGACTAGGATATTCTCTACCAGATCCAAAGGTTTATCATCAAAGTAGTAAACTGAAAGTCTTGATGGGGGAGCCAATATTGTGTGTGTGTTGTGTGTGTGTGTGTGTGTATCCTGATAGGTGGAAACAAACTGCCACTATCTTTTAAAATTTGTTTCTCATGAATGACAAATTAATGGAGTCATTCTTCCTGTCATAATTACCTTCACTTTTAAAATAGAAAAAATTTTCAAAGGAAAAATATCCAATGATCATTTCTTAATTATTGGTGAACAAGAAAATAATATTTTTACGATGTTGAAGGTAAGAAATTCAGACATTTAATTTGAAATTAAGTGTGCAAAATAACAATATGTTTAACACCCAAATATACAGGTTCTTTTATTTGCACTAAGCGTAATCATTATTCTGGGATACCAAAACAGTTCTGTAGAATAATTCTCATTATTCTCTGCTGGCACAGTTAGTCACATCCACACTACTGTTTGTAGTGGGGAAACTATTACTTGTTTTAGAAGCATCACTCTTTGCTTCAGCTGAAAAAACTAAATAGAAGAAAAATGTTTTTCTCTAAATTCTCTACAAGTTACTCTTTTTACTAATTCTTTTTGCATCTTAAAATTTACATCTTATGATCTTATTTTATGATATTTTACCTGTGTTTATTTTACAGCTCATTTTTATGGTATCTTTTTATAGCACATGTTTATGGTGCATATTTTATGTAAATGTAGTGGAATTTTTTAAATTTAGGATCCTCTTCCAGGGCCTTAACTTCACTAGGTCTAAGTATTAGCATTTTATGTTTTTAGAACAACAATGCTCAGGTGAAAGAAGAATCATTAAAAATATGTGTCAGGCATCCTCAGAATATTGATACCACATTGATTATAGCACAAAGAATACACAACCCTTTTTCTGTGGAAATCTGGCACTTATTACATTCATATGCATTATACATATTATTTAATGTATAAAACAGTCTAAATCATCCTCACTTTACACACCTATGAATGAATTATTTTAATCTCTTTTTATCAGTGTGTTGTATTTTCTTTATTTCTCAACATAAATATTTAATGTTAATTTGCTAATATAAGGTAAATCGGTAGAATTCTATTCTGGAATCTTCACTTTTCAGTACACCATTTTTTTAGGAAGACAGTCTCCACTGAAATATTATTTATATAGCTTAAAATTCAATCAATTAAAGGGTGTAATTCACAGGTTTCAATAGATTTACTACTGAGAAAAAATATTCTTCCTCGTCTTATGGTTTTATTGCTATGAAGAGATACCATGACCATGGCAACTTTTATAAAGGAAAACATTTCATTGGGGCTGGCTTACAGTTTCAGAGATTCAGTCTATTATCATCATGGAAAGAAGTACAGAAGTATACAAATGTGGAGCTCAAGAAGGAGCCAAGGGTTCTACATTGACCTGTAGGCAACAGAAAACAAACAAACAAACAAACAAACCATACCACAATGGCATTGTTTGAATGTACGTGACCTCAAATTCCGCCTCCACAGCGACACACTTTCTTGAACAAGGCCACATCTGCTGCAAAATAGCCATACCTAACAATGCCATTCCACATGGTCAAACATTCAAGCATATGAGTCTATGGGGGCCATTCCTATCAATCCACTATACTCCCCAAAGAAATTTCACATCACTAATTGTCCTTCCACACCCTTCACTAGACACCACTATGCAATTTCTGTATGTTTTTACCCACTCTAGACATTTCATAAAAATGGACTCGTAAACCATGCAGATTTGCATATGGTTTCACTTAAACATGACAATGTCAAGGTTTGTTTACACCAAAGCATATTTCAAACTTGAGTTCTTTTTTAATGAAGAAATAATGCAGTATAGGTAAACCTTGTAGGATTTGGCACTACATTAATTGGTTGATATTGGGGTTGCCTCATGAACAGAACTGTAATAATCATCTATATATACATCTTATAAATAAATGTTTCCTGTTATCTTGGGTGTGCAGAAAGACAAAGAATGGCTGGTTCATGCAATAATTCTCTTTTTGACATGTGGGAACATGCTACTGTACTTCTGAAACAGATAAAGCTTTTCACGGCGACACCAGCAGTGTGTAAGGATGTGTTTCTCTCCACTCTCTCTACTCTGAACAACACTTGGCATTCCCTTCTGTTCCTTTCACGCATGCGAGGATGTATGAAGTAGTATTTTTTTTTTATGATTTGGGTTTAAATTTCCCTCCTGATGGACAAAGATTAAACCTATTTTCACAAGCATATGTATATGTTTTCAGTTTCTTTGGAGATCTGTTTATTTAAAACCCTGCCTACTTTCCATTTCGATCAATGGCCATTTAATGCTGAATTGCTAAGAGTTTTATATGTTCTAGATACAAGTTACAAGTCCTTTATTAGATACGATCTATAAATTGTTTGTTCCCATTGTAATGACTTTATTTTATGAATGCTGCCATTTGAAGACAACATTTTCCTTTTGATTGACTTATGTTGGCTTATGAAACTTGTATCTCTTCTCTCAGGGTTAGGAAGACATGGATAATCTAAAGCCATAAAAGGTTTTTGGGGTTTTTTTTTTTTTTTTTTTTTTCCTGGCAATGGTGGGGGTTTGATCTAAATTGGTGTCTCACTGTTTTATAATTCATTTCTGGTATGATATAATGTTTTGGTTCAGTGCTACTCATCTGCATCTCCAGCCGATCTCCAACATTTGTTGCAAAGATTGTACTAGCTATTAATGTCAATGAGAAGCATTTCTGTTATTGCTCATCTATGGAACATGCATGTTGGTTGGTTTCCTGGGACAAGGAACTGAAGTGAATATTTTACATACCAAAGCAGACCTGGCCTCCAGGTTCTCTCAGCATCCCGAAGTTCCTGCTTGGCATACCCTGCCCCCAACTCTTAACTTTTCAGCCCAGGTGCTTGTCTGCCATTCTCCCAGAGATTCTTCCTAGTATAACCCAAACATTTTGTTCTCTATCATTTTCCTTGTGTCTTTTCCCTCCCTCTCCCCTTCCCCCTCCCTTTCACCTTCCACCTCTGCTCTTTCTCTTCCTCTCCCCTCTTCTTCCCTTCTCATGGCAGTAAACCTGTCTTTATATATTTTAATCTGGCTTGAATTGGCTCATTTCACTGATGGAGACATAACTTAGCACATACATTTAATACTGGCAAATGTGTTTAAAGCACACAAATCAATAGAAAATGTTACACTATTCATTGTTTTAATGTCCCTGGGAAAAATTATTATGATTGTTATAAGATAGTGGTAGCCTGGATTAGTGTGAGTGTGTGTGTGTGTTATATATATATATATATATAAAATATAAAATAAAGATAAAAATTCTGTTTATCAGATTGCTTAGAACTTAGTAGTATTCTTCAATCTTATTTTCTGTCTTTTTCCCCTTGTCTAGATGATACTACCCCAGAGTCACCAATAAGAGTCATTCATGCAAGAAATGAGAAGCAGAAAAAAGGCTAAAAATGTCTCTAGCTCTTGGGGCTACAGTGGGATAATGTGAGTTAAAGCTGATGTGAAGTTTTGCAACTGCCTCTGGGAATACTCCAGAAAATACCTGCCCTGGAACCTACAGGCAGCTGTAGAGATCTAGTGGATCCTGTATGCTTTGCCACTGTTGAAAAAGCTGGTGGGAACGTACCAATTATAGAGGCATTTTCTGGTTTTTGTTTTATTTTGTCTGTTTCTTGTTGTTTCTAGTTGCAACTGTCTTATTCTCTAGTCCAGGTTGGCTTCTAACACAAGGATATGATTTGCGTAGATGCTTTCCTCTTCTTTACTCCACCTGCCTGTCAAACGAGTTTCCCAATTTCTTAAGTCCTTGAAGTAAATAATTTTTTGGCATCCTTTCTATTGTTTATTCCTGAAGTCCAATTGATATGTATATGTTGGAGTATATGCCACCTTCATTTTTATATATTATGGTATTAGAATCTTATTTACACATGTGATATTTTGAAGTTAACTTTTATAGGAAGATGTCACTATGTCTTGTCCTTTCTCATGACACAATCTTCCATGCCTTGATGTTGTTATTGCTTTCAGTGCCAACTTTAATGTGGGAGAACTGGTCATTTGAATTACAAGGCCAGCAATATGTCAAGCTGTACTCCAGATCCATGGTTCACACAGTATTCCTCTTGCTTTTGTCTGATTGTTCCTTATCAATAATGTATGATAATTTCATTGATATTTTTTAATGGGAGAAAAAAATAATTTGCAAGGGTTATTTAATATTCATATTGTTTTCAGTCTGGTATTTGAATACTTCCTTTACAATATACTCTGCTGCTGTGATGAACTGATAAAAAACTTAATCAGATTGATAAAGATGTTGATATTTATATTTAAAAATTGCTACCATTTCCTGAAAGCACACTGGTCTTTTTGAATAGTTACGGCCCCTATAGACTCATGTATTTGAATGCTTGCTCCATGGTGAGTTCCACTATTAGGACGGGTTGCCTTGTTGGGGGAAATGTTCACTATGGGGGTGAGCCTTAAGGTATCCTATGCTCTTCTGCCTTCAGGTCAAGATGTAGAACTGTCATCTCCTTCTCTAGCACCATGTCTGCCTGAACCCTCCCATGCTTTCCACCATGATGTAATGAACTTGAACCTCTGAAACTGTAAACAAGCCACAATTAAATGTTTTATGAGAGTTGTCTTGGTCATAATATCTCTTGACAGCAATAAAATGTAAGATAGAAGTTAGTACCATGAGTGGGGTAATGCTGTGATAGGCCTGATCATGCTTTTATTTAGAGGAATATAGTTATATGGACTTTGATTTAAGAAAGCTTTGGGATATTTAAGCAGGGTTCAATGAATATACTATAGGGGCATGGAAGACAGTTATTCAGAGGATGATTTGAACTGTGGGAGCCTTACTCAAGAGGTTTTAGAGAAGAATATTATGTGACTAGACATTGTTCTTGTGATATTTTGGTGAAGAATGAGGGGATTTTTTGCCCTCTACTCTTATGAAGAGAGATTTTTGCAAACTCAGCAAGGAAAACCACAAAATAAATTGTTCAAGGATTAAAGGAACACTAGGAAGTTGAATAGTGTGGGAACTGTGAAAGGATAGCTTAGTTTCTGGTAGAGCACTGGATAGAGATGGCCGGAGACTCTGCAAGGGCACAATTTTGCCACACTCCCAGACTCCAGGCTCCTGGCATGTGATCACAGGCCTCCATTGATCATGGCTTTCAGTCTACCAGCCCCTCCACAGGTAGAGGGAGTGACTACAGGCCTCAGCCTCAAGAGATCTCCATATTAATGAGATCCCTAAAGGCCAGAGGGCATAGCCAATTAAGCATTCCTTCCCAGACCTCCTCCTTCCTCCCTCCCTATTTAACAAATTTATCTACTTTCTGCCATGACAATAAACTTCTTAAAACCATGGCTTCCTTGTGTTTTGGGGGCCCCACCATGGGGAACCATGGAGAAGGCCTTTGACTACCAAGTCACTGCTTAATCTCCCACTAGAAGACTTCTCTATGTTCCCTAAAAGTGTGCTTTGTAATTCTTTCCTTCTGACTAAGTCAATTCCTATGCTTCCTCTGTTTATTTTTATGCATTTTTAATCTACCTAGAATGCATGGTTGGAAATGACAAAATACCACTGGGCATTCATACTCAAAGCTTGCCTTTCCCAATGAAGATTGTATAATTTGATTTCTTCAAGAAGAGTTCTGCAGAACTGCACCTCTGTTATAATTGCTTCTTGAGCATTTATCAAAAACCCTGTACTACTACTGAGATAAAACAGTATAGTCCTGTCTCTAGCTCTAATAAAAGCTATTTTCTATCTTGCTTCTTCATGTTTTACTTTAGGAATGATGACAGACTGTATGCATCAAGATTTCTGTGAAGATTAAATAAGACTCTCTAACCAAAAGATTGTCACACAGGGAATGTTCCTAACTCATCAATTGCTGTATTTTTATTAAGTCTATTCTAATTTTAATATATATCATTTTTTAATGTTTTTATTATTTTATGACTTTCATTTGTATGCCTCTCGATTTTATACTTTAAAACTCTTTTATATAATATTTATGCTTATGACCACTGAAAACCCTAGAGACATTCCTTACAGGGCTTATTAACTAATATTTACATTATATTAAGACTGTTTGTGAGATCACCAAACCAAATTTGAAAAATAATTTAGTCTTCAATATTAAAATAATTTGCCACAACAATGAGCATATGCACTTGTACTTAAATAATTGTGATTGATTGAGAAAAGTAAAGTAATTATCCAAGAATCTCTCATTATCACAGAAAACTCTACTTTCAACTGTTTGGTTCCTTAAAAGTTAGAAGCATGTAGCTTTGACTTGGAGGTGGTTTGTTTGTAGCATATAAGCTCTTCGTTTGCTGTTGGCTACCACAATGTGTTAACTTTGCTATTATATCTTTCCCCCCAAAAAAAGAAACAGAAAAACAAAACAAACAAACAAAAATCCTCAAGTATTTGAAACAGACTCACAGGCTGTGGAGATCTACTTAGTTCATGATACAACAGTTCAGAAAGTAGACACTCTTTACATAGTAGGAGTCAACAATTAAGGAGCCACAGATTTTTAACCAAAAGTGATAATGTGAATATGCACAAGAAGAAACGTAGTATAGTTGCTTTTAAAGCTTTGATGTCAGGCTGACCTGCTTGGTTTCATTAAATGTCAGTATCAATTGAATGTGTCTTTGCCTGATTTTGATATGAAAATTTCAGAATGGACAGCCAATATCTTTGTTCTCCTTTACTGCCAAGGCATACACACAAGCTTCAACTTGAATCTGACTTTACTAGTTAATTACACAAATTTTCCATTTAGATCTTTATGTTGTCATATTATTCAGAATTTGAATGCAAACATAAGAAAGAAGTAGACATTGGTTTATATAATTAAGATGTTGGTGTTTTCCACTATAGTACAACTTTATGAATAATATTAAATATCTATTATCTGAATTATATACATATTTGTTAGCTCAAGTCATAAAACCAATATTAATTCTCTCAGTATCAGGAAAGATCTCATTATATCAACTTGATTACAGAGAAGAACAGCTTCCTAGACATGTATTTCTCACTAGATTGATTGCTGTATAGATAACTGGCTAAAGTGAGTTTCAGTAACATCATAACACCATTATTCAATGTTAAATCTTAGCAGATGTGGTGGTTTAAATATGTTTGGCCCATATGGAATGGCTCAATTAGGTGATGTGGCCTTGTTGGAGGAAGTATGTCACTATGGGGGTGGGCTTTCGAGATATCCTACTATGCTCAAGTTCTCCCCAGTGCAGAAGAGACCCTCCTACTTACTGTATAAAGGAGAAAATCTTCTCCTGGTGACCTTTGGATCAATATGTAGGGCTCTCAGTTCTTTCTCCAGCAACAGGTCTGCCTGGACATTGTCATGGTTCCTGCTGTGATGATAATGGACTAATCCTCTGAAACTGTAAGCCATCCCCAAGTAAATTTTGTCCTTGAAAGGGTTGTCTTTGTCATGGTGTTTCTTCATAACAATAAAACCCAAACTAAAACAGCAGATTTCATTAATCATTGCTTATATTTATGAATCTAATGCAAGAACTTCTAGGTTATATAACCCACAAGGTTATGTAACCCACAAGAAATAACAATTCTAGAAAAGTTTATATTATGATGGTGGATAGACAATACAATTAGAACAGCCTCTGTTCCTATTTTAACTGTTCTCCTGATAAATTCAAATGACTCAGAACCTTCTTGTCTAGTTCAGCACCCTTCAAACAGTATTTTGTTCTTCTTATAAAAAAATTAAATTTTGCTTGATTCACATTATTTCTTTTTGACTTAGTACCAGTTAAACTCCTATGATCTAATAACTCCATGTTTTCTTTGGTTTCTATTTCATAGAACTAAATATTTACTGGTCTCCTCATAGGTCTTAAGAAATATGGGAACATGAATTTTTAAAAATGTTCTCTTTTTAAGAAAAAACATCAATAGTGTTAAAAGAGTTGGATTATTTTTATTTTAATTTACTTACGAGGTTTCTAAACTCAAAGTTATATTAAAGCCATTAGCCTTGGAATAATAATTTCTTCAAGAAAAAGTTTCTTTAAATCCTTAATCTTTCTCATTCATTTATTCATACAATTTGTTTTATGTCCATGAGAATTGTGATGGTGTTAGCATGAACAGTGATGCTTAGCAGGTAAAAGCACTTTGTCACACATGAGTTTGATTAATTGGACTCAGGTAAATATGAAATGGACTGTGTCAACCTTTCTCTAAAGCTCAGCAACCATCATGGATGAAGAAGGGGAATCATTGAAAGACCCGATGTAGTGGAGGACTGCCTTGAACCAGTTTTTCCCAGTCATGACAGGGCCATTGCACATGCAGGTCACAATGGCTGTGACTATATGCATAAGACCTATACAAGATAAACCAGCCAAATATTCAGCATGGACTGGGGAGGGCCTCACAGAGTACTTACTACCTATAGCTGAAGGCTTTTGAAAATTAATGTTGGTGAGGAAAGGAGACTCAGATTTCTTCATGGATGTAGCACCTGGATGGTTACTAATGCCTCAGTGGATAGGCCCACACCCATATCCACAGTAACAACACTAAGTGGTCTTAATGTTTATTGTTGGTTGGTTGGTTGTTGGGTTTCTTAAAAAGTCGATAGGGAAAGATAGTGGTTAGATTGTGGGGGAAGTTGGAGAGGAGGCCATGAGGAGGTGGGTTGTTCCATGCTGGATACATGTATGAAATTGTCAAACAATATTAAAAGATGGAAAGAGAAATGACTACACCACTTTTTTTTTCTTTGACTTCCTTCACATGCACACCTTGGCACCTATGCATGCCACACACAGACACACAAGTATACATACACACATGTATACACACATGTACGAGTACACACATACACATATGCATCCATGCACACCTGCACACAATTATATATATATATGTTGGTATTTCTATATATTAAGATCTAATATAGAAACAGATAAAATGATCAAAGAAAACCAAATAAATGAATATAAGGTGATAGATGATGAGGGGGGTGGGGGGGGGTTCATTTTTAATATACAGTTAAGGACAAACTCATGGTTAGCAGCTAAACACTATCAAAATAACCTCCTCTGAATACAAAGTTACAAAGAATGAAATTAATAACACGTGCAGGAGAGGTCTTTTAAAATTTAGTTGGGGAAACTTAGTGAGCATTTCGACCCAGACAAAATCTTTGACTCAATTTTTCCACAAATAGTCCTTATATCCACTGTGCAAAGCAGAGGACTCTTCTTAAAAAACAGTTTTGGGGTGAATAACAATATGCCTTCTGATCACTGCTTTCGCTCTGAGCAGTTTCCAGGCACTGAATATACAAAGTCAATTCACTTCAGCTTCAAATGTCATTGGTCTGACATTCACCGAACACCGTCATCCTTACCACAGAGTTTTTGCTGACTGATCAAAGGGGAATTATTCTTATTAAAACTAAATGTAAAGTGTCAACCAGATGAAGCTGAAGTGCCTTATAGCATCAAAAGTACACGGTTATATGCTAATGACCAATGGAACGCTATTTGGAGACGCTAAGTACAAAGCAAATAATGCAACAATTCTCAAATACAGTGGTCTGAGCTTCTTGTTGTGCTAGGGAGGGCTGTTTTTGAGCCACACTGCCCAGGAAACTAAGGATGTTCTCTCTTCATCTCTCTTAGAGGTACAGTTTGAAAGGAGGAGAGGGAAGGTATCCAGGTTCCTTTAAAACCTTAGATGTGCTCCTTAGACAAGATGCTGGATAGTTAGTTCTCATTACTGTACCTTTCAGTGTCAGAAAGACATAATTATTGGAGCAATGGGCTCTGTCCTTCTATGCAGCCTCAGGTCATGTTCTTAGTCGTTCTGCAGTGTTTGCCTGGACATAGACATGGAGGCTCCATAACAAATCTGTGCAGTTAATCAGTACAAGAAAGCAGTCTGCAGACTCCAACAAGAGAGTAAGTGCCTCTTGTGGTTCATCTTTAACTAGTCACGACCCAAGCACTGTATTGAGAGGGACAGTCAATGTTTTAATTATGTGTGAATTACACATATATGTGCTCTTCTTTAAAAGCCGAAGCAGCAAATAAACAAAGTGTTCCGGCCCGTTCAGCTGCTGCAGTCCAATGGTCAGGGTCTAGCAAGAGAGAGAGTGGGGATGAAGGGGCAAGAGTCTCGAAGAATGGAGACAAGACAGAGTCTGATCAAGTCTCCCTTATTAAAAGAAAGCCTAGGTATTTATACTCTTTACCATGTGCCTTGCCCTCGTGGGCAGGCAGGGGAGCACAGCTGAAGGCACTATGTCTTGCCTTGCAGCATGGATACCACGTGTGGCTTGTAGCTGGGGGCATAAACAGCAAAACAAGATATGTGAGAAAAACAAGATGTTTATCAGACTGTGCTCAGCTGTTGTGGGCTGTTGAAAACAAGTCTCTTGTCAGGGTATATGGCTCGAGATAGCTGCAAAGATGATAGCTGCTTTCTGCTAGGAGTCAACTCTCAACAACCAAGGACTTTGTCACCTTCACTTAGACTCAAAAAACAAAACAAAACAACAACAACAATACTAATGTCAGTAAAGAAAATGGCGTATCAATGCTGAGAAGGGAGAAAGAGAAAAAGTATATGTCTGGGCATGAGCTGAAAGACTCTTAGGGACCCCCTTAGGCAAGGACATAAATTAAACTGTTCCCCAAGGCCAGCATTCATAGATCAGTCATTCTGTTAACAAAGGATTTTTGAGGTTTGTCATTTATTGTCTAGGTTTTTTTTTTTTTTTTTTTGTGGGTGTTGTTGTTATTGTTGTTGTTGTTGTTGCTGTCTTTGTTACAAAAATATATTGGACTCTCCCCTCTCCCACCTTTTGATTTGAACCAAGGTTATAAAAGTAATTTGAATTGTATATGAGCCGTTTTACATCCTCATGAAACCTTTCAATATGACACATTTGAAAGTGAATGATTACTGAGGGATGTTCAGAAGAGTAAAGCCTTACCAGGAAATGTGAATTGCATTGCTGACATTTACCCAAAAATGAATTACTCACATGCTCATGCATATGCAGAAATGATTGAGATGCCTTCATTAGTTAATTATCGATCAAATTTTTTTGAGAATTTAGGTACATATCATTCAGGCATTATTTTTGTTTTAGGTGACTGTATCCTGTAAAATAAAATGAGTCTCTAGAGTAACTAAAAAAACAGCCACTACATTTTACAATTATCAGATAAGGCATAGGGCAATAAATACTACCTTTACAACAGCTGGGAAGCCATTATTTCTAAAAAGTAAACTGTAAACTAAGCATGATTTCATTTTGCAGGGCTTTAAAACTACGAATCAATTTATGCTTGTCTCTATTCCTGTAAGCTATTGTTTTTCACATCCCACGTTTCTAAGGAATTGATTCGTAAAACCTCACTGTGCCTTCTCGGCCCATTGTGAAGGCAGTGTGTTACTATACATGAATATACTTTGAAGTACTTGGAAGTGTGTGTGTGTGTGTGTGTGTGTGTGGTGTGTGTGTGTTTTGTTTGTATGTATGTGTGTGTGTGCACACCCACGCTTTTATATTTGTGTAAGTTGGACTAACATTATGGTTTTGATGAACGACAGAATGAACATATGATGGGCTGTTTCCCTCTTACTTAAATAGAATGCCATAAATGTTTTCAATAATGAAATCAGTGAATTATTGTACTTTATGATTCAGGTTATTTGGGAATACTTCTGAGGTTTTTTCCCCTCCCATCTTCATTATTTTGTTTTAAGTTACTTTATTACATCATCAAGAACCATGATGCACTGGCACGTGCTTGGAAGTGTTGGGCCTAAGCTCAGAAACACAGTGTCTCATTCTACTTAAGCCAACAGCTGTCCAGAGCTAACAAACTAGATTCTTAGCATTAATTTCTAGAAGCCATTCTGTTTGTTCAATCTTAATGGTGCTGTTCAATTCCCCATTTCATCCCTACACAAAGAGGGGCAATGGTGTAAGTTATCAGAAGCCGCAGACAATCCATTGATCCCTCCATCAGAATAAACAGTTGAGCACTGTACATACAGTGGTAAGGATTACAGATTCGTGGCCGTAACTAAGTTGAGTTTTTCTCCCTTGTGGTTTTAGACATTATTGAAGGGGAGTTCCAGCTGAGATCATCTCCCAAGTTGAATTGTGTCTATCCGTGGTTCCAAGGTCATCAGTAGTCGGAAAGCAAATGCAGATTAATGTAGGGAATTGAATTCAATTCTCATTACCCTGGAGAAATAGCTCTGAATGGATGCTGTGCCCATTTGTCTAATAGTCCCTTCTGTGCTCCTCATGCACCTTATCTACAGTAATATTTTCACGAGGCAAGTAAATAATCCAGAAAACGGCATTTCATTGTAAAAGACCACAACCGTAGATTGTGCATTTTTGCCATCAGCGACTAAAAGAATAGCTGTAATGGAACAGATGTGGTTTAAAATTTGCTTCTACAAATGAATCTCCTAGAAAAACATCTTATATTAACCCTTTCAAGTGATCAGTTTTGGGGGAAAAAAAAGAATTAGACGTTGGAGCTTGGAAATAAATGAGATTAAATAGTGTAATGCAGACCATAGGTCAGAGCTTGACTGGACAATAAGGAGATTTTATAGGTATTTAGTTATACACAAATAAAGCAAGGATGCTGCCTCCTCTTCTCTCTTGAGGGAAATCCTGTGCCTTTTAATTAAGAACTTTATTTTTGCATCTGCCTTTCCGTCCAAATCCATCTCTGCTACCCCATCTTTCTGTCTAGCACGATACGCAGCACTTTTTAAGGTGGAGTATTCCTATTTGATCTGTTGTTCCTGAAATAAAGGACCTGGTGTCAGTTACAGACACTTCCTGGAGCATTCTCTGAGCCTACTTGGGAATCCACTTGTGGGACCTCTGCATTTCATAATCACTGATCAAAGCCCAGGAAGGGCTCCTTTCAACCGTGTCCTTCATTTGAAGAGAATTATCATTAAGCTTCTACAGAAGATTGAGTGATGCCCTGCTTTAAAAGGTAGAGGTTGCCTTATCCAGCCTTGATGTCATAGTGTATGGCTGTGGCATTATTATGCTGTGTTTATGTTCTTGGGGGATGGGATATCTGGACGAGTGGAGAGGGGAGAAATTGCAGGTAGCCAAGCAGGGGGAACCTGAGGTTGGGATATACTATATAAGAAAAGAAAGAGTAGAATACAAAAATTACAAAATAAAAAATAAAAGATACAGACTGCGTGGTAAAAGGTGAGATGCTTGATAAACAAACCTACCAGATCCCTTTCCTCAGGTATACAATAAAGTTTGATGATATTGTTTTATTTTGTTTGCTAATAACAATAGCACTGAGTATTTATTGTCTTGCTTTCAATTATTTCAAAGACACTTTTAAAATGTTGCACACAAGTGGAAGTTGGAAACATGAAATATTAAATTTGCTCCTCAGCATAAATTAGATACTAGCCAACATGATACTCATTAGTGAAAGCAAAAGACATGCAAAATAAACAGAATTACATAGACTTGGTATGAAAATATAGCATATATCAATGTTTTCTCTTGATTAATTGTTTATAGGACATCTTAGGTATGTTGATAGAATAAAGAACATTAAGAGTAACTCTAACTTTTATTTTGCTACTTTGAATTGTGAAAAATAAAAACCTTCCAAATGCAGTATATGTCACAAGTTTCTACTAGATGGTGTTTTCTATGCTTAACCCAAAGATGATACCAAATGTTCTCAGAGGAACCTTGCTGGGCAGCAAATAGCAGAAGTGTGATTTAATCAAAGATATAAAAGACTCTCAAGAGCAAGCTTATAAAATATCAGTGTGTGGCTAGTATTATATATATATATATATATATATATATATATATATATATATCACATTTACAGAACTACTACAAAAAGTAACATTTATTACTCTATGTATAGGTTCTTGTTGAACTGTTACAAAGAAAATAAAAACAAAAACACATGACTTTACTATGCCAATGGTAAAAGAATTTACTTGCGTGCACACACACACACGTGTGTGTGTGTGTGTGTGTGTGTGTGTGTGTGTGTGTACATGCATGTCTGTGTATATGTGTATATGGGTCTACGTTCCAAAGTGTAGAGGCCAGCAGTTAATGATCAATGCCTTCCTATAATGTTCTCCAGGCTATATTTTGAGACAAGTTATCACACTGAACCTAAGGCTTAGCAGTGCAACTAGCCAGCTAGCCAGTAAGCTGCAGAGACCTGCCTGACATCCCAACCGCCACCAGCACTGGAGAACCACCTGTGTGCTGATTTTATGAGAGTATCCAGATTTAATGCGAGTACTCGGGATCCAGACTCAGGTCTGCACAGCAAGGTCTTTATCCATAGAGGCATCTTCCCAGCCCTGAAAATGGTTGTTGAAATATCAAAACAAATATCAAATGGCATCTTCTAGCCATTCTCAGACAAAGTATAGAAGTGTCGATTGAGTGCTACCAAAATTAGATACACAAAGGGGGTTAAGAAAACAACAGAAGTTTCTCAAAGTTGAAGGTTAAGCCATACTCTCAACTCAAAAGATGCTGAGGAAACTGATACTTGGACCATTTACTCTGTCTTATAAATGATTTGTGGAGTCTCTGAATTCTGTGTTAAAAATTGAGCCAAACTATTGTCTCACAAAACATTTTCCATATGTTTTCCTGGGAATTTCTAACTCACTGAGACTTTGTCATAAGGACACAATTCTCCTTTGACCAGTTCTGTGACAGATCTAGAATCTTATGGGATGTGTTCAAGTATACAATTGTACTTTAAAATTAGATAAAATGGTTTTATCAATATGTTGGGACTTAGAAGTTTCAATATTTATCAATCTTGAATTTGTTTTGAGTCTGCAGCCAGTAAACAATGGTGTTTAAAACAAGTTTTTCAAGGTAACTATAATAACAGTCAAGGAAGGGGTATTCGAGGAATTTCACTTGGCTGTAATCTCAGTTTGCAAAGTGTATGAAGTTATACCATATGTAGACTACATTTGTAGGTCCCCAGCCCTCATAGACAGCAGATATAACCTTGATGTTGAGGTATTTTTAGAAGGGGAAAGGACATGAGTTTTTCACCGGTCGTTTTGGAAGCTAGATAGGCGAAATATACTTTCCTAAAAGGAAGGACTCATCCAAACAAAGAAAGTTGCCTTGTGTGTGTTAACACTTTAATAAGAGATTACACCAAAGGTCAAACTGGTTCAACACATTATAAGGAGAACCAAAATATGTATACTCAAAAGAAGATAAAAGTTCTGAGAGCATTGCTAAATTAAATACCAAACCCTTTAATGTCCTCTAGTACCAAGATTGTAAAGATGACCTTTGGGGTTATTTTGTCTCTCTCTCTCTCAGACAGAATCATTTGCATCTCAGCTGGACAAAAATCATTTGCAGTCTAACAGTTTTCTAAAGGTTAAACTTAATTATACAGTCTGTAATGTTATCAGTAGTAAATATAAATCAAACCAAACAGAAGCTTACAGAATTGGATAAGCTTAGATGAGGTTGGGTATGTGCTCAACATCTTGTTGCACTGCCAAAGTTCGGATACTTTTTTGTTGTAGAAGAAATAAAATAAGATCTGGAAATCCCTTCTCAATTGTGAATGAAAAGATGTTCTTGCTGACTAGAGCAAGCATCGCCAGCAAAGAGAGTAACAAACACAGAATCAGTGTCATTCCATGTAGGTAGCCATCATCTGGCCCCAGCTATTTAGGGGAAGCCAGAAACTAAGTCCGAATGAGCACTAAAATGGATTTTTGTTTTCCCTAAATCTGACTAAATTATGGCCAGGTATTTATAACTTCTTGTTTACTGGTATCTTATAAAATTAAAGCAAAGGAGTGCTCCATGTATTTGTCCTGAACATAAGAAAAGTGGAATAGTGATTCTTTTGGAATGTAGTTCCATATAATGGAAACATAAGAGAAGGTGCCTAGAAGAATTAAGCAAATATGGAATTATTTAACTTTGTTGATGAGTCCTCAAAGAAGACACACCATCTGGATCCAGCTTGGCCAGTAAAAGGCAAATGGAGGTCATAAATGAGATATCCAGGCACATGCATATCAAAAAATATTGGGCGAATAAGCTTGTATTTTTTTCTTCAGTCAAGCAATTAGAGCACAGAGTTTAAGTGTATGCTGAATTATAGACTATTTTTTGAAAGATGAACACTACATTCACATTGTCCTGTGTTTAATCCTAGCTCTACATCTTCATAGTTATGGGAATTTAGTCAAATAAAACCATGTATGCTTCAGTATCCCAATGATTAAAATATGGACTAAAGCATTTCTGCCACAAAGCTTGTGGTGAAAAGTTGAATGAATATCATCTGTCTTCCTGGCGGGCTATCAGTTTATATCTCTGCTCCAAATACTTAAAAGAGAAATACTTCAAATACCTAGCATATTTTGCCAGTTTTCTCTAGTTATAAGTTCCATGTCTTCCTTTTTAAATCACCTTTAAGTTCCAGGCATGATGGTTTGCAGACTGCATAGCATTTATGATTTGCTCTGAGACTGGAAAGAAGAAGGGAAAATGGTACCATTACTTATTTCTCTTGCCAAGTCAATTGGCAGACGTAATATCAGGACGGATGTACTGGTTCTCACATGCTTCTATGATGCGACTATCACACAGACGGAGTCTTCAGGCAGGTTGTAGCAAAGCAGGACTAAGCCTTGATAATACCAGTTCTGGACCAATAGTTGATTCCGTTTTCTTTTGTAACTGGTTCCTCACAGCAGATCACCCTACAGTTGAAATATTAGTTTCTGTCGCTCAAACTGTACACAACAGCTTCCACTGTTGTTAATATCCATTGCAGAAGCATGGTTACATTCCGCAGAAATACTTTCTAGGAATGGAAATATCTTTCAGCATAACCTTCCCACAGGGCTTTTACAATTTATTTCTCCCATCCTGTTCCACAGAAACTGTCCTTAACCTAGAAGTGTGTATAGTGGGTAATTAATAGTTATATGAGCTTATGCTTCATTTAACGTTCCTGAAGGTTTATTTTCGTCTCTCATCAATGGTCTAATGGGAGGAGAGATTTAGTTTATTTAAAATAAGTCTATGATCACTGGCATTTTGGAGTACAGATTATTGGGCAATTAGAAAAATGTATAATCAATAATAGAAGAGTCCTTCTGTGCTACAAGGCAAGCTTGTCTAGAAATATTGTGTGATTTACCTTTAACACGTTATCTTTTCAGCTCTTTATTGATTAGTCATGACTTATAACCATTTGAAAGGAGGAAATATATACTCCACAGATAAGACTGTCTCACAGCAAAGCAAAGGTAATTTGTTTCTAACAGCTGGTCTGTCTGGGTAAAAGGCACATTGGTCAATGCATTAAATATCCAAAACTATACATTCATGCAATATTTTTTCATTGTGAGACTTACAACTACAAAAAAAAAATAGTTCAGAAAATGTTTCAGAAAAGTCAATATTGAGTACACAGAGTATATTTGTCATAGCAGTGAATTTAATTAGCATTTGTGATTGTGGTGATCAGTCTATTCGTTAAATTTTCTTTGATTCCCATTCTCCTCTTTCTTTAAGGGTTTAATTGTGTCTTTAAATTGTCATGTCCATCAGTCTTCATTGTCTTTCCATGTTAGGCTCTGGAGAGCACATTTGCTGAACTTGTCACCTTCAATGCTGGCTTGCGCTTCCTGACAACAGGCTCCTTGTTATGCGTTAGACCTTTAAATAGCTGGGCATTGAACCTGTTAGCTAGGAGATGTCTGTATTGAACAATTTCTATTTTCAGAAACATTTTTAGAAAATATGCTTTTGGGTAGGTTTATCATTTTGTTAGTGAACTAGAGCATATAACTGCACATTACATTAATATAAATAAAGAAAATTTGATCGTCAAGTACAGCATGTAGAATTATAGTCATTGTCAGAGTTTCACCTCTTAGAATATGAGATTAGTATATACTTGAGATAGTCTATATACTTAAAAAAAAATACATTTAGCTCTTGGGATGTAATTGGAAGAGTCATTGATATGGAGAGACCAAAATAACAGTGCTAGTTCTAAAATGAGAGCACCTGAATTCCATCTATAACTCTTAATTCCCCATCCGTTCTCTCCCTCCAGCACTGTCCTCTTCTTCTCCTTTCATTTTTTTCCTGATTTCATTCTTATCTTTATCTTTCTAATAGGCCCCCTCATGCACACACAGAGAAGCCACAGAAAAGTATCAGGAAAGCACATGGTGGAATGGGAATGAAATCTACCCTGCTATTGATTTAGTAATGAAAATGTTAGTGTAACGTAGTCACATCCATTTGTTTGCATACTAAACTCTGGCTGTTTCTGCTGCTTCTAAAGTTGTTTAGTCATGGAGACAGAAATCACGGGCTACATATTCTATGATAATTAGCATCTGACACTTTACAGGAAACATTGGCTGACCTCTGATATAGATTATGCTAGAAACTATGGATGTATTTATTTATTTATTTGGCTTGAAATAGACAATGCAGGACCTGACACCAAATTTTTGCTAGCAGCATGAACAAGAAAGGAACTAAAGATTCCTGGGGGTGGGGGTGGGGGGGTAATGCCTGATTTCAGGAGCAGGATAAAAAACTATACAAGATCCGCTCTTGGTGTACGCTTTATGAAATTGTTTCTCTGTCCTTCCTCACCTACCTCAGGCATTCTCAGATTGCCTTTAATAAACATCTGACGTCCAGTTAACTGGGTAGGATGTGGAAGGTGGGACTTCCTGGGATGGTGAAAGGAACTGTGAGAAGAAGAAAGCCCTTTTCACAAGAAAACATGAGGGATGTTGGACATGACTAAAGACCTGAAAGGTATAGCTAGCCAGGTGGCTGGATGAGCTAGTTGGTCAAGTTAGATGAGCTAGTTGAGAGTCTGTCCAGATAGGCTTAAGCTTTGAAATTGTGCTTATTTGGGAAAATAGCCGGTTAAGGCATAACTGCCACCATATTAATTTCCAGCATTAATATGTACAGAATATTATTCATCATTTTGCAAACTACATGTAAGCTCCTGTCAAAAAGTAAACAACATGGCACAAAACAAGAGAAAAAATGTTTTGCAAATATAAATACAGGCATATCAAGAAGACAAAAGAGGCCGATTATGATTCTCAAAGTGGTCAAAGCTGGACCAAGCTGAGAAAGGTAAGAAATGCATAAGCCCAGATATATTGACTTCTAACTCAAAATATAAATGTATCTTTATGAACTCCTGTGAGGTTCCCATCCCCTTCAGGGCTCTTCCCCCAACTCTTCCTTAAGAGTCCCCAACCTCTGTTCAATGTTTGGGTGTGGTTATCTGCATCAGTTTCAATTAGCTTCTGGGTAAAGCCACTCAGAGACAGTTATGCTATGCTCCTATCTGTAAGCATAGCAGAATATCATTATAATGTCAGAAATTGGTGTTTGTCCATGAATGGGTTTCAAGTAGGCCAGTTATTGAATATAAAGAAATGACTGAATAAAGAAATAATGGAGATACCAGACACATTTGATGCAGAAATCTGATATCATTTATATAACCCATCTAACTTCTGGAAGGGGAATCATCACTGTCTATTTCTATCTTAACTGTGCATGGTCATCTATTTAGAATTAGTAAAGCAGGATGGAAAAAGCAATAACTTTGCTGTCCATGAATCCAACAGACACTACTTCGGCCAAGCAATTAGGCTAACATTAGGCCGGCAATAACACGTAAATTTGACATAAGGCAAAACTTAGGTTGACAGTGCCTACCCTTGAAACAATGATTGAGATAACTACTTTACTTTGTGGTCTTTCTCCCATTCTCCTCTGGGAATGAGCCCCACCTCCGGGTACCCTCCCATCCTCCCACCCTGACGAATCAAGTTTCTGCCAGGGTAGGCGAGTCCTTTCTCACTGAGGCCAGAGGAGACAACCCTGTTGGGAAATGGATACCACAATCAGGTACAGCTTTAGGTAGAGCCTCTGCTCCAGGTGTTGGGGACCCAAATGGAGGCTAAGCTGCACATCTGTTACATATGTGCCTGTGTCCTCATTTATGCCCATGTGTGTTCTTCAGTTTCTGACTCAGATTCTGAGAGTTCCCCAAAGTCCAGGTTAGTTGACTTTGTTGAAACTCCTGTGAGGTTCCCATCCTCTTGAGGGCTCTTCCTCTATCTCTTCCAAAAGAGGCCCAACCTCTATCCAATGTTTGGCTGTGGTTATTCTTATCTGTTTCAGTTAGCTGGTGGGTAAAGCCACCAGAGTTCAGTTATGCTAGGCTCCTATCTGCTAGCATAACAGAGTACCATTAATAATATCAGAGATTGGTGCTTGCCCATAGAATGGATTTCAAGTTGGTCCAGTTATTGGCTGACCACACCTTCAGTCTTTGCTCCATCTTTGTCCCTGCATTTCTTTTAGAACAAATTTTGGATAGAAAGTTTTATGGGTGGGTTTATGTCCTTATCCCTCTACTGAGGATATACCTCAATGGGAAAATTGTTTGCCTAGGATGCAAGAGGTCCTGGGTTCAAATACTACTAAGGCCCTAAAAAAAGGAAAAACAATCATACCATAATCCAGTTTTACTCAACAGAAAAACATTAGATAAATCCTAATTGAAAAACTACAGAATACCTGCCCATTACTGTTATAGCTTGATCTGCGGTCTCCCAGTAACTCATCTACTACAGACTTGTCCTCTGGCAGGTGGTGGTGTCAGGAGGCAGGGCCTCAAGGAAGGATACAGGTCACTGGGAACATTCATCCAAAAAGGTATTTTCTCCCTGGGTAGTTTCCCCATTCTCTTGTTTTATACTTCTTTGTTGTCAACAAGTAAGTGATTCACAACCCTATTCTCTTCCCTGATATTTCTGTCTACTAAGGCTACGCGCTTTATAACAATGAACAAAATCCCTGAAATGATGAAGCACAGAAAAACAAATATTTGTTTCTTTGATTTCCCCATTTTGGTATTTTTTAGTGGAAAACTAACAATACAAGTACTCCTTGAACCTATCAAAGTAATTCAAAGCTAGTAAAGATATCTCACATCTAGCATTATGGAATACATGGATGGAACAGTTTTATTATGGTAAATGTGAAAACTGGAGATCATTGGCACCTAGGTTCTCTGATGGCAGTTTTAAAATATATACATTTTTTAAATTATATATTTACTTATTATATATAAAGTAAAATACTTAATGGTGTTGATTAATGTGACTTTCAATGTTGCTCTATTATTCTAGAGAAAGGTATTTGATAGTTTAGATCTCAGCTTAACTATATTCTATAGCTATATTTGGCTTAAAACCAAAGTGATTTGGTGATTCAATTCAATTCTAAGCCAAAATAAAGCATCCTCGTCATCTTTTTGAAGTAGAAACTGATAAGTCATGACTGCTGTGTCAGGTTCCATTGTCATCAAAGAGAAGCTAAGGAGATCACTAACTCAGCCTGATTTCTTGTGTGGAAATCATTGGAGAGTCATTATGTAAACAATAATAGAGGAATCTTAATAAAAAAAATTTTAGATAATGACACTATAACAATATTTTATCTTGTTAATTGTAACAAATGTATCAAACAAATATAAAATTCTAATAAGGAAAAATGGCTGTGAGGCAGATCTAAACTATTATTTTTTGTAGTTTAAATTTTATAATCTAAATGTGTCAGTAAATCTAAAACTTTAAGATTTTAAATTAATTAAATTAAAATAAATTAATAAAATAATTTAATTAAATTAAAATTTTAATGTTTGGCGGAAGACACCTGAAATGTATTCTCCCAGACACCTGTATCTTTTGTGTTATGAGGTAATACATGACGTAACTTTAATAAAGCAAGATGAGGTGGCTGAAAAGTTAGGAAAACATTTCAGTAGAAAACTTTTGCCATCTTCCCATTTATTACTCATGGGCTTCTATCCTAAAAGTGCAAGAAAAATGTGGCAGTCTATTTGAAGAAAGGACAAAAGGAGAGGGAAGTTGCAGTCATGCTCTGGCTGCACTGGAGTCCTTCAGAAGCTCCCCATGATAACAGTATCAAAAGAGGAGAGGCTGTGGGTAAAGGGTGTAGTCTACTGGGGACACAGTTAATTCAAGGACTGTGTTTTGGAAATAACTGAAAAGCAACAAAAGTCTTAGTACAACCTCCAGTACATTACAGTGAGCAATACAGCGATTCAACAGCTCATTTGTATTTTGGAGGAAATCGGCATAAGAAGGAGAAAATTCCTGTGTTTAAAGGGTGAAAAACATTTTAAAGCACAGTGTATTTCTGAAGAAATAGTTGCTACCTGGTAGAAAATGTGTGGCTCATAAAACAAGGAATATGCCAAGAATAGATCTAAAATCGACACACAGTTCAACCTAAGCCTTGGTGAAGTTTGAACGCTATCAAAACTTAAGTGAAGGAATACAAAGCTGCCATTCATTATAACGTAGTAAAGAACCAATTCTGAGCTGATTAAGATACTGGTAATCTTTCCGAAATGGAAACTGATAACTATTTGAGTGGTGGGTCAAGTTCTGCCCATCAGGACAGAGTATCGTTGGCATCTCCGCCCTCTACTGTCAGATACAAAGAGATGGATCCTCATTCAATCCTCAGGAAATCCCATTTTCAATCTATAGAAGCATAAGTAAGCAATCCAAGTGACTCATTGTTATGAATATTGTTAACCAAAGATCAATACTTTCAAGCCTTCTCCAGCATAATAGAACACAATCAAAAGTCACCCTGACTTTGATGTAAAAATATATTTAAAGAACACTGTTAGTCGTCACATGGCTCATGATTTAAAACACATAGTGGTTTTCTCTATGTATTTTATAATCCTAGATCTGAGATATATGCTAAATAGAAAACATTCATTAGTTGTTTTTGTATTATACATTACCATCTAAACAGAGAATCAGTATGATATGTAATTGTACTGCAATTGACAAAATAATTCTCAAAATGAGATTATGTTGATTGAGCACACAACTTCAGTATGTGTGCCTCTGCCTGGTGCCATTGTTTGAAGTGAACAATGAAAAGAACTGCTCCTGATATGTCGGTCAATAGGGAGGAAAATGCAGATGGAAAACTAAGCAAATAGAGGTTTCCATTGATTTATTATGCTTGTCTCAGGATAGCCTGGGCACAGTCCAATTAATGATATCCTATTTTGCAAATATTCAATGACCTCTACATTTGCACCAGACTCTTTGTTCAAATACTTTGAGGCCAGAACTGTCATGAAAACCAATCAATCTGCATACTCACAGAACTAATAGTCTGATATACTATATTGGAATTAATTAAATAATCATCCTAAACAAGGTGCAATTGCTTTAATAATAATCTAGAAGAGGGACGGGGATGCATACCTTTCTCTTAAGAAAATAGGAAGACATGAAAACTTAAAGCACAAAGGACCATTTCTGTGTTTCATGTAACTCCCAAGGACTACAGTGTGTCTAAATGGTAGAAAAGGCTGGTGTAGGTGCAGGCAGGTTACAAGGTTAGTAAAGGATTGGGGAATCAAATAATGAGAATTTCAGCGAGACTGTTTCCTCTGAGGATACCGGAAAGTGGGTTAATGTGAGGATCATGTAGAGAATAATTTGTACATAGTGATAGTTGAGCAAAAGGGAAGAGAAATAAAGACAAACAAATGTAAAAGTTGCCTCAGGAATTCTGGCTACTGAAGCATAAACATTGTCACTATCCTTTGAGGTAGACTAGAAAAATCAATATGATATAGACTCTGACAATGTAGAACATAATACATCTATTTTAGAAGGTTAACATACCACTGAAACAAGAGTGAAGGCACATCAGGAGGTCAGAATAAAACAAAACAAAAGAAAACAAAAACAGAAACCCAAAACTCTGAAATCATGCACTGAAGAAATGAGAGAATACAAGCAATTAACTAAATTAGCTACTTTGAAATTTGGAAAACCAACCCAAATCTTAGAACCGCGTAGAGAAGAACAACGCTGAAAGTCCACAAAGAATGAGCATCATAGCATTTTGTCTCACACTCCACTCCCTCCATCACTGTCTTCCTAATTCCATAACCTCTCTGACAGTCAGCAAGTTCACAGTGATGTCACTGAAACAGATAGCATAGCAGCAGACAAGAAAGAGAGCAAGTAGGTTTGGAGAGGATTCTAAATGCCCCATCCAGGAAACACATTTCAATTTATCTTCCTAGCAGCTCCCAATAAAAGTTAGTCTCAGGGCTTGCCTTTATTTGATATAAAGACAGAATTCTCCCTCTATGGCTCTTACTTTAGGGTATTTGGAAAAAACAGTCATTGGAAATGCTACTTTATTGCAAGTGGCTGAAACAATAAAGGCATGAATAACTAACAGGAAATGTACCAAAAATTAAAAATGGGAATGAGGTGCCGGGCGGTGATGGTGCATGCCTTTAATCCCAGCACTTGGGAGGCAGAGGCAGGGGATTTCTGAGTTCGAGGCCAGCCTGGTCTACAGAGTGAGTTCCAGGACACAGCCCAGGCTACACAGAGAAACCCTGTCTCGAAACAAAAAACAAACAAACAAACAAACAAAAAAAACACAAAAAAGAGGGAATGAGGTGATCACTGGGGAATGAGAAAGACACAGTGTATCCCTGAGAGTTACATTACATTTTAGTGAAGGGCTATACATATGCCCAGGAATGGCTTTAGAAGGCCCCAATCTCTCACCCTTGATCCACACTCCTGCTCTTCTCAAATACTTAGGACATTTGAATGTGCTAGAACCCTGAGTATACACTACATGTAACTAAAGCAAAGATTTGGCTTATTGGTTTAAGGCTGGTAAGGAAATGCCCATTTAATTATTAGTTAATTACTAAGCTAACATAGAATAAATTTATAGCTGAACAGAACAAAGAACACAAACTTACAAACTGAGGTAAGAAAGGTATTAAATAGACAAAGAGCAATTGTAGCAATGATTTTTTTATAAAGTCAACAAATACCAAAAGTGAGAGCGAAGTTATGAGGTATCCTTCCAAATCTATAGTGTTACAACATTGTATTATTTACATGTCTAGTTTTATCAGAAAAATTTAACCTAAAATAAGAAGAACAAGAGGAGGAGGAGGGGAATAAAAAGATGTTCACATAAAATACAGTCAATAGAAACTTGCATATCATGTACTGGCCCATAAATATCCCTCAAGAGCATCTCTATTGCAGGATTGACTGATGATGCTCTGGGAGAATGCAAAAGCTATAGAAGCTCAAATAAAGAAAGCAAAGTCATTCTGAATAATATGTCCCTGAAACATCTGGTTGGACCTGGACTATTTTCTCTCTTACTTTTTGTTGCAGGTTACTAGAATTCGAACTGCCTACTCTACCACTTCCTTCCCCTGGGATGATTTTTCTGCCTTGCCATTGGCTACAAAGCACTGGGATCATGCCTGGACTTAGACCACTTACAATGTAAGGTAAATTCAAGCAGTGGTGGCACATGCCTTTAATCCCAGCACTTGGGAGGCAGAGGCAGGTGGATTTCTGAGTTTGAGGCCAGCCTGGTCTACAGAGTGAGTTCCAGGACAGCCAAGACTACACAGAGAAACTCTATCTCGAAAAAACAAAAAAAACAAAACAAAACAAAACAAAAAAAACACACAATGAAACAAATGTAATTTCTTAAATTATATTTATTTTCTTATTGTTGTGTTATACATATGTGTGGGTATGAATGCTGTGTGTGTGTGTGTGATATAAAATGTTCGTGGAAATAGGAGGACCATTTTGAGAAGTTGGTTCTTGCCCTCTACCTTGTTGAGGTAAGGTCTCTGTTCTTGTCTTATTTTTGGCTAACTGGCTTGAAAGCTTTCAGGCAATGAATCTATCTCTGCTTCCTATCTAAAGGTAACAGTACTGAGATCACAGGTGTATACAACCACATCTGAATTTTTATGTAGATTCCACAAATCCAACTCAGCTCACAAGACATATATGGCAAGTATATTTCCCCACTAATCAATCTATTCTTCTGCCCTCCTCTGAAAATCTATAAATTTATTTAATTTGGATATTTTTTCACAGCAACAGAATGGCAATTAATGCAGAACAATAATAATGATAATAATGATAACACCATGCCATATGATCCAAAGTCTTTCCAACTTATTTGCAGGAGGAGTTTCGGAAAGCCTGGAAAGGAAGACTGGGAGAAGCTTAGAGGTTTACAAGAAAGAATATGACAGTTTAATGGGTGGTCATGGTCTGAGTTTAAACCAGAATGATGAAGACTATGGACAATAAAGGCTCTGCTCATGAGCTTCCAGATTGAAATGAGGCCATGCACTGGGCACTTTGAACAGAGGCCGTCTGTGCTACGTTCTGAAATAGAAAGAGCTAAGTCTGTTCATGCCTTCAGTCTTTAAAGAGTTAAGTTTAAGGTGACAGCTAGTTACTATGATGGAAGGTATGTCAGGGCCACACAGTACTCAAGAGGTGCCACTGAAATGGCTGGATCTTTTCAGTTAGGCCAAGGGTGAGAATTAAGAGTAAAAAAAACCCTGAGTGGAAAACTTTGAGAATCTTTTCTTTGAGCAGAAGAGGATTTCTTTTAAAGTTGGAGCCAAGGAAGATGTGGCTTCTAAAGATCAGTGTCACTAGAAAGAAGCCAGTTCTGTAACTTAAGCTACTAAGTGGCTGATACAAGACGATTGCCAGTTAAAGACCTTCTTTGGCTACTGAGTAAGAAAGCCAGAACAGCATAATGGGGTCTTGCTACAAAGCAGAAAGAAAAAAGGAGGCTGGGTAGATAGGTCAAGAGAAGAACACTTGGGTAAAATGCTCAGAGTGGGCCCTCATTTTAGAAAATCCCAAGCAGTTTTTCATCTTGAGAACAGCTTTTCAATCAGAAAGTCCCCACCTATCTTAGGTTTAGTGCTATAAAAATGTAGACATCTCCGTTTCAATCTGAGATAAGGACTTCTGGATTCCCTGCTACAATGGAACCACACAGGGAGATGGTTCCTCAAGATTCGGTTCTCTATATTCAGCTATGGAGTGGACTCTGAAAATGCTAAGGCCTGCACACCCACCATGGCTTCCCTGCCAGGAATGAAGAGATTCTAAGGACATACTTGTACCCACACACCTAATTTTTCTGAGTTTTGAAACAATAGAAAATAAGAAGTTGAAAATTCCCCAATAATCTTACCCTGTAAGAAGGGAAAAGCTAAAGCTTGGTGTCAGGCAGAGGGAAAACTTGTCTCCCAAGAGAAGCCATTGCACAGTTCTGATAATTTGTCAGATGAGCAGGAGGCAATGATGGGTCAATGAAGATTGGGACTGTACCTTAAATAGGATTGCTTACCCACTGAAAGCTATTTAAAACTAAATCTTATTTTATAACACCAAAGATATTAGGGGAGGAAGCATCTTCTTCTTGTTATGGCCACAGTGAATAAATCTCCTTTTTCTGCTTTTTTAACAGTACTTTTCTTTGTAACTGCCATACTGAGGATGGAGGGCTGAGCCCAGCTGAATAGGGATGCTAAAAGAAAGCTATGACTCCAGCATCTCCAGGAACAACTTCTTTGCTCATGTGATACTGCTTTCACAAACATGAAGCCCGGAAGAATGACAGTTGTCACACAGGCTTCCACTAATGTTTCAAACACAGACAAGGAAGTAGCAGCAGTTGGAGCTGGGTCAGAGTCCCTGACACATGCATTGAGTGGGCAGTAGGTGAAGCAGTACAAGTGAAGTTGGCATTAGAGTGGAGACTCCAGGAAACCAGACAGGCCAGTAACATCTTGCCACAACTAGCAGTGACAGTGCAGCAGTAAGGCCATAAAGGCAGGAATAGCTATATACATTGAGTGGCACTTTAAATATATTAGTGACAATAAGGCCATATTAAATATATTAATAATGACTCAGTCACCCATAATGCACTAGGGTCATGTTAAGGAAAGAAATCGAAGTACTTCCCTTTCGTGTCATTTAACAAAGATGGAGCCTGGATTTAAATTCTCTACTTTGCACTCCCTCTGTTTTCCACCCTCCATGTCTGCCTGTTATATGAATCTAAATCTGTGACTGCCTGAAGGCTGTCATGCAAATGTGTCCCTGTTTCTCTGTCTGTGTCTATGCCTGTTACTCTCTGTCTGAACATACTGGTCTCTGACAAAGTTCTCTCCTTTATTAAACAGCACATAAGACAGCAAATGGGGAACAAAAGGGGGATATTTTGTAGAATTTTACAAGGATTAAGCCCCTGACTACAGCTGATCCCAACTGACCCCAACTGACTCCAACTGACACAGATAACACGCAGTACTACAAATATCAGTGTATATCAAGCAATATCCATATGTGTGCTTACCATTTATGGTGGATATTCATTTATAAGATTACTTTCAACCTATATTTGATATTTATTACTTTCAGTAATGATTGTCATGCACATTATAGTTAGATCAGGGACATAGAAAGTGTATAATTTAAAGCTACACATATGTATCAGTATAGATTGTAAATGTTGGTTACATGGGAAATCCATAGACAAGTAAGATTGGTTGTTACATTGTTCTTTTAAAGGCAGGTTAAACAAACAGGCTGAGTACAGGATAGGATTGCAATCTTAAGGGACCTCAGTCTATGTCATTTACTCTACCTGGGAGCTCCATCAAAACTTCAAACTTCTTTGAATGCAAGAGATAGCTTTATCATACTGCATGGACACAGCTTTGGCATGCCCATGATATTGTGACCACTATGTAATTAATCCTGATGTCAGAAAGGGACTTGAATCTTTAATATTTATACATTTGTTTCTTGGTTTGATCAGATTCCTTCATGCTATTTGTTTTTCTTCTTTCTTGAAAGAAGGATATTTACTTTGCAAAATTATATCCTGGAATGTGTTGTTTTCATGCAATCTCACAGATAAGTTTGCCTTGTGTCTCAGAGGAGAGGTTGACTAGAATTTTGGCACAAGGCTAGACATATCATCATGATAGATCTTGAAGCTGGTTTGGGTGCAGTTTCAAATTATGAGGCAGACATGACCCTCTGGGGAGAATGATGGAGTATGGTGATTTAGATTTTGATGTCTCCAAAAGCTCATATGTTGAAGGATTGGTACACAGGAAATGCACCTCTTGAGAGGCAGTTGGACACTTTAGTGGTGAGCGCTTACTGTGAAGAGCTAAGTCACTTGGCATGCCCTCAAAGGCTGTATGAGACAGTGATCCCTTCTTTCCCCTCTATCTGCATTCTGTAAGGTGAACAGTCTCCTTTAGAAGCTGTTCTCATCACAAGCAACTGTGCCAAGTATGAGTGGAGACCTCTGAAACTGGAGGCCAAAATAAGCATTTTCTTCTTCATTTTACTTTTTTTTTTAAGATCATAAGATGCTTGCAACATTTCTCCCTTCCCTTTCCTCCCTCCAAGCCCTCCTATGTAATCCCCTTTTCTCTTTCATATATATGTCCTCTTTTTCTCTCTTTCATATATATGCCCTCTTTTTATTAATCGTATTTACACACAGCGTGTGTGTGTGTGTGTGTGTGTGTGTGTGTGTGTGTGTGATGTTCAGTCTTTCCAATGTAGGACAGGCAAAAAACTAATGAGACCAGGATGCAAGCAGCCATTACTAGCCTGATACATGATTTAAAAGATTTCCAACTAAAACGAATCAGAAGAGATAAAGAGAGGCATTTTATTCAAATCAAGAAAACAGGTGACAGTTAAAACCAAAAATACATTAGAATCCTAAACATATATGTGGTAAACTCTAGAGTGTGCAATTTCATTAAAAAAATTCTACTACTCGATTTGAAGACATCGGTTAGCATCTATTAGTAGCTGATTTCAATACCCCATTTTCTCTAATTAAAAGCCATCTGGAAAAAAGTAGAGAGATGTCAGAATAAATTGACATCATACATCAAATGGATTAAACAAACATTTGCAGGAAAGTGGGTATTTTCTTCTTAAAATTGATTTATCTCAGGTACATTGTTTCAGTAACAGAGAAGAGATTAGTACAGTCCCTAGACAAGTGTGCTTAAATAAATTATTATAATAATATCCCAAGAGCCAAAAGAAACAATGTTTGAATAACAAACAAAAATATGAGGACACTTTACTGGATGGATTATCAACAAAAGGCAGGAAATATTTAAAAGAATGAAATAGTGTTGGGAAATACAGTGCTTTTAATATTCAACCTTCAACAATGGATAATGCAACCAGACAGGGGGAAGACAAGGAACTAGATAAAACACTAAATGGAACACTTTAAGAAAGAAGATAGAAATGTAAACCTCAAACCAACAGAAGATTAAAAAATGATGACAAAATATTGGACTTAATGGACACATACAGACTACTTCAAGTAATAGCATGATATACATTTATTTCAAGTAAAAAGCAGACTTCCATCAGTATAGATTATATGTTAGACTATCAAATAATTTATGCATGTCCACTTAAATATAACTAAAAAGCAAGAGAAAAAATACAAACAAATGAGGAAATGTACAATTAAAAAATGTTAAATAGGACACTTCTCAGTAATAATTGATGCAAAGGAAATTCCAAAAGAAATTATTTTGAGCCATCAAAAAACAAAATAACACAAGGAAACTTATGAGATTCAGACAACATGTCGTTCAGTGCTACATTTGCATTCATAAAATCTATGTTTGAAAAGAACAAAGGTCTCAAGGGAAGAGCCTAGCTTTTTACTTTTAGAAATAATATAGAAAGTTACAACCAAAATAACCAGGAAAACAAACCTACATAAAAAAAAACCCTTAAGAGTGGAAACTCAGGAGAGAATAGAAAAGCAATACTCCAAACCAATGAATGAAATAGTTGGTTCTTTGAAACTCTCAACAAAATATATAACTTTAACCAGATTAACTGGAATTCTGAAAAGTCAAATGGCTGAAATCAGAATTAACAAGGAGCATTCTATCATTTCCCTCTCAGAAATAAAAATAAATAACAACTATTGAAAGTATTGAGATGTTAAATTAAACAACATACATGCAATTGATAAATTATTAAAATAGAATAATATGAGATAAAAATAATTACAAAATAAAATAGAAAATATGAATGGACATGTAGTGGCCCAGACAAATAAACAAAAGAACCATGAATTAACCATGAGATTCATTTGCATTAGTAAAGATCGACCAAGTGTAACCAACATCTTGACATTTCAACATATCTCAATTCTTTTGTTATCACTATAATAAAATACCCTGAAGGGGAAAAACTTTAAGACAAAGTTTAATAATCTTACACCTCCAGGTAACAGTCCATCGTTAAAAATAAGTCAAAAGGAACCCGCAGGAGATAGTCACATCCATACACAAAAGCACAGAGAAAATGAGCTTGTGTGCACCTGTCAGTCAGCTTACTTTCTCTCTCTTATAGGATGCTGAACCTAGTTCCAGGGAAAGATGCTGCTCACATTTAGGCTGCGGCTTTCCATATCAATTAACGTCATCAAGATAATCCCTCACAGACATTCCATAGCCCAGTTTGATCCTTGTTCCAGAATACGTCATCGAGACTCACATCATAGGTGATCTAGACCATGTCAAGTTGACAATTAAAACCAGCATCATACGGTATGATTTTTGTCATCTACATCTGTGCTAGGTTTCACTTGGTAACTGTCCTGAGACACCTGAGGCCTGCCATAGACTACAGTTTGGACATAGCTGGTCAAGCTAGGCAATTTTACTTACGAGTCATGAATGCAAAGACATGCAAAGATACATAGTAATGAATCCTGAAGCCCTTCACTATTAAGTGACAGTAGCCTCCTGAAAGTTCTCTCATTATCACAGCCACCTCATCTGAGGAGTTTAACAAAGGACCCTAACATCCCTATTGAAATACAGAGGGGAAGGAAAAGTGAAAACAATCTTGAAAAAGAATACAGTTGAACATATTTCACTTTTTGACTTCAACATTTACTGCAAAACTGTGGTAATCAAATGCTGGGATGCTTTTTATAAAACAGAAATACAGGTAAGTGGAGAAGAAATTCCAGCAGGGAAAAAGGAAACTTTAGACTTATGTTCAATTTATTTTCAATAAGAATGGTAGGCCAATTCAATGGAAAGAAACTTTTTTTTTTTTTTTTAACAAATAGTGCTTGAAAGCTCAGCATCCAATCTTTTCTTTCTACCACAGTGACAACTACAAAGGTACATTAATAAGCGCAGGTATTGGAATCCTGTATGTCGCAAGGGAGAAATTAAAGTGACCTTGAAATAGTTCTTCAATGCTTCGAAATATTTGGTGTAGAGGTCATACAGAAAAAAAAAAAAAAATGATGGGAAAAAGCTCCTCCAATCACCTCAGTATCACACATAAGGGTTCTTAAACCATAGTCCTCTATGTGACAACTAAACTTATAAATCTCTTAGAGGAATATTCAGGAGTAAATCTTTGTGACTCTTAGTTATACAATAGTCTCTTAGACATAATACCAAATGCCTGAACAGGAAAAGAAAGAAATGAAAGAAATTCGTATGGGCTCAGAACACCCCAATACCAGGTTCTCAGCACAAAGGAGATATTGTCTGCCCCAGAGGATATAGGATAGGGAATAAGAGAGAAAGACAGGAGATACAGGACAAAGGATAAAGGAAAAGGAACAGGGAAGGGGGGGTCAGGGGTACTTGTCCTGGAGAGACAAAGACTGGCTCTAGATAGAGAGGAGACAGATGTAGCCCCAAGGAAAATGGTGCTTTATAACAATAAAAGGGGAAATCTCCATGTTAGGATGAGGTGCTTAATTTTAATTGGGTGTGTTAATTAGGAGAGTCAAAGGCGCTTTCCATCGATGGACTTCAATACTTTGATAACTGGACCTTGGTAACCAGTCTCAGGAGAAGGAAGTAGCCAAACAAGGGAATAGAAGAGTAAATTGAACTGTGTCAAAATTAACAACAACAACAACAACACAAAATGTGTTTCAAAAGCAGTCATGAAGAAAATAAAAAGAGAATTCACCTGGGTGGGAAAAAAAAGTACTAGAAAGTTCTATAAGATTATGTTCCCCTCTTCCCTTTCCTGTCCCTTTTCCCACCCAGGTCCCTCCCTCCTCCCCACTCCTGTGATTGCTTTCTTCTCCCTCACCAGTGGGATTGAGGCATCCTCACTTGGGCCCTTCTGCTTGTTAAAAGTTTTGAATTCTGTGAACTGTATCCTGAGTATTCTGTACTTTATTTTGGCTAATATCCACTTAATAGTGAGTACATATCATGCATATCCTTTTGGATCTGAGTTACCTCCCTCAAGATGATACTTTCTAGTTCCATCCATTTGCCTGCAAAACTCAGAATGTCCTCATTCTTAATAGCTGAGTCGTATTCCATTGTGTAAATGAACCTCATTTTCTGTATCCATTCTTCTGTTGTGGAACATCTGGGTTGTTTCCAGCTTCTGGCTGTCACACACAAGGCCGCTATGAACATAGTGAAATACATGCCCCTGTGGCATGGTGGGGCATTGTTTGGATATATACCCAAGAGTGGTATAGAAGAATCTTCAGGTAGATCTATTTCCAGTTTTCTGAGGAATCTCCAGATTGATTTCCAGAGTGAGGAACATGACCAGTATTGGATGGAGGAAAAGGACTGAAGCTCTGAGGGCCAACAGAAACAATGGAAACAGGCAACTTCGGGAGGTAGGAGGTAGGGGTGCCCTCCAGAATGTACCAGGGACCTGGGAGATGAGAGACTCTCAAGACTCAAAAGGAGGTACCTTAGATAAAATGCTCTACAGTAAGGAGAGGAGACTTGTAAAGTCCACCTCCAGCAGAAAGACAGAACATCAAGTGAGGGATGGGGTTGCCATGCCACAGTTAAAAATTCTGGCCCATAATTGTTCTGGTCTGAAAGAACTTCAGGGACAAAAATGGAGAAGAGCCTGAGGAAAAGGGGGTACAGCAACAGGCCCAAAGTGGGATCCAGCTCAAGGGGAGGTCCCAAGGCCTGACACTTTTACTGAGACTATGGAGTGCTCACAAAATGGGGCCTATCATGACTGCCCTCCGAAACACCCAACAAGCAGCTGAAAGAGTCAGATGCAGAGATTTACACCCAACCAATGGACAGAAGCTGGTGACTTCTGTGGTTGAATTAAGGAAAGGCTGAAAGAAGCTGAGGAGGAGGGTGACCCTGTAGGAGGATCAGCAGTCTCAATCAACCTGGACCCCTGAGATCTCTCAGACACTGGGTCACCAACCAGGCAGCATACACCAGATGATATGAGGCCCCTAACACATACACAGCAGAGGTCTCCCAGGTTGGGGTTCAGTCAAAGAAGATGCACCTAACTCTCAAGAGACTGGACTTCCCTAGGGGAAGATTGGGATATGAAACAGTCAGAAGGTGGGCCAGGAAGGGGATGAAATCAGAGTGTAAAAAAAACCAAATTGAAATAGAATTAACTCATTTTTTTCCTTTAGAACCCTTTGTATTGGTATTTAGTACAATACAAATAAAGTACAGGAAAAAAAGAAAAGAAAATTCTATAAGAAAATTGTATTTGGATATGTAAAGAAACTCTTATAAACAACAGAAGATGAGATTTATATTTATAGAAGGTAAAATGAATGGATATATATATATATATATCCAAAAAAGATACACAAGTCATCGATACACACATGAGAAGATGCTCAACATCACTCGTTACTAAAAAGTACAAACGGGAAGAGCAGTGTGGTACCACCCCGTCACAACCCAGTGCATACAATACAAATATGACAGCACTCCCCAGTGCTAGCTAGGAGGTGAAAACCTGGGGTTTTTGTATGCTGTTGGTGAGCTATGAATTGAAACACAACTCCTCAAATTGTGTTACCACATAGTGATATCACTCTGTTTTATGGTCAAGGGAAGTAAAGATGTATCCACAGCCAGACGGTGGTGGCGCACGCCTTTAATCCCAGCACTTGGGAGGCAGAGGCAGGCAGATTTCTGAGTTCAAGGCCAGCCTGGTCTACAGAGTGAGTTCCAAGAGAGCCAGAGCTATCCAGGGAAACCCTGTCTCGAAAAACCAAAAAAAAAAAAAAAAAAAAAAGATGTATCCACAGAAGAATTCATACATGGATAGTCATAGAAGCATTCTTCTGATGACAAAGACACCAGAAACAATCCAAATACCCATCAACTGAACAGTAGATTGAAATCATACAAAGGAGTATTGTTTGGGGTCACACAAACACACACGCACACTCTCACACACAAAAAGAAGTCATTATTCCAAATAGTATGGAATGGTAAAATCTTTAAAATACTATGACAATAAGTGAAAACAGGCTTTACAATATAAATAATATAAATATGCATTTTAAATATATACATATATATTAGACCTTTATGCACATTAATTATTCAGAATAGTGAATCTAGGTAGAGAGATTGATTAGGGGCCAGGGTCTATTGACATAAGAAGAGAGTACTAATTGGAATGAGATATCCTCTGGGAATAATGAAACATCTAAAGTTAGAAACAGTAAAGATCCTACAACTTTATTGGTACTCTTAAAATTGGACATGGTGCACTTCCAATACATGAATTTGTGTTCATAATAATTATCGATAAACATCATGAAACCAAAAAATCATAATAAACTTTAATGTGTTGTGCGTATAGAACAGATGATAGTTCCAGATACAAATTAGAAAACTGTCAGTCAATTTTCAAATGTTTTAAGCAGAAATGTTCAGAATAAAGTTATAAAGTACAAATTTTCAAAGGTTAATGAAACAGCGAAGACACAGACAGAGTCCAGGGACCATAAAAGGAAATGGCTGCAAACAAACTCCTTTGAGATAACTATGCTCATGCCCATGGTTTGCACTGGCTTACAGCTATCATTTCAGAGAACAAAAGATATGCCAAAAGTTTCTTTGAAACCAGACGAGAGATATTACTGAGATAAAAGGAACCAGCCATGATGAAAGCACATGGTCCTTTGCTATTTCTGAACTTCTCAAACTTTCAAAAAGACATTTGGAAAGCAGAACAAAGCTCTGAGACGGAGCAAAAAAAAAAAAAAAAAAACTAAAGGTAACCATTATCTCTAATAGAAATTGCTGAAAATAAAGTGGAAGTAGTATGTGAGCCCTTGGGTCTATTCTCTAGAACTCTTGAAGATTTTTTTCATGGGATCCCAAAGAGACTCACAATCTAATGAAAAAGAATTGTCACTTATCTTCATGTGTGTGGAGTGCTCAAACCTTCCCTTGCTTCTTAGAGTAATTACTTATACATGTGAGAACAGCTAAAGAAAATAATTAGTGCTGATTTTTACAAGAAATATGTGGGACATCAGATAAATCCAACTATGTGGTCAGCAATCTAACTATGGTCTCATTGTTTTGGTTATATTACTTTGTCGACATTAGAATTTTAGTCAAAGTCGTGTTTGTATCCATTCAAAAACTCTTGGCAAGGCTGGATTTTAAGCAACTGACAAGCCTGACTAACCATATCTGGCAAACTAACCAAAAAGATATGGTAATGGAGTCAAACGAAGTGGCTTTTGAACAGCGTGTTCAAACCTGTGTCATCCACAGTTGTCATTCATTGGACCTGAATTCAATTAAAGATGCACCTCTGGATGAGTTGGTGAGCCCATTTCCACAAATGATTAACTGCGACGAGGAAGACTTTCCCATAGTGGGCAGCCTTTTCCATCAGTAGACAAAAAAATAAATAAATAAAAAAAATAATGGAGGAATCTTTCCTTGCTATATTCACTTCCTTATGTGAGCCGCTGGCTTTAGGTCTTCTGTTGTTTTTGTTTTGTTTCTGTTGCTGTGATAATAACTGTCACCAAAAGTGACATCCAGCTTAGAGTCCAGCAACAAGGGAAGCCAGGACGGGACTGGAAACAGGAACCTGGAGGCAGAAACTGAAACAGAAGCACGGAGGAATGGAATATGTATTTCATGTACAAGCCAGCAGCACCTGCTCAGGGCTGGCACTGCCCACCATGGTCTAGGTCCCACTCCATGAATTAACAATCAGTAATATGCTCCTACTGATGTGCTCGTAGGTCAGTCTCGTTGGAAGGATTCTTCAGTTAAAGGTTCCCTCTTTCCAGATGTCTCTCGTTTGTATCAAGTTGACAAAATAATTAACCCAACTCAGCATCTATTCTGCTGCTGGCTCCTCCACCATCACTGACATCAGAACCCTGTGTCTTCAACCTCCTAAGACAGTTTGAAGGCCAGGAGCTCTCCAGGAATCTACAGGTCATTAGTGCCATGTTAGGACTGGAAAGGTGTTCAGCTTCATCAGCTGAGCAAGTACTGGGTTCTTAGCCTTACCAGTGGGAAACTGATCACCCTTAAAAGACTACTCACCCTGCATCCTGTATTTCAATCTAAAATCCCCCCTTTTTACAATATACACTGACTTTGTTTGGTTCTTTTCCTTTAGAATACAGTGCACCAGTAGATTCTTAAATGTAATTTTCTCAAAGATGTGATGGCAAAGGGTAAGGTAAATAAGACGAGTTATGGGATGTAACTCAGCAGAGAAAGTGCTTCTGTTTCCTGCTCTCCCACATACTGCCTCTCTTATCTTTAAATATCGAATGTTATCACCCTTGCCAGATATGCAAGAATGGTTAAATAAAACAATACTCTTGAAACATTCCTTGTGTAGCTGGAACACACAGTAAGTCGTCCGTCACGATGGTGTTTGTCGTTTCTGTCAATAATGAATTTGATTTTATAAGATAACAGTGTAATCCAGGATACCAAAGGAACATTGCTGTGATATTTCAAAGCGTTTGAATATTTATTAAGGATTTTAATACTCTTTAGCCAGTATGGGGTCTTGTCTTATTCATTAGCATGAGTACAAAGAATGAGAAAAATAACAGTTTGTACTTAAATATGGGGTAAAGAATCAGCATCTGAGAAACAAGGTTTTCCTCATTGTCCTGTTCAAATTCTGGAGGAAAGACTGACCCCAGAATGACCATTTAACAAACTGAGAGAATGTGAAAAACACACCAGACTCTTACGGCGCTCCCTCCTGCACAGACAGAAGTGGGAAAGGGGACAGTGATTACTTTTCAAATGGCTGTACTTGTCACACAAATGACAGTACTGTATGTACTTCAGTGCAGACAGATATTTTATATTTATTTAGGATGTGCTCTTTTCTTAACAGTTTACAAAGTAGATTCGCTTTAGTTTCATACCAGTGGCATATAGGACAACAAACTTTCCTTAATATAATTTTAAATTTCCCTTCCAAATTGTCAATATTATGAAATTGGTGTGTCTTGCTCACCTATTATGTTAAGGCTACTATGTGATCTCTGGTGGGGTTGTGGCACTGAAAGGCACTGGGTGGATAAATGAACTATCAGACTGGTTATGCCAGTAATATAATATGTGTGCCATTACTCCTTCAGCAGGAAAAGAGAAACCTCACACTTACAAAAGCAGAGACTGAGAATCTGCTAATGTCTCGTGGCTCTACCACCGACCAGCTCAAAAGTTGTGCTGATTACAAAGGGATAGAAGTGTCAGCAATGAGTGAGACAGGAAGAGTATATCTTGCCTGCCTGCCTGCCTGCCTGCTGCCTAAGTCTCTCGATAGATAGATAGATAGATAGATAGATAGATAGATAGATAGATAGATAGATATGATAGATAGACAGATTTATACATGATACATATATATTGATTGATATATGTATAGAAATATATGTATATATCACATAAACATGTATGCCACACTCACGTAGACCTTGGGAGCTCCATAGTGAAACAGGTAGAAGGATCACTCTTTTGGAGATTTTAAATCTATAATATATGACCAGATAGTGTAGGAGCTAAAAAGATTTTCAGTAGGATACTCTACCAGTATATTTTAATTTTGAACTGGATTGAGAATCTAACCTGAATTCAGCTGCATTTCATGGTTAAAACCATGGGACAAGTTCCTGTTCTGTAGGGCCTCAAAAATAGTACTGAGAGCCTGGAAAGATCAAGTGCCCGCAACCTAGGGCATCTCTACATCATTTCTAGGAATAGTGTTCACATCAATCTACTCAAGCAAAATTTAAATAAAAACCCAGTAAGCATCATGTAATACATGCTGGGCAATGTTTATCTCCTTTACCTCTTCCCAAGAAACATTATATTTATGTACCTCATGTTTAGAGTGGCGGTTTACTAAAATAGAATGGAGTAAATTCTTCAGGCATCAAAAACGTTTTAAAATTCTCATCTATCACTTGTCCACTGTTAGAAATTTTATAGCCATCATAAATTGGAGGAATAGCAAACACATTCACTGCATGGCAAATACTACTTTGAATCTTTTACATTGATTATCTCATTTGACTCCCCCAGACCAACTTATTCTACAGGTGCAACCACATTACAGTTTCACAGATGTGGAAATGAAGCAAGAGATATCTAATGGTTTGGCTAATACTCCACAGCCACTAAATTATGAACTAGGGACTCAATAAAACATGTTGATTTCAAACTAAGGACTCTATTAAAACTGAGTGATGGGTAAATTATTAGCCATGGTTTGGCTTTGCTTTTACTTAAACTTATTGTAGTGTTTCTGAAATTTTAATGTATTCACAGATTCTCATATAAAGGAATACATGTTCAACTCAAGTTGATTGGCAGTGTTAGAGATTTCAACAGCAATTTTGCCTTACTAACTGAAGAAATTAAACCTCCTATGAAGCAGTCTTGCCCTAGTACACAAAGTTGCATGCAGGCTGTAAACCGGTACTCCTTAGCATTGTGCTGGTATTGTTAATCACAGATAAATTACCAACTCATCAGTGGCCAGACATTTTAGTAAAATTAATCTGCATAAGGCATATCTCGCTCCACTGTTCTATTCATTTGTTTTCTCTTTCCCGTTCCCTTTCTTCCACCCTACTCTATTCGTTACTCATTCATAACCATGGGCTATGTTTGTGAACCAAGCAAAAACCACCTGTACATGGTTCTGTTAATAAGAAGCATACACCCTTTTGCTGAGCCACAAGCTTTCATGCCACTCAATATTGGATTAACTTAAAACAGATTGAATGCTAAACAACAGAATTTTCTTTATAAAGAAAATTATAAAAATATAATTATAAAATTATATAAAAATGTATAGAGAAGTTTTCCACATAGTTGTGTGTGTGTGCGTGGTGTGTGTGTGTATGTGTGTGTGAGGTGTACACAAGTCGCCCACAAGTAAGGTTAGAAAATAACTTGAGGGTCAGTCCTTACCTTCCTCGATATTTGATGAAGGTTCCTTCCATTGATTGCTGATAAGCCCAGGAGATTGCTAGTGTCTTCTTGTCTCTCACAGTCACCCATCTCATCTTTGGAGCATCAGGATTATAGCCATGAGCATCCACTTTGTGTGAGTTCTGGCATTCAAACCTTGGTCTTCACCCTTCCAGGCAGGCACTTTTACCCATCCCAGAATTAATTCTTTTGTAGCCAGATGCTGTTACGTGCACCGTCATCCCAGCACTAAGGAACCAGAGACAGATCTCTGAAAATTTACAAGTTCATAAGAAACTTAGTATTTAAAATGTGTGTGTGTGTGTGTGTGTGTGTGTGTGTGTGTGTGTGTGTGTATGTGTGTGCTGGAAGAGTCTGTCAGTAGGTAGAGGTGGTTACTCAGCTGGTATCCATGCACTGTTTAAATTTGGATCCACATAAAAGCTGTGTATGCATGGCAGTCTGCCTCTAGCCCTAGCTCAAGTGGAGCAGGAAGAGGAAATATACCTGGCACAAACTGGTGAGTGAGACTAACCAAAACTGAGAGCTTTAGGTCCACGAGAGATGCTGCCTAAAGGTTTAAGGAGGAGGATAATCAAGGAAGACACTCGACATCATATTCAGTCCTCTATGTGCACAGATGTGCACTCACTCACATATGAACACACATACACATATTCAAACATACTACCCAGACAAACATGTGCAACTAAATAGAAAGTTGGAGGTGGGAAAGATTGCTCAGTGGTTAAGGGCACTGACTGCTCTTTTAGAGGACACAGGTTCCATTCCCAGCACCCGCGTGATGACTCATAAGCATCTATAACTGCAGTTCCAGGAGACAGTCTGCCCTCTTCTCTTCTCTGCAGACATCAGATACGCATGAAGTACAAAGAGATAGATGTAGACATATGTGGGGCGGTGGGCTGTGGGAAGCAGCTGGGTGCCTGGTTCAGCAAGCCTTGAACCCCGGACCTTTACCAGGTCAGGACGGCAGGTGTTCGGCGCTGCCCCCAGGCCTTGGATTGCTAGCTTCGGCCTCACATCAGCCATCTCCCAATCAGGATTATGACCATGCAGCTCTTGTGGACATTCAACCTGGTCCTCACCCTCGAGGCAGGCTTTTAACATCCCGATAATCGCCAATGCCCTTACTGCACTGCATCCAGCACTAAACCAAAACCTGAAAATTTACAAGTATAAAGCTTATTTAAAAGTGGTGTGTGTGTTGGTTATTGTGTGTGTGGTGTATGTGTGTCTGAAGAGTCTGTCACTGGTAGAGGTGTTCTCGCTGGTAATCCATCCTGAATTGGACCAATGCTGTGTAGCAGGCTATCGGCCCTAGCCCTAGCTCAGTGGAGCAGAAGGTCGCACCTGGGAGTGAGCTAACCAACTGGACTTTAGCCGAGAGATGCGCCAAGAAGGAGAGGTACAAGGAAACACTCCATCATTCCCTCTATGTACAATGGCACCCTTTGCCCACACTATCCATCTCCAACAACAGGCATTAAATAGAAAGTGAGCGGGAGAGTCAGTGGTAAGGGCACTACTGCTCTTCACTCTCCCAGCCGGGAGATCATCGTGGGAGCGCTCCTCTCCAGACACCAGGACCATAGTACAAGATATGTAACTACTCAGACACAATTAATCAGTCAATCAATCGATCAATAGATAAATAAGGTTGAGTGTACCTTAGGAATGACATGTAAAATGACTGTGATCTCACACACACACACACACACACACACACACACACACACACTTGCATGTAGACACAAACACATAAAGACACAATTTAAAACAATTCTTGCTTAAATTTACAGATGAATTTAAGATATGCCAAATTCCATCTTAGTATTCAGTTTTTAGAACTTTAATGGGAAAATTCTAGTGTATAGTGAGAATTAGAAAAATGTAATTTGAATATCTATCACTGTGGTCTTTTCTATTTATGAGTGGATAATAGAGTTAGATGTGTTTTACTCTAACACATTTTTATCTGTCATCAAACTTGGGAATCATTTGTGTCTATTTCTATCCTGCTTTTATATTTTTACACTTTATCTTTCAAATAAGAATTATTGGGTCTTAACTTTCCAATATTCCAGCAACATAAGTAGAATAAGACAATGGCTGGTTGCCCAGTTTGTATTTTATCCACATGAAAACATCCGAGTCATGAGTGATGCCATGGCATTCTTAATAAATTGATGAGGAAGCAAGAAGTTCATGCCAAGAAGATGAAGATGTTTAACCAGGTTGTCTTCTGCAGGAAAATCAAAAATATCTGCATTCTCATTGCAATAGTGTGCATCTGAAAAGATTTTGCCTTGTATTAATAATGATACTGCTGAGGTTCAGAAAGACAGCTTAACATATTTTAATTGGCTTAAATCATTTTGTATGCAGAAAAAAGACCAAATAATTAAACTTTCTATACAGACAAAAGAGAGTCTTCAAAATTACCCAATGTGGATTGATAGTTTCAGAGATTTCTGTTTTTAGGGCATAATGAAGCAGAAACATCATGGTAGCAGGACTGATGGATGAAGGGTCTCATCACTTAATGACAGTTCGGAAACAGTCATGAAGAAAAGAATGGAGCTCGGTACTCCCATGCCTTGCATGAACTCATCCCTCGAAGTAGGCACCATCTTCTAGTTTTTACCTTCAGTGAATAAAGTCATGGAAGGTATAAATCAATCACTAGTGGATAATTCTTAAATGGAATTAATACCCACTGTCGAATTTAAAGCACATGTAACTCCATCACATCCCAAAAGCCAATCAGACAACCACCCAAGTCTTTAACACATGTCCTTTGAGTGAATATCAGATATAAACAATGAGTTTCTCAAATATCAAGAATTTGGAGAGTCAACATTAATGCTGATTACAAATACACGAGTCAAATCAAGCATGGTTAGAAAGGATGCATAAAAGAAAGTGCATAGGCAATAAGTAAAAGGCAGACTGCTTGAGCTTACATAACTGTGAGCTTTCTGAATTAAGAAATGTTTACAGTAATTTGAAGCTTTGAACACAAGGAGACTTTCAGCCTCGCATTGGTGTCATGTTAGGGTGTAGAATCTTTGACATATGACTGTGTCGTCATTCATGTCTAAATCACACCATAAAGATGAACCTTCCTGAAGAATGGGAAGCCGTGTACCTGAAGTCAGAGTCCTTTCATTACATGGAAGAAACATCCATAATCAAATAGGGAAGTGGGTCCCAAAGGCTGGAAAACTACTAAGAAAGAAAAATGACCTGTCAGGTCATAATTAACATTGCCCACAGGCTTGGTCCTGTCGCTGTCCTATAACAGAACAGGCAATGGAGACATCTTGCAGCATACCTCTCCCTGCAAAAGACCTATTTTTCAAGCAGACAACATGACAATATTTTCCATGGACCTATCTTTCCAACTCTATATGGAAAATTAATAGATGGTATTTTCTTTATTTTTAAGTCATCTGGAAAGGATTTTTCTTACGATCTAAACCTTTTCAAAAGGAAATTCGGGGAGAAAGGGAGGGAAGTAATATCAAACATGAGAGACAAATAATAGGAACAGAAAAATAAAAGCAATAAAGGGATGAATAAAATTGAAAGGCAGGGATATAAATGCTGCAATTTTATCTCTTATTGTTTTCATCTGAATGATATTGAATGCAACAATTAACTTGGCACTCACCTCCACCCACACGTGCATCGACTCAGCATGAGTTCCTCACATTGCTAGTTATGAGCCGCACTTCCAGAAAACTGGTAGCTTGCTCATTTGCCATCTCTTCTTTCCCCTAAATATTTTATTACATCAACCAGTGTGAAAGCCTCACTGACACCAGATGTAGATGGACTGTCTCAAGGGCACTAATGTTTATATACCCTCTACATAAAAGTGAAACCTACATGATATATATATATATGATATCATATATATACATACATATATATAAAACAGTACATATACACCATATATATATATGTTCAAATATATACATATATATTTTACATATGTATTTAATATGCCTATGATTTATATGTCCAATAGTCAGAATAAAAATGTCAAACATATATACCAAACATGACTCTGGGGGATATCCTTGGTGAACATGTGAAAAGCTTGAGGTGTGGAAGTTACGGATTCCCGCTTGATGATATAATTTCTGCAGGTTCAGTGAGGTGCAGGTTCTGTTTTCCCCGGCTTCCCCTGCAATTATGAAATTGGTGTTAATGGTAATTGCTACAGAGCTGATGAATCCTCCTAGTCACACTCTTTTCCTCTAGTTCATTTTCCTGCAAACATTTTAACTGAATGATTGTATCATTATTTTGAACTTCATCTTCATTCTACAGTGAAAGCGAAACTATCTTCGTTCATCTGGAATGAAGCAGTCTCTTCACTGTTCTACCTTTATATCTCTATTCTTCATAAAATATTGGCATTTTGTCTCTGTCCTGTTCTATATCTACCAGAAATGTTCTATTTCAGGATAAGGATGTGGCTCAGAGGTAGACTACTTTATTTAGTATATGTGAAGCTCTAGGTTCAATCCTCACAACACACACACACACACACAGATACACACACCACTACTACCAACAACATAAGTCTTTCAATTTCATTATTATTTTTCAATTTACAGATCTGTAATACCTCACTGGTGCCATTTTTTGATACTATTTGGAGATAAAAGCAACTATAAAAGTCAGAATGGTTTCAAAGAAGCGTAGAACTAATTCTGGTTGTATATGGGGATATTTTAGGAAAGTTGAAGGGTGCTAAGAAGTCCTGAGTGTTTAGAATTAGACCCAAGCCTCTCCATGTTCCTGTATGCTACTAATTTGATCTTACAGATAACAAATATTATTGTGATTGTATCACAAACATCCTATTTCCATACCTCAAAGCTACATCAGACTCCATGCATCCAAAGAAAAATCCATCTTCTTTTTGTTATAAGGAGTTCCTAATTTCATGTTCTCTAGATAACTTATCCATACATTCATGCAAGAAGCCCTGGGAAGATGTAGAGGAATTTTAATCCAGTAACATGGCTGCTTTGGCAAGGGATTCTATCTAAAGACCTTCTAGGTCTATACATACAATCTGGCTGAAATGCAGATTACAATATGATCTGGCTGGAATACAGACGTGCCCTTAGTACCTTTAATACCTAACAATGAAAGTATGTTTAATTTATAGAAGGAAGCAGCCATGTTTGCAAGTGATGTCTAATTAACAGGCAGACAAAGTGAAGAAACAGATAAAGATGTGATAGAATGAGTCAGAGATAGGATACGCCCAACTCTCTCGAGAACAGCACAGGAAAGAGAGACTACTTAGAAAAGAAAGGAGGGTGTGCATGTATGACAGTTTTACTGGGACAGTTTTACAGAGAGAGGTGACAGAAAGAACAAACTAGATACAGGTAAAAACAGAACAAGCCAGAGAATGTGAATGAGCCAGAAGATTAGACTATATTGTGAAAGTTAGTATGAGGCCAGGCAGAGCAATTCAGTCAGAAGCTGAGAAAAACCGGATTGAAACAGTGAGCTAGGAAGATTAGATTGTTTGGAGGGAGGCTACAAGCTTCCAAGCATAGACTTAGGATAGAAACAGAGGAAATGCTGTGGGCTCAGCCCAAGCAGTGTATTTGCACAGCTTGGGTAAGGCTCTCATCTCATCTCATCTCTTCATCTGAGGAAATAAAATCAACATTTACAAGAAGGATTTTTTTTTTCATATCTTATCCCCTTTGCTTCTTTCTTGTTTCCAAGATTTTACCAAGACTTGTCAAAAATGACTGCCAAACATGTCTGGTATGCATTCACTTTACCAAATTTCAATTCCATTTTCTTAGTTCAAGACACCAAATATACTCTCACCTGAATTCTTGGAAAGCTTTTTAAATGGTTCTCTTCAAATTTATACCTTTTGCCTGTGGCCCAGTCACTCTACACATTGTGTTCAAATGATTCTTTTAAAATATGTTTATTCTATTTACTCTCCTAGGTAGCTTCATTATTGTCTTCTGTTTCTCTTGGGATAAAATCATAAATCCCTAATGTGTTTTTCCTGAACCGTTTCAAGCCTCAGATCAATTTACACACTCATTCTACAAATTACACTAGTGTAAATTACACTATACACATTTCCTGATTTTAACAGCATTTACAACTGTTTCAACTGAGTAATCCTTCCACAAATACCAGAAATCTCACTGGGACACTGACTGTATGTCTGTAGTATTGTTGAATGAGTTTATCTTCATTCCTTGATGAAGTGTGGAATTATTTTAAAATTTTCCCTCCACCAATGACTTTTGTAACGACTAGTGTTAAAATGTTTTCTTATGCATTCAAAGACCACCAGTGAAGTTCTGGAAGGGGAATTATGCAGGAAGGGAACAGAGCAAGGAGTTCATTGTGGTGAGCACAAGGTAAGTTGCAGAATATGCATAGCCACCCATCCTGCTCCTTGGAGGCCTTCACTTGTTTCTATAGAGAAAGAGGAAGCACACTTTAACCACTGTCAGCATTTATTAGCTGAACTGAAACACATCTTGCCTTAAACTTATGGTCTATATCTACCATTTTGTATTTTCTCTCTAGTACATAATTATGTGTAAGTCTGTTTGCTAACTGCATATTTACAGACTCCTCAACTGACTGTACTATAAAAATACAAGGAGTTATTATGCACATCTATAGTATATCTATAGCTATGTTGTATAAATCAATAGACCTTAAAATTCTATGAGCCCTTTGGTACAAACAGAATTCATCACCTCACATAACTACAAATACGACACTGATTATAGTTGCAATAACGATAAGGCCAGTAGAGAGCAGTGCATGCACTAACTTTTAAAATAGTCTTTGAATTACAATTAACAAAAATCATATTCCTTATTGTTCTAAATTTTATATTATAGCCATTTAATGAGTAGGCTTCTTTTTACTTGAGAATTGAGGCATTTCAACATCTCGTTGAAGTTTTCCATGTCCTTTGTATGCTCCTATGTTATTTCTTTTGGTGTAATAAAATAATCAACAAAACCAGTATCTAGATAATGCTGGAGAGTGTAGAAGGCCACAGATAAGTAGAACTCACATTCATATAGCTACAGATAGAAGATGCTCTTAAGTGTGTGTGGAAAAGGATGCATGCACCTTTGACTTCCAGAGTCCAGAGGTTGGAGGTGTCTTATTCTGTCGTTCTCTACCTCATTCCCTTGAAGCAAGATCTCTCACAGAGACTTAGGGTAGACCAACCTGTTTCTTGGGTTGAACTCGTAGCTAACAAACCCCAGGAACACTGTCTTATATGCCCTCTTCAATTCTAGGTTATAGGTGCTTGCCCACACTCTACTTTTTAATGAGTTGTGAGATCCAAAAGCAGTAGTATCATGTTTGGAAGCAAGCAATTTTAACCACCAAGCTATGTCACCAGTGCAATATAAATAAAAAGAAGTGGTTTGTGTGCGGGTGGGGAGGGGAAATATTTAAGAGTAAAATTCTAGTAAAACTCTGAAAATATATTCAACATTTTGATGAAATATTTTGAAATTAGGCAAGAAAAAAATATTAGCTTGTTCTTATAAGCGTAGCAATAGCATTGCGAATTAAATTCAATATATGCATGATAATTGAGCTTTTGAATATGTAGGTGAGCCTGTTTGTCTATGTCTGTGTCACACACCACACATTCAAGTCAGTGTGTATATATACTGAAAAGGCTTTGTACTTGTTTATTCCTGGTGAGTGGGCTTTTGGAATAATCCTTGAATTGTTTACCATATGGGCTGGCTCAATCTTAAATATTCAAAGCAATATCCTTATCAAAATAAAATTGACTACATAGCGAGCTGGTGGCACATGCCTTTAATCCCAGTACTTGAGAGGCAGAGGCGGCAGACTCTCTGAGTTTGAGGTCAGCCTGGTCTACAAAGTGAGTTCCAAGACAGTCTGGCTACACAGAGAAACCATGTCTGGGGAAGAAACAAAAAAGAAAGAAACTGATAGGACAAATAAAAGCTAACCAAAATGTACCTACCTTATCTTACCTAGGTAAGGGCATGAGATTTTCCTATTCTTTTCACCGTGGAGGATAGCTCCAGCTTGAAAGCCTTGATAACAATATTTATTATACTTGATATGGCATAGTTGATCTATACTACATTCTAGATAATAGGTACCATGAGACACTAATGCAGAGTTAAAACTTTCATTTGTCCATTTTCTTTTCATTCACAGTCAAATTTCCGAGAAGCTATCATAAAGCCTTAAGCGGATCTAATACGTGAGTGGATGATTTCAACAAGAAATAAAAATTCTTAAAAATCTTCAGAGGAGGAAACTTTCTGAACACACTGCAGTACAGCAAGCAGATCTGCTGAGATCTGTACAGACTCAAGAGGTCTAAGAGTCAGGAAAGTCAAGATCCAGAGAGGTCTACCCAAATGATAAGAGTTCAACCAGTACCTGAAAATCAGAAAAGTGAGAAGTTCGTTGGGGGGTCGGGGAAGTCCACTCTAGAGAAGCATAATTTGCCTCACTAATTTTAGAAATTCATGTTTTGGACCAGAAAGATCACATTTGAATTGTACCATTTTTTCCCCTTCTAAATTATAGCATTAGAGAATGAAAACAACGATGGAACTCTCCTGAATGTGCCAACCATATCAATGGCAAGTTTAGCCCTTAAACTTGCTAATTACTGACATCTATGTTTTTTGGCGTCCCTAGTGTAATTTCTGTTACCAGTCCCAATTACTGTACTGTGAGAGAATGTGAGAAGAATTCAAAAATGGCCTTTATGTCTATTTCTTCCTAATATACTTAATTAATCCTACAGTGCCAAATTTAGAGGAAAATTGTACTGCGGGTTGGAATAAGGTAAGCTGGATTTAAAGAAATTAAAACTACAAGTTTTCAAGAGAAAGCTATTTGAATTCTCTTTTAAATGAGGCTAAAATGGGACCCAGGAAATAGTTCATCAGGTAATGGTTCTTGAACAAGCCTGACGCCCTGAGTTCAAACCCCAGAATCCACTTAGATGAAGGAGAAACTGACTCTGACCTCCAGTCCTGCAACCTTGGCATTTTGCAGATTCCTCCCCTAACATAAACACCCCACAAATAAATGCAGTAAGAAGCACATGAAACTGAGATCCAAAGCAAGGCCTTGGGTGTTCAGGGTCCTCATCAAGGATCAAGGTGGTGAGTGCATTCACCATTGGTAAATTCTCAGCATAACAGAAAATTCACTGATGTCATCACTGCCTGTCTTACTTTTCCGTTAAATCCTTTAGGAGATCTTGGCAGCTCCATTAGATGTCCCTAATCAAAGTCTGAAGTGTGTCTCTTCATGACTAGTGGGAGTGGGAATCACCTTATTGTTTACATGCAAGAAAGAAAATATCCCTAGTTTCTCCTGGAAGAAAATGAACAACTTCCAAAACACTTCACAGTACAGATTTCCTTCCTTTTTTTGTTTCTGTATACATTTAAAACATACAAATTTATAGTGTCACTTCTTCTTGGGGATACATCATATACTAATTTCCTGATTCTAAACCCATTCTAACTATTTCATAAACCCCTCAACAAATAGCATGGGGATTTCTTATTTCTAACTTTATCCCAAGTCCATTGTCCTGGTCATAAGGTATATAAGGGTAGTATTTAAAAAGTGGTTTTTAAAAATCATTTATTTGTTTACATTACAAATGATATCTCCCTTCCCTATCACCCCTCCACAACCCTCCCATCATCCTTCCTCCCCGCACTCCATTTTGCCTCTGTGAGGGTGCTATCAAGTACAGTGTGATCTTTTGTGGGCTGTCTTTGTCATTGTTCTATTGCTGTGAGGAGACACCATGACCAAGGCGACTCTTAGAAAAGGTAGCACTTAATTAAGGACTCATTTGTTTTCAGTTCAGAGGGATCGTCCTTATCATCATGGGAGAGAGCATGGTGGCAGGCAGGTGTGGTGCCAGAGCAGTAGCAGAGAGCTTTACAAATTGATCTGTGATCAGGCTGGCCAAGAGTGCAGCTCTGGGCCTGGATTGGCGTTTGAAACCTCAAAGCCCACCCCACACTGACTAACACACTCAATGAACTCCAACTAAGGCACACCCCCCTCCACAATAAGACACACCCACTCCAACTAAGACACACCTCCTAATCTTTCCAAACAGTTCACTAATTGAGGAACTAAGCATGCAAATATACAAGCCTATGGGAGCCATTCTCATTCAAAACCCAACTTGAGCCCTGCTGTAAGGGCATAATAATTCTCTTTCAAGAAAAAAGGAGAAAGAAGAATTTTCCTATATAGTATTTGCTGTCATCGGGTCTGGTATAAAAATATCAGTGAGGCATACCTGGAAATATTACTAAGATAAAATACACAAAATGAAGTCCTACAGAACCAGTGTTTATGAATACCTCTACCTAAAGGTATCTACTTTATTGGTGACTTATATTTATATTTTAGTTTCCTCTCTTCATCAAAGCTAAGCAAAAGCTACAGATTAGTGCTTCATACACAGCAGGTGGTTAAGGTGCATTGGATAAATGGAAAATCTTTGACTCACGGCTGCCTGGGGCCATGGCTTAGTAAGCCAGTGGTAGACCCTGTGAGCATGTGGCTTTCTCCCGTGTAGCCCTGCTACCAATCTTCAGTATCTGGCACAACAGATACAATCTTTTACTCAGATTTAACTAAAAAATGTAAGTTCATAGTGATGAAACAAAATTAAATATTGTGAGAACCCCCAAAAATGAGAAATATGGAGAAATACTGAGGAAAGATGAATTGTGTACAGTTTTTTCTTGTATTTGTGCTTTATCATACCTCTTCTATCCCCTGTGCTGTCTGAAGAGACATAAATATCAATTTAGGAAAATCGGAGGTTTGGGTACATAATAACAAAAGGAAGTTAAAAGTTTTGAATTTAATTCCTTTATTGAAAGATCACCCCTGACTTCAGCTGTGAATTCAAAATGACGTCCTGTTCAAAATGAACCTCTTTCACTGTATGCCAATCACAACTAAAGATGATAATCAAAATAATTTCAAATCATTTTACATTATGTGAACCAAATAGGCATAAACAAGACATCCACAAATCAGGGGGACTTTACAGTTATGTTATTTCCCCACAAAAGGCAGAGTAAAAATATTATATTTATAGTTTATATGACAATGATGTGAGATACAGATAAGATCCTGCATCTGAGGAATAATTATTCGGATTTCAGCTTTCCTCTCTTTAAAACTCTTTTTTTTTTTATTAGTTTGAGGTAAATTAAAAATAATGAGAATTGATTTTTAATATTTTCACTTCATCTTTAATTTTCTGATATCCAACTCTGAATTAGTAACTCTTCATTCTGCTGTTAGCACGTTTTATTGTAGATGCTACCAAACAATTTTCCCTTAATGTTCATTATTATTTGTAGTTTCTTTTGTAATTGGCATGAAGTGAAATGTTCATTACATTTCTGTTAATTATGTTATTTTTCACTATTTGACTCTCAATGGCTTATTATTTTCTAATAGTCTATGACAAACTCTTGATTTTAGTCAAATATATCTATGGGCGCCCCTAGCCTGGCTCACTTTTCCTCTAGGATGCTATATATATTGTACCTCTGTCCTTAGTGAACCTAAAATTATTCTAGAACTAATTTAATTGCCAGCTTTTTCACTCTCTACACAGTATGTAGTTCCTAATTTATTGTTTCATATACTTCATTATCTCAAGTGCTTAGAACAGTGTTTGGCAAACAGTAAGAATACAAAGAATCTGTTGAAGCAACAAACAACTAGTTACCCAAACACAGTAAGAAAAGAAAACATAGATGTCTTCTAATGATGAGTTTAAAATATTTACATACTGAAGTAAAGGCTGATTCTTTCTCTTAGTTTAATGCCATTTTGACAAAGCCATATGAGTTAGGAAAGCTATTGTGATACCTTGAATCAAAAGAATTCAAGTCAAAAATAATTTCTAACACTCAACCTGATAGGTTTCAGTTAGAAGCTGCTGTTTTTCTCATATGAAACTGTGCTTGCGATACGCCATTTAAAACTTGGCTAAACATATTTCCTTGGTATGCTAATGCCTTTTGCAAAACTTTTCTTGATTCTGCCATGTAATTTAAAAAGATTCAATTAAGGGAAGAGGATTTAACTAGCTTTGAATGAAACTTCTAGCAAGAACAGATTTTATATTTCAGAGCAGACAGTTGTTTTATTATTAGCTGTATTGGTTTACATTGGAAACAGAATGTGTATCTCCGTAAGTTCCTTCCTCTGACTAGTTCTCCAGCAAAGGGAAGAGTGGTTAGTGGGAGGAGGGAAGGGAAAACTCTGAATGAGAATAACACCTGTGATTCTGAAATAAATGTCTGCAATACTAAGTGTTCAACAACGTAAAGTGTTAGCTTTTATTCCCCAAAAACATAGGCACTCCTGGGAATAGGAGCTAATGTTAGCAAGCAAGAGGTTCAGTATCTCTGAGCCTCAGTTTATTTATTGCCAATATGGAATAAGAATATCTACCTTTCTCGACTAAGAAGTCTGGGAGAATATCAAACACATGCCCAATCCTTGAACATATGAGATAAATAAAGTATTTATTACATTAAATTAATTCTATTGAAAATGTAGTTACCAGTAAATTAAACCACTAATGACCTTCTAAGGAAATAATATAATGACTGGGTAACCAAACAGCTAAGACTAAAATGTAATTGCGTGTATTTCAACAACTCTAGTGGAAATAAAAAAGAAACAGTGCAGGAATAAGTCAAGCCCACTGACTCTGTTGAAACACGAAGTTTGGAACTTCAGTGACCAGATGGCACATATATCCAAGCACAAGAAGAAACTCGGGACACTTTCTTATCTCTCCCCATGTCTCAGAGAGACAATGACAAATGCTAGTTCTCAAGTAAATTTAATGAAAACAAGTGGTCACGCATGCTGACTCCATAATTTTCTACAAGTGTTTAAACATAAGCTGACGATCCTGAATTTATCAATACTAGAAATAATAACTGATGGATACCTTGTGAATGATGCTTCCTCTTTTAGTTCTTGAAAACAAAAAGGGAGACAACATGAAAGAAACATGGCAGAGTAAATTTTCAATCAAGGCCCTCAAAATGTAAGAAACATGTTACCAAATGTTACTGATGGAAAGCCTTTGGGAAAACAAAAAAATCAAAAATTCTTCCATCATAAATCTTACAATCTGAAGTTTATTTGGAAATGGATAAAAGTAAGGCTTTTAGATCAATGCATCCAGTTGCTGATGCACAAATTTTATATCACAAATTATGTTTAAAGTATTACATTAATGGCCAAGGGACTGGCAAATTTTCATCCTCAGTTACTGGATTAGATTTGACATTTTGTGCAAAACCTTGAATCACAGTCTACTATCAAGACACACAACTGGATCTTGTCTTCCTCTTACCCCCTTTTGGACACGTGTATACTGATGCTCACTTCAGAGTTACGATTCCTTCCCCTTTCTTTCCATGCTTTCTTTCTATGACACTTAGGGAAGTTGCTGCTGCGCAGAATGCTACTCTTCGTTCACTGTTTGTCACATAACAAGGACTATGAGAAAGAAAGAGGGTAAGTCTTGTCAACCTTGCATGACAAGTCCCTCGAATAGTCCTTAAAATAATAGATAGCTAATAACATAATAAATATATAATTGGTAGCTTATACTAATAAATTTGTATAGTCTACTACTCTAAAAAACATTAGAGTATTTTACCATTAATTATGTGTCTGTGTGGGTTTGTTTATGAGAGTGCCAGTGACTGAGGAGCCAGAGGTGTCAGAGATCCCTGGAGCTGGAGTTAGGAGAACAGAGCTGAAGGCATCGATGTATGCACTGGGAACCTGAACTAGAGTCCTCTGAAAGAGCAATATATGCTCTTAACATTTGCCATCTCTGTAGCAAGAAAGAGATATCCTTTCATTTTGTTCTTCTTAATTTTAAAAGTATAATTACATAATTTCATCCTCTAATCTTCTCTATGTACTAGTGCCCCTTTATTTCATTATGATTTCTATTTCTCTAATTGTTTTACAAATACATAATTCATATATAAATATATTATGTATATATTATATATAATTTGTGTGTATATTTTTTTCCTAAATATATAAATGCACCCCACCCAGTCCATATAATGTTACTTGTATGTTTATGATCTTGGAGTATATTCCTTTCCATCAAAAGCTCCGAAACAGCAGAGACCTTGCAAATTAGGATCAGTTTCCTTCTATTATCTGATCACTTTCCAACGGCAAGAAGCTGTTTCCTTGTTTGACAGATGAAGAACCTGGAGATCTACAAGGGACATCGAGTTTGTCAGATAATAGGAGTGACGAAAAGTTGAATTTCATGATCAAAGTTCTTAAACTTAAAACTCTTAGAAGATGAGTATATTGGAATACTACGTTCAGCGTGTCTCTAAGCATCTGTTGAATAGATAGATGGCCAATCATCTTTGACTTTTCAATTATTGCTGAATGCCTGCGGCTTTCCCCTTCTTGGTGTCATTAGAAGGATGTAGCTCATTGGTCATAGGCAAATATCGGCGAATATCTGCAACCAGTGGGTCTACCTCTGAGACTCTTTGGGTCACAATGATGATTTAGCTGTCACATGGAAGGACAGCATCCTAATCTGTGCCCACTCATCTCTGTAAAGCCCAGAGGAGGTTTCTCCATGTCTCATGATTTGATAAGGAAATGAGGCTTGGTGAAAATTTAAGTGAAAGTTGGGATAAAGGGCCCACAGTCAGTATTTGAAGGCTCGAGGAACTGAAACGTGATCAACTGACTCTGAAATAAGGCCTTTCATATTATCTGCCTGTAATTCAGAGAGTGCCGAGGGGGGGGGGGGGAAGAATCCCCAGGTTAAGATGTAGTAAATGGTACCAAATATCCGTGGCTCAACTCTTGTCATGCATGCTAACTAATCAATAAATAATGCAAGTTTCTTCTAGATTAACCTGAGAGGGTCTCATATAATATTGTTCACAGACAGAAACTAGTTTTTAATTTTAAAACCTTTTAAGGAAGTTTGCTTGTAAAGGCAAGTTATTTTCCTAGCTCCTACATGAACCCTGACTTGTAGAACCCCGGCCCTCCGTCGGTTACCTTGTACTGTTGAGAGTGGCCATTCTAAACAAAAAGCTTCAACAGAAATTAACTGCAACTACAATGATATAGCAACATCTCCCACAGCTGGTGGCGTTTCCTCGGGAAAGGGATGTGGAAAGGGAGGTTGAAATTTTCTTAATCTGAATAGAATTCTGTTCCCACTCTCTACTCCTGTGTCTCTCCCCCGTTTCTGCGTCCTGTCCTCTTCCTCTGTGTTCCAGTGCATTCTGACCATTTTGCTTGGGTGGAAAGTTGAAAGACAGCAAACCTGCTTACAGCCAAGCCAGTGCTCCTGATGGGTGGATGAGCAAAGTTCTAGGGCTGAGCGTTCCTTTCTCAGCTCCTGGCCAGGCAGGCGCTCGCGGATACCTGCCCTGCTTGGCGCCGCACGGAAGATTCGCCGCGGTGGAACAGTTGAGTCTCCATCTGGCTACCAACCCACCCAAGCTTTCTTCTCCTCCATCACCACCTTCCTGCCTCCCCCTCCTCCCCCTCCTTTCCGTCTTCCCTCTCCACCCCCGCCCCAATCTCCTCCTCTTTTTCTCACTACAAGCGGTTGCTGATGCTGAAGCCGAGCGTCACTTCGGCTCCCACGGCAGACATGGCGACATTGACAGTGGTCCAGCCGCTTACTCTGGACAGAGGTAAGGGAGCGGCTGGTCCGTCAGGCCCCACAGTCCGCACCGCTTCGCCCTCCGCCCTGCCCAGTCCCACAGGGAAGGCAGGATGCGCTCCGGTAGGGGCAGTTGGGGGAGGAGGATCAGCCCAGGAGGGTTTCGCGCCCGGAGCAGGACACTTTCTTCCCCTCTCTCCTCGTCTGGTCCCCGCCGCCCCTTCTTGCTGCGCTCGCCCGGGCGTGGGTGCTTGCCAGGGCTCGGATGCTTCAGCTGCCAGTCTCAGTCCGTCGCCGGGTCGCCTGCGGGCCCCGGCTTTGTTGGAGAGGATGTGCCGGGACCGCTGAGCGCTGGTGACTGGAGGTTGGAGAGGGGCAGAGAAAGCTCGCCCAGCTAGACCTGCTAAGGGACCAGTGGGGAAGCCAGCTGCCAACTACCGGCGCGGGGACACGGAGGGAGGAAGTTTGTCCCCGCGCTGGAGACGAGGGGTTTGTGCAGCTCCGGTGACTGGGAGATCGCCCCGGGGCGGCAGGGCGCTTGGCTGGGTAGCTGGGTGCAAAGCCGCGGGGCTGCCGAGCTAGGGCGCTGCCCTCAGGCGAAAGGGCAGAGCAGAGCCCGGCACCCTTCGCCGGCTCGGGGACACCGCATCCCGGAGGCGAGCCGGCTTGGCTCCAGCTTCCCGTCCGGAGCTGCGGCTCCGGTCGTGGTACTCCCTCAGCCTGCAGTTCCAGGGAGGTTGCAACTCCTGTCTCCTGCTCCAGCAAACCTTGTTCTTCACTAGCCAAGTGTACCTTAGTGCCTGGGCTGCAGAAGGCGCGGAGACAAAGCGCTGGCTGGGTAACTGTTTAACTTCTAGCCTGTGACCTATGCGTCCTACTCTTTGGCTAAATGGGAAACAGCGGTTGCTCAAACCTTCCCAAACCTGGTTAATGGTTTCTCCTATAGGATCGGGCCCTTCCTAGAGCACCCGAGTAGTACCTGCCTGGGAATGGGAGTTTCATTTCTGCCTCACCAGGTCCAGTTACTAGGGCTACAGAGTTTCAGCTCTGCAGAGAGAGGGCACCTCTAGCTCTGGGTCCGCAGCGGCAGGGCTTAGGACCGGTGCAGCCATTTGAAAATGCTGTGCTCAGAAGAAAATGATTTAGTCCTTGTCCCTCTAAAATTTTTCTTTCTGGAGGATTAAACTAGCGGGCCCAGCAAGGCAAAAAGAGCATCCTACTGCGAGCACAGTGGCAAAGCTTGTAAACTGTGTTTGAGGTTCTTAATTTGGAGAGATCTCTGGTGACTTTAACTCAATCTGTTGGTGCCAGAATGGATATTTTGCGGTGCCCATAGCAACCTTACTTAGGGTAAGAGTTGAAATATAATTGATTTTTATGTTGGGAAATGTTCACTTACAAGCTTGCAAATTAATAACAGTAAAGAGCTCAGAAGTCCGTCGTATAATCTATGATTTTTAGTCCCAATATCATCTGTACTAAGCAGGATAAATCCATTGCTGGTAAGAGCCAAGCAGATGGCAGGCTATTAAAAACGATGGGTTTCCCAAGTATTTCTGTTTTAATGTAATGAGCTCTTATATTGTCCCATTACTGGATTACAGTCATTAAACATCCCAAGTTTAACTATATTAAGCATCCCAAGTTCTAACTATGTTAGAAGCAAACACTCCAAGAAGACCACATACCCAAGCAAATTTAAATCTCATCACTACTATTAGTAATACAACTAGTCCACTTTTGGGGAGTTTATCTTAGCCCTTGGACGGTCCAGTCAGCTGTCTGGAGAAGACCAAGATTTCAAGTGTGTACTTGTTTAGATTCAGATGGTATCTCTCCTTCTGCGATTAGATCTGTAGAATAAGTAACACAGGAAGCCAAGCTAGGTTATCTACGTGAACATCTGAATTAATGAACCACTGGCTTTAACTGCTTGGCGTGTAAGAAGACCATTAAAGTTATCCTCCCTCTACTTCACTGTGACCGTAACTTAATATGATTAGTTAAGTAATTCTATTAGGTTGATGAAATATGGGATTCTAAACTTTGTCCTGGTTTGGTTGGGCATTAGGACTTAGGGTCTGATTATTGTGACTCTGTGCAGTGTTAGCAGTCTATAATTCAGTTGTCCCAACTTAGGTCTCTCCTTTGGCCACCTACTGGAGATTTTGGGTCATTCCAAGCTTCCAGAGTGCCATTTGATACATTGCTAGGCCTGGTGACCCACATTATATACTCTAAATTTGGCCACTCAAAGGCTTTGGCCCCATCACAGCCTTTATACCCTTCTTTTGTCTCCCCCAATGTGTGAAGCCCCTTGAGGGATGAAGCCATCTCTTAATTCATCTGTGAATTCCTCATCGTCCCTGACTGGTGATGGAGTATAAAGTTAATGTAGACTAGTGAGAGTGAACTGAAGTCTGGAGTAAATCAAGAACTGTTAATTATACTGATTTCATAGGGAACTGGATACAAATTCATGGCATTACGGCATTGCAGAGCTAGCAAGGATGCTCGAAAGGAGCACATAAGGCAGTGGTTATGAACCTTTCACAGCATCACTTGGTGGATTTCTACCAGCCACAGTTGATCACCAATGCTGGGCCTTTTGTTTTTCAAGACTGGGCTTCTCTATGTAGTCATGGTGTCCTGGGACTAGCTTTGTAGACCAGGCTAGCCTTGAACTCAGAGATCTGCCTGCCTTTGCCTCCTTAGTGCTGGGATTAAAGGCATGTGCCACCAGGCCTTAAGTAGGATTGTCACACGGGACTTGTGTCAGGCACTACCAAGTACATCTTACCAAATCAGAAGGGTAAGGTTAAGACTCCTCGTTCTTTCCTAGTATTTTTATTTACAGAAAAGAAACATTAATAGATATTTTTAAGGCTATGCTACCTCTAAGTGGGAGATTTGATTTTTCAGTTGATGTTCTGTGGAATCAAGGATGTAGAGTTCACTGGGACAGTATAACAGCTGGAGGTGTCAGCATAGTATCCGTAGGAGTAGAAAAAAATCTTATATATATGCCATAGACTGTATCAAATAGAACCCCAGAAGCTTGGAGTGACCTAAAGTCCACAGTAGGTGGCCAAACGCTGAGAGCTAATTTAGAATACTTTCAGACTATTAAAGCTGCACAGCTTCCTAATGATCAGACCCAAATTTCTAATGCCCAAGTTTTGAAGGAAACAAGTTTAAGCCACAGGGTTGAAATTAAGACTGAAATTGCCTAAAATTCAAATGAGATCGATCACTGAAAGTAAGACTCTTAGAAGTCAAATCCATCTTGGTTTTCTGTGTGATAGCCAAGACTTTAAGATCCAGAATGACCCAAAGGAATAAAGAGAGTGATCCCGTGGCTTTCACATCTCTCTGTGTGTCCCAAAACTGTTTTCTAACTGCCATCAACAACATTGGACCAGACAGCATTGCAGACTTCAGGGTAACTATTGACATAGTAGACTCCTACTTATTCTTCATTTACTTACTGAGATGCTAATATAAATCATACTTTATTATGGAACCAGTGTATATTGAGAAGCTAGACCAATGACAATTCTAATTTCTGTCACAAGTAAGAGCCGGTAGGAAAAGTTTGTTGTTGTTTGTTTGTTTTTGGCATACAAACAAGTCATTCATCTATTCATTCAATATACATTTATTACCTGTTGCAAACTAAATATACTAGGGCAGCAATTTTCAACCTGTGGGTCTCGATCCAAACAACCCTTTCACAGGGGTTGCATATCAGATATCCTGAATATCAAGAGATTTGCATTCTGAGTCATAACAGTAGCCAAACTATGGTTATGAAGTAACAACAAAATTAATTTTATGGTTGGGGGCCTCACCACCGCGTGAGGAATTGTATTGAAGGACCGCAGCATTAGGAAAGTTAAGAACCACTGTGCTACGGGAACACAAGAAGGAAGATTTCCTAGTCCCATGAATCAGAAGCATCTACTAGCGAAGACAAATGGTAACAGATCGATTGACTAAAAAATACTGAGTGTCAGCCTCATTGCAAACACGTCTCTAAGCACTGAGATATGTCAGTGATCAAATAGAGCAGCACAGGTAAAATCTAATGGTGTTCGCATGCTTATGAGAGAGATACATATACAAGAATGAGGCTGAGGGAGCAAAACTCAAACAGAACAAATGACAAAGAACCACCATCATAGGTCTATTAGTCAAAGGAAAGACCCCCTTGAGATTGTGACATTTGAGAGGAGCACCAAATAAAGGAGGAAACAAATTAATGACATTTGAGGGTAAATAGGCTCCGGATGAAGAACTGCCAGCCTCCCAGCACATCACAGTAGCTACTGTGAAAGAAGCAAGCAAAAAGGGAACCTTAAAGGAGGAATGTCTGAAGCCGGTGGCCAGGGGCCAGATGACGTGACTCATAACAACGATGTTAGATTATATGAGACTGTGCAATGCTCGGAAGCAAACAGTCAGAGAAGAGACTAGGTGGGTGAGAGCTACTTGGTTCATGTAGCTCAAGGAAGGCTCACTGAGAAAGGAACATTTACAGTTGGCCTTCATCTACTCATACAATCCTGACGACAAGCAATCCCAGGGAAGCAGATATTCATAACTGCAGTTCCAGATTTACTACTTGGTTATCATCTGGCTAATGCACTGATAGGAAAACAGTCAAAAGATTAAGACAACCGAAGAACCGATGATACCATACGGATATACAGCTCAGGTTAAAAATTTGGTTGTCTGGACCAAGGAAATTGGCATTACTCCAGGCTTTATTGCCAAGCTAATATATTCTATATGATCATTTGATTTTCAAAGATACACTAAGCACTGTAATTTTCATACAGCTGCACATAAATCTCCATCTTGAATCCAGGTGGCCTTTCTTAATATGGGATGGATAGTTATCTGCATAGACAGCAGTGTAGACAGTAGTACCTAGAACTTGCCCTTGAGCCAAAGGACGATTCAGATGGGAGGAATGCGAAATTTATCTCTTCCCAGCTTTAAAATGTTTTCAGACCCTCTTCCAATTTCCAAAGACTGGCTTGCCCAGATTTTAATCTCTAAAACTAGAGGTGACCTTCAGCTAAGCTCAGAGCAACAAGGCAGAGTGCAGTTTCTGATACTTAATCCCGTCATCTTTATAGAAAAGAGAAATGCTTCCCTGTATTAAACACTGAGTCCTTCTGGTGGCTTCCAGAGGGTACAGTAGCTCCAATTCTCCTTCAGGTCCAATCTCAAGGTCAGAAAGGAAAATATGGAAAAAAAAACCATTAGATGTTCATCCTTGCTTATTAACTTTCTCCTCCTAAATGGAAACCAAATCGCTTTTAAAAAAAAAGAAAGAAAGAAAGAAAGAAAGAAAGAAAGAAAGAAAGAAAGAAAGAAAGAGAAAGAAACTATGACCTATAATGTGAGAATACAAAACCTATTGTGGAAAAAAAGTGAATAACTATTTTCCCCACGGGGCTAGAGAGATAACTCTGCATTTAAGAGTAAATACTGATCCCAGGAACCAAATTTGTTTCCCTGCACACATTTCCGTTGAGTCATAATACCTGTTACACCTGCTCCAGAAGACCCAATGCTCCTAGCTTATCAGGCACTTGCTCATGTGAACATACCCCCATATGTTAAAACAAATGCATATGGGCACAATTAAAAATACAACGAATATTTTAAAATACATTTCTAGGAGTTGATTAAAATTGCACAATTTAAAATTCTTGGGTGTTTGGTGACGCGCTCAACAGCTGACGATCCATTTTAGTTGGTACACAAGGAAAAGTGTTACAGCCGCCATGGTCCACCTTTTCTGTGACTCGACTTCAATTTGGAAAAGTTGCAGAGATGGAGTTGTTATTTCTTGGCTTCTCTCCATCATAATTTAAATTATTGATTAAACTAGTCTTAAGTGTTTTTCCTCATCTTAACAGATCAAACTTTTTCCTTTAAAGTTTCCGCTGGGAAACCAAGAACTTTTATATTATGAATCTCAATATTATGGTATGGGGGTCATGGGGACAAAAATTGGATGTCAGTGAGGATCCCATATTTTCCATAGCAGTTGTGATACAGTAACACATTCTCTTTTCTTCTTACTTTTCAAGGCACACACAGCTTGTTACTGTATATATCTTCCAATTCGAGCTCTGGGCAGCCTATAGCTTTTCTAATCAAGCGACATTCACTAGTTTATATGAAATCTGTATTTATCTCAAAATTGTTTTGCTCACTGTCCAAAGAGGTCCATTCCCTCTCAGTTTTCAGTTTTTGTTTTTATTCGGGGGATTTTTATGGCAGAAAAAATAAGGGCTATAATTTCAAATACCGTTTCAAAGGTATATGTCTGATTATCTTGACAGAGAGACAAAAAGAAGGCACTGCGAATATGTTATATCTCATCCGAAGGCTTCCTCAATAGCTGCAGCCTGATATGCTTTAGGTCACGAACATTACGTGGTTGCTTACTTTAAGAAATTATTTTTCTGAAGGCACCAATAAACATTTTACAAACTATTTTTGTTGAATGTCTACTTTGGCATGGTTCTGTCATTCATGATATTAATGTTTTTGTTTTGCTGGTATAGTTTTAAGGATCACAGTAAGCTCCTAGCTATGGAGTAGGGCCTAAGAAATATTTATTAATACCATCTTAAAATAATTCACAAGCTATGGCTACCTACAATTTTCACTTTGCTATTGTGTGTGTGTGTGTGTGTGTGTGTCTGTCTGTCTGTCTATCTGTCTCTCTGTCTCTCTGTGTCTGTGTGTATCACACCACATGACCGGAAGTAATGAGAGTTACTGCTGTTGATAGTCATAATTCCATCTCTATTTCCTGCATGGATCCTAATGTTTTAATTGGTGACTGAACTAAATATGTAGTCCCATATTCAGACCATGAGGCGTTAATCAGTTTTATATATTTATTTAAGATTAATTCACTTTGGTGCAAGGGTGCCAGATCCTCTGGAACTGGAGTTACAGAGAGTTGTAAGCTAATATGTGGGTGCTAGGATTGAACCTGGGTCCTCTGGAAGAGCAACCGGTGCTCTTAACTGCTGAGCATATCTCCAGCCCCGGGAAGACTTTTATAGTGTCAAACAGTGCTGCAGCCTGCCTCAGCCCAGTACACACAAAGAAGCAACTTAGTGATTTTGCTTTTCATAGCCACCAATTAGTGAACGATAGAACATGATAAATAGGTCAAGATAGATGTATTCTAAAAGCACTCTCTGTTGACAAAAACATCTTAAAATGTCATAGTGATCCTACCGATTCATTACCTCTAAGTATGAAGTTTTTGAGACTGAGTTTTGCTAAGTCATGTGCTAGCTGTACTTGAAGACTTGCCTATTGAAAGCAAATAAGCTCAAAACCACTTAAAAGCCACATGGGACTGAAATTTCTTTTGAAGTTGTACTCAGACATCTGTCCGGTATTGCCCAGAAAGCACAGAGCTCCTGGTTTAAAGGAATCACCACATCTAGAAACACTGGAGCTATTTCAAGTCCACCTGGTTTTGCTCTTTTTGTTTACTTGCTCAGTGTTGTCATAGTAACATTAATCCTGCATAAATTCTTCTAGCAAAGAATTGTCATTACCAAAAAAGGATAGATTAATGGAAGTCACAGAATGTTCACGGGATTTTAAACCTTCTCGTTAAATGGGAGCCAGGGGGCGGGGAAAGTGAGCATCTCGTGATAGCTGGGTCTGTTGAACGGCCATGCAATACTGGACAATGTGGCCATGGGACTACTGAGAGTGATGCTTGGGGAAAATTAGACAGCAGGGGGTTGAACAGGGAGCCTGTTTTTGAGAAAAATCTATGTTTTAAGGAATGACAGATCAAACTATTTGATGCTGTCTCCTAGCAGAACATAAACCATCTTATTAAAATAAAATATTGACCATTGGAAAAGAAAGTGGGAGTTCTGCACCAGGTACATGGGCCGGGAAGGATGGGTGGGTTGGATTTCATAAGCACAGCACAGCTGTGTCCCACACTCAGGATGCTATTAGCTGTGCAAGAGGTCTTGTTGAAAACATGGAGCGACGTGAAGTGGGCTTCTAGTGGCTGAATGCTGCTCTGTGAATGAATGCTTCTCGGTCCTGTGAATGCATTTTTACTGAGACTCGGCTGATGCCGTGGATTATATTTTAATCAAATTTATTGGTGACGTATGGCTTGGGAAAATCAGAAATAGTCATGCCAACGATATCAGTATTCTACGATTGTACCTAGCTAAAATGGAAGATTACAATGAAACAGATAAAATTCAATGGAGGGGAACATGTAGCTCTCATTCCTTACCTAGAATCAAGTTAGTATGTAATTAGATTCATATCGATGGCCTTGGTATATAACAGGGACAATCTTATTTAAGAGTGGTTTATTTGAAAACTATTGATCCTTTTATTTAATAAAGTCAAAAACAAGCTGTGATTAAATCATCAAAATATTAAATATCAATTTCTTTAAAATTAAAGGTAAAACATGTACCAATACTGTAACAAAATACTACTACTCCATAATCTATGGGGATTTTTACAAATACTAAAAAGTTTCAAAGTTATGAATCAGTTCATATTGGTGATTTCTGATGTTAGTGAGGTTTTAAAGGACAACGAAAACTATCCCAGCTCAGAAACATTACTCAACTGAGATAGAAAGCTCAACAAGAGACGTAACATCTTGCCATGTAGACAGTGTACAATCTAGAATGTTCAAGGCCTGCTTAAAAGTCACTGTCACCCATCATTGTGTTAACTAGAAGAAACACGAGGTAAATATCTAGACTCCCTCTTGGGAGGAAATATCACGCCATTTAGCTGTGAACCACAGAGTTCCTAGAAAGTAGTGTGGTTCAACGTTAGAAACTATTTTACTCCAATGCTTTTATACGTGTGATAAAAATCTAAGCTTAATATGTGATTTCAACATCAGGGTTTTTCTTCAACAGTGATACGGATTAGCTATCAGATGCAATGTTGAATGCTGTATTTTAAACGCTCAGGATGAAACTGTATATTTAAGCTCTAGAACAATACAGGAAAAAGATTTAACCAATGTTATAAAATAAATAATTGTAAGCAAAAAAAAAAAATATGAACACTGTGCTGTCAAAATGGCCTGGTTTTGGAGTGTGTGTCAATGGAAAAGCCTGTGAGAAGGCTTAGTTGAATTTCCCAGAGATAATCATTAATGCCACAATCAGTGCTCACATATCCAAATAGTACTTAAAATAGTAATCTGGCATTCAAATAGCAAGTTTTAAAAAGTAGATGAAAAGATAAACTGCAATTACAAAATACAATAAAAAGGCAGGACTAAAAAAAAAAAATGATGCATTTTGACTGTCCACTGAGTGACATGCCTGCTATGTATTTGAGAATAGGGAAAAGAGAAGAAAAAAGGCGGACAAGGTCTCTCTCAATGATGTGCATGCTTTGTAGTTAGTGTAGATAGACAAAAGATTTAAATAGGTGAGAAAACAGTGGGACTCCATAGAACAATCCATACAGCGAACAGGACATAGGGAAGCAGGAGCAAACCCCACTTACACAGTGAGTTCTGGAAGGCTATATAAGGATGTGTCATCAGAGCAGAAACAGGCATTGTGCAAAGAGGAATACGTGACTGCAAAAATTATCATTTTGATGAGTAATTGCAAGGAAAAGGAGAAGTCAGGGCACAGTAACAAGGAGAAGATAGATCAGAAAGGATGTTGAGTTGTCGGTAGCAATACCCACTTTAAGGATGCAAGGAGTGGCGGCTAGCCAATGCCGTGAAGACTGTAAATGGGTAGTGCAATATATTTTCCTTCCGTTCCTCTGTTTCCCCCATCATTTCAAGAGTACTAGCTTGCTTAGGCAGCAGCAAGATGCTTAAAACCATACTGGTCAGAGATGTCCTGCCTGTGTTTAATTGCTAGATTTTCTGCTTTCTGCAACATCCACAGAAGTTTCTTAACTCTTTTGAGTTTCAGTTTTCTAATCTGTAAAGGGCAAATTGTAAAGCTAATATAATATCAAAGATGTAGATTTGTTGATTTTCATATTCTAATATGCATAAAATACTCAGACTAGGTCTGACACTTAGTAATCGCTCAATGGGCCTCATCATTTCTTCCCTGAGCCCTGAATGTACTATAATCCCCATGCACAGAGCAAGGATAGAAAATACTTCCTTTACTGTGTTACATGAAGAGGCTGGGATCACACTTAGGTTTGGGAAATTCAAAAGTCGCAGGAAGTTGTTGGAAATGATTAGAGATCCAAACAGTTTTTCTGAATATTCAACTTGTGGTACATACATGTTCCCTAAGTTGTTCATTTTTTAATAGGTCATCACTGATTTTTGATTATTCTATAAAGACATTTATAAAGGTGGTTGAAATTATTGTTTTACATGGCAATCACCCTGAATATACATGATTTTAATGTTCTGTGTGTATGGTGAATATGTGTATGTATGTGTAGTTGAGCACCATATCCCGTGGTGCTGGTACGGAGGACAGAAGACATGCTTGGATGTCTATTTTTGCCTTCTGCCTAGTTTGAGACATTCTCCTTCTGTTTGGCTGCTGATGGTCACTCACCTGCATTCCAGGGTACTTGGCCCACACATTTCTGAAGTTGTCTTCTGTCTCTGCCTTCCATTTAACCCTAGGAATACTATACACATAAGTTTCTAATATTTACCATTGTATGCTTTGTGGTATCATAGTAATGCAAATATAAGTTTCCTAATATTTGCTGAATGACTTATTGTTTTGGCCTGCATAGTTTCAAGGTAGTTCAAACAAGTAAGACAATGAAGGAGACATGGAAGGTTTTTACCAAAGAGAAATATTCCCATATTTGTGTCCTTCAAAATTAGAATTGGTCTCTTCTAAAATTATTGAGCATTTTGTTTGAGCATATTGTCCAGGGGAAAGATGATTAACAAACTTCAATTATATTTCAAGACATACTTAAATATTCAGTAATTGCTTTGAGTGGTGTTTTTCTAAATATAAGTTAACCATACACAGATATTTAAAAAAAAAAAAAAAAAGAAAGAAATGTACTAGGACTAAAGCAAAAGAGTGATTTTGGCTTCCCTTATTTTAGAATTATTTAGTTTTAAGGCATAGCATGATTCTCAGAAGCAAACATAGTAGGTCGGAGAAGAAGGTACGAATCCAGATGCCTGGATCCCAGTTTGGTGTCTCCCTTCCCAGTATCAGCCACATACCTTGACCTCACTATATTTACCGTCTATGAATGCTGGTTAGGTTTTGTTAACTTGGCACAAACCAGTGTTGCCTGGAAAGGGAATATGTCAGTTGAGGAATGCCTTCTAGATTGGGCTGTGGACCTGTCTTGGGGCATTTTCTAAATTGATAATTGGCATGGGAAGGTTGAGATAATTTTCAGATAGTACTAGCCTCTAGGTATGCGATCCTGGATTGTATCATTTGAAATAAAAATGAGCAAAGTCAGTAACAATGTTCCTCCATGGTCTCTGCTTCAGTTCCTGCCTCCAGGTTCCTTCCTTTAGTGAATGAACTATAAGCTGTATGTTGAGGTTTGGTCAGTTGCTCTGTATTGTAATGCCAAGTAAGAGCCCCCAAGGCCTGGTTTTCCCCAGAGAACCCAAGAGAGTCTTAGTTGGCAGGTAGACCCAAGTGACAGACACTATATGACCTTACCTCAGGTTATTTCTGATTGGTGAATAAAATTACCTACAGTCTATACCTGGGCAGAATTGAGGTAAGCAGGGCTTGGCGTTTCCAGAAGACCATGGGGGAGGGAATGAATGTTGAGAGAGAGGAGAAAGACGCCATGAGTTAGGAGTCAAAAAAGCATGACCCTAATGGCTGGCCAATTAGAGTTAAGAGAAGCCCAGATGAAACATAGTAAGGAATAACTCAGGATTATCTATAAGAAATAAGTTTTAATAGCTTAGAGGGTAGATGTCTGCCTTTAGGGTCATGTTTTCTTGAATCCTAACCCATGGCATCTTTTTCCTCTCTCTCCCTTCTTCTCTCCCTCCTCTTAGTCTCCTCTGACTCCCAAGCCCTGGAACACCCAACCCTGCCGACCTCAATTCTGTCCAGCTATAGTGTGTAGGTATTTTTATTCACCAGTCAGAAATAACTTGGGCACAAATCACATGCTTCACTTGGTCTACCTGCTGACTCTCTAGTCTCTGGGACAACCAGGCCTTACCTCCCCAAGCCCCACCCTGGCCCTCCACTCTTAAGCACTTCCATACATAGCGACAGACCAAACTTCAACAGCTGTAACATGAAATACATCCTGACCTTTTGAGTCATGGTTATGTAAAAAGCTAAGTAATGGCAACTGGCAGATGTTTATCACAACAGTAGAAAGAAAACTGTAGCGCTATGTATCATCCTTGGTCTGTTTTTTGTTGTGATCCTTTTTATTTTTCCTCTGTAAAACTAACAATAATGAGTCTCCATCTCATTAAGTTTTGGAAAGGTTAGCTGAGAAGACACACACTAACAGGTGTACACATAGAAGAGCTCAAACATCATCCCAATAGGAAATGCTCATTATCGAGAGCTATTCCCCACCTCTGCCTTTAGGGTCATGCTTGCCTTCACAGTGCAAAAAAAGGGAAAAGCACAGAGACTTCAGACTTAGATAGGTATGTATTTGACCTATACCTCTGCTTCGTGCTATGCACTGGAGCTTGGAACGGTGCTTACATTCGCTTGTTTTATGTCCTTTTATCAACAGCAATGACACCTACTTTGCATGGTCATACATTTCTTTGGTTCCTTTTTTTCCTTCACTTAGTCAGGAAAAAAGCAGAAGGAAGCCTCTGATCTGCCAGTTGCCAAGGCAAGAGTTCAATATAGCAGCTAGGGACAAGAGGCACTTGGCAGATAACATTTGAGGACACATTTTGAGTCATAATGGCCATAACTGGTACACACAATCACTGATTACATGCCAGGTATTATTCTTAGCTCTTTATATATTTACTGAAATATTTCATTTCAGTCCAAAAAACAGAAACCTGCCATGTAAGTGTAATTGTTATTTTGAAGAGCTGGGAATTGAGGCACAAAAAGAATTTTAGCACAGGTGGATTGATTCTTAACCCCTGGGTTTAATGGCTATGCTACATGGTCAAGAACAAGTTCAGAGGTCCGTAACATGCACTGAGGAATATGAACTTGTAAGGAAAAATAGAAGCAGCAATGCTTGCGAAAGCTTCAAAGGGAAGACAGGTCAGAGAATCACAGGCGAGCATAGAGCAGCCAGGAGAAAAAGAGAGCAGAGATTTCATCTGTGCTTATGAAAATATATTTATTACACGGCTAGCGGTGATTGGTTTAAATTGTGTATTTTAAAACTGTAACAGATATACTCAAAAATAGCTGGTGGGTTGTACATGGCTGTGTTCATTGTTTACAATGGTGGTTCTTAAGGGTGGAATAAAAAGGATCTTCCAAGAGAATTATAGGGATATACCAGCTATATCATGTGTCTTTTTTTTTTCTGGGCTATGGCCATGAAGCAAGAGATAGTGACTGTGGCCTTTCAGATGACCTTTCAGTCATCTTTACTGCACAGACAAAACTTTATGCTTCGGAATTTTGACAGGTTCTCGAAAGGGTAATAGGGCCTCAGGTTCTCTTTTTGATGCAGTCATTGCCTCCCAACCGGAAAAGCAAAAGGGATTGAGGGATATAGCAGGGCCTGAATTGAATGCTTAAGAAGAAAATTCGCGTATCTATATTTTCCTGCTTCAAGAGTAGTTCTGGATGTCCTGGTGTGCATAAACACACTCAACTTATGCATCCTTACCGAAATACAAGCTCTGGAGTTAGTACAAACATTATTGGCCCAAGTACTACATTAATACAAGCATTAGACGTGGAAGAAGTGTTCTGAGTAAAGTTTAAAGGAAGCTGAAACTTCATTTCTCTTGTTTCATTTCTTTCGGTTGCTTGCTCTTTCTTGGGTCTCCAGAGACAGGATCTTATTCTGTAGTCCTAACTTCCCCTGACCCTCACTGTATACACCAGGCTGGTTTCAAACTAGTAAAGGAGCTGCCATGCCCAGGTTTCCTTCAAGCTAACTGTTTTTATTAATCATTTTAAACAACACTTGTAGATTGGCATAGCTTTCTTCTGCACTACGGCGTATCATTTTCTAACAAATGGAATCTGACTAAGTGAGTAGTGGAACAGCAAAGTTGAATATACAACACCAAAGGAATGTTGAGTTATCTTGAAAGTTCAGAGGGACGTTCTGCATTTCTCCAGCTTCAACATATTTTAGTGAGTTAAGCTTGACAAACATGTTATAGAAAAATGCTGTGTTCTGTGTCCGCTCACACATCAGTTTTTTCTATCGCCAGACATCCAACTCTTGCCACATAGGCATACTAAAGACTGTCACCAAGGTGTGTGTGTGTGTGTGTGTGTGTGTGATTGTGTGTGGTGTGTGTGTGGTGTGTGTTGTGTGTATTACAATGACAGACTCTTACTGACAATGGTTTTGTTCCTTAAAATGTACATGCTAATGTTACTCTCCCAGGTAAAAGCACTTGTGGTGGGTGAAGTTTGAGGGAGATTGTTTGGGTTACATTATGTCAGGAGGGTGGGGATCCCATTACTAGATAACTGTCTGTAACAAGATGAAGACTCTTCCTAGCTCTCTGTCCTACATCTCTCTCTCTCTCTCCTTCTCTCTTTTTCCTCCTTCCTTCTTTTCTCTTCACCTTCATCTTATCTCTCCCTCTCATTCTGCTTCCCCCTCTTCCTTAACTCCTCTAAAGGAATTCAACTATGTGAAAACAGACACAGAGCCCTACTGTGTAAACTGAGATGGCCATCACCGGGTCAAACCTGTCACAGGAAAGAACCAAGGTTCTACGGGGAATATTTCTCTGTCTTTAAAGGACTGACTGTGCTGGTGGATTACCACAGTCTACCTTGGTTCATTCAAGTGGCTACAACACAATGCCCTAAACTAGTTACTTTCTAAACAAGCAACTGTTATTTCTCACGGGAAATCTGGAGGCTTTCTGATGTTCAAAGCCCCAGTAGAGTATTGAGTTCCTACAGATGGCGCATTCTTTTTATGTCCTTACTCAGTGGAGCACTGAAGCTCTCTAGAGTCTCTATTTTTATAACACTCATTCTATATATGAGGGCTCTGGTTCTCATGAGTTTGTATCCCAAGTCTTACATCTCTTAAGGCCATTGTCCTCACGACTCGTTACAAAAGATGAAGTTTGGAGGCAGAGAAGTAGCTCAAATCCTGGAATGGCTAGAGCTAAGATAATGTCTTCCTCTTTCTATGACAATTACCTCAGTAATAGTCTTTCCTACATAGCCAATTTAGCTATGACTAGACAAACTTATATGTGTACACATTAAAATATAAACCTTGCCTTCATAGTCTCTTTCTGGGTTTACACATACCCACCACACATACTCTATCACATTTCGAAAGTTCAAAACTTTTCTTAGACATTTTCCTGGGGACTGGGAATGTAGCTCAGTTGGCAGAACATTTACCTGGTGGGTACTTGACCCTGTATTCAAGACACCCCCCCAGTACCATCAAAATAGAAGAGGAAAGAAATAAAGGTTTTACACGAATGAGTTTTGAGATGAATTCTTTTTATTCATTTTGTAAGTGGGCAAATTCTTCAGGTGTCAAGTAGTTCTGCCTGATGGATTTTCATGTATGAATTGACATTTTCTTGATCTAATATAGTCTCCTTGGGGTTTACTATTTACCCTTTATATTGGTACCCCTGGAGTCTAGAGTTTATAGTATAAATTTATCTAAATTTTTCTTAAGATAATATTATTTATATATATTGTACTTTCAATCACTCCTTCTCACAAATGACAGCTCTAGACCACAGATATTTGTGACTTATGAATGGTGTCTACATTTTTAACGGTCACAAAACTCAAGAGACTATTTCATGACAAATGAACAGGGATTAAGTTTCCACTTCATTGTCCACATGTAAAGCCTTATTGGAACCCCCTGCTGTGCTTCCCCATTCACATTTGTCTATGGCTGATTCCACACTAGAGCTGCCTTGCTGACTGGTTGATACAGAGATGATAGACTCTGTAAACCTAAACTGTTCACTGGATGGTGAACATGCTTTTAAGACTAGAAGAGAACAGAGAAAGGGCATTTTTTATTTTTCAATTTAGACATTTGTGGAGCTTTATCCTCAGCCTTCGTATTCTGCATGCACCTGTCATGGAAGGCCCATATCTTCCCACCCTCTACCTATGTGCAAGAGCAGACTACTGTTGCTTGTTGCTTGACCCTTACTAGCCTTACTTAGTCTAGGCAAGGTTCTTTACGTTGGATCTTCCCCTTGGAACTTTTTTCACTCTGCTTCTGCAACTGCTCAGATACAACTCATCTTCAGACTGCAGAGGGTCTCATGTCTGTCGGGTAGTTCTCTGCACCTTCCTCCTGGCATGAGACCTCTCAGCATTGGCATGGCATCAGGAAGTAGGGCAGTGTTATGCTTCCTTCCTCCATCCATCTCACTCCCAGGACCAACTGTTTCCTTTCCTCCTGGTTGTAGGACATGCTTATCAGTAGTCTTCTCCTGATGTACCTTTTTCTCTTGGGGTAAGTTCATGGTAAAGAGTCTTTGAGGTCTTACATTCTCAGAGATGAGATGCTATGCTATCAGCTGGCTCACACTTGGATATCTTTCGTTTTTTTTTGTTTGTCGTTTTGTCTTTTTAAGATGCTGAGTTTTTCTTGCCTAACTTGTATGACCCCAGGGTCTCATTCTCTCATATTGTGTCGTGGTCTCACACTTGGTTCCAATCAGTGTCCACAAAGAAGGGGTTGCTGTAGTCTGTAGTACTACCATTTTGAAAACTTAGCCCATCCTCTATAAGCCATGATTTATTCACAAGTTGTAGCATTAAAATGTATACTCTTAGATGAGAAGACAGACTGATAGCACTTTTTATCTTGGGTCTTTGTTTCCACATCTAAGCCATTATTTTGATATGCAGACTATGTCATCTCTCATATTTTCTCCTTCTTATGCTAGGAGAGAAAGGAGGGGCTACTCTTAAGGTCTATCTGGCTACCCTGGTTTCTGACACGTGTATGTCCTACAACTGGCTGTCACCAAAAATGGCCTCACAGCTAAAATATCTATACACACGAGGTGGACAGAGAGTCAGTGCCTGAGAAAACAACATACGGATGAGCTTGTGGCACAGAGAGAGGTAACAGAAGTTCAGAGTGAAGACTGCTGAAAAATGCAAAGTCAGAGACATAAATATATGTACGACTAAAAATACGTACTATCAAAAATAGAAGGTGTAAAGTAAGTACATAAAGTTGAAGTAATAACAGACAAGATTGAAAAAGGGCACATGAGCGCACATGTCGACACACATGTGCTCCTAAATATGCCAACATGCATACATTTCACACATACACACACAGAGAGAAAAGAATACTTAAGGACATTTTAGTTATGAAATTAATCTTTTTGTTGAACGTTTAGAAACTTCAAAAGGTCTATGGATGACCCTGTTACCCAGAACCCTCCCCTAGCTAGCAAGGCCTTCTTTACCAGAGCCAAGCACACGTAAGTAAGGCTGTGCTTTCGCCTAATTTTTTAAATGAGTTGACGTGAAACAGAAGCTACTGTGATTTGAGGTTTGAAACAAAATGAGTTGTGGTCAGCTTTCATTTTTCTGAGACTGAGATCTGTTCATGACATCAGAAACTTCAGTGTCCTCCCAGAATCCACCATTCTTAATGTAGCCATCCTGTGGCCTTTTACTACAGCCGGATTGGTAGTTCTTTCCACCGCATCCCTTGTCCTCAATTGTTTACAGCAGCATTATTAGTTCCTCTCACTTACAAACATATTCTTCTCTCTATGAGTTTGCTATTGTCTTGCTTAGAACATCTTTTCTTCCAACAATGCTTCATTCTGAGGTTCATTTTGTCTACCCTGAGATGTCATCACTCCCAAAGTGTTTTCTATCATATGTAAAGCTGTCTCTTCCACATCATTCTCACTGCCTACTACCGATTAATTTGTTTCTTAAAATATTAATTGATTGTATTCATTTCTCTCCTCATTTTGTGACAGTATACCTATCAAAAACAGTTTAAGGAAGTAAAAGTTTATTTTGGCTCCATCTTGGTGGTGAATTTATATGAACTAGTAGGAGTGTGAGACAGCTGGTGATGGGGGTGGGGTGGGGTCTGCAATCAGCAAGCGAAGAGCAATGAACGCTTTGGGTCAGCTCATTTTATCTTTTTCACTCAGTCCAGAGCCCCAGCCCAGAGAATGGAACTACCCATAGTTAGAATGGTTCCTCCCATCTCATGAGAATCCCTCAGCAATGCCCAGGGCTCACCTTATTTAGATGAGCCCTTACCGGTATTCCCGTAAGCTTGTATTCTAGTTGATTCTAGATCCTGTAAGTTGACGTTCATTGATGATTACATTCTACTCATAGCAAGTCTTTGCTCTCTGTTACTTTTATTGCAAATGACTAGTCAACCATCTGGCATACTGTGGATGATTAATAAATATTTATTCTATTAATAAACATGATCTGGGCATTGTAATTCTTGTTTAAGGGAAGGGTCCCTCGCCATTCCCCCTCTTCCTCATCATCCTCTATTTTATTTGTAGAGAATTTCAACCTGTCTCTTTAGCATATAGGTCTCAGGCTTGTCAAAGAATCAGAACCTTCTGTCCCATGCTTCCATTGCCACTGCATGTACCCTCTAATACATGCTTGTAAATTCATTCAATCACCATTCAAGAAATAAAGAAATTCCACCATACCTAAGTGCTTGCTTTGGACTGTAGTGTTGTAGTAGTAAATGCAGTAAGAACAGTCTTGATTTCTGAACCTGTTTCCTAATGGGGTGTAGTGAGAGACAGACAGCAATGAATAACATATCGGCACACGTTACTGAACTTCATCTCTTTATGACTGACCTGAGAGAGAGAGTGATAACAGATGAAGAAAATGAGAGGATAAAGGAGTTGCTGTCGAAGCTAAGGCTTGCTATTTGAAACCCTTTGCATTCTTCTCTCAGATACTGAACCATGAAAGGGATTTTGTGAAAGAATTATACAACACAACTGATGCTTGCATAAGTTCACTCTTAAGTGTGGAAAGATGGTCAAGCATAGGCAGAGAAGAAAGTTGGGAGAACTGTGCAGTGTTAGAGATGATGGTAATGGGACCAAGGCAGTAGTAGAAAAAACAAGTCATTGGTTAAATTCAGATTCTGTTCAGACTAAGCTAGCATGATTTAAAGAAAGAGTAGATGTAGAATGTAGAAAACAAGATAGTCCCCGGTGCCTTGGGTATCTGGCCTGAGAATCTGAAAGAATGAAACCAAAACTTACAGCCTAGAAATAATGTGGGTAGGGGGTAGCTATAGTATTGAGCAGCATACATTTTGAACATGCTGGGACATCTATAAAATATCAAATGATGAGGTTATCTTAGCAGATCTACACAGCATTCTGGAACCCAGAGAGACTGTCCAGAATGAAGATGTAAATATGGGAATTATCAACATGTAGATGACATTTAAAACTATCTGGAGAATGAGAAGATATAAAATTTGAGAGTTTATTTCTGAGCAGTTTGAACATGTTTAAGTTGAGAAGACTGGCCAGTGGGAAAACCAAAAGAAAAGAAACACGTGTATATGTTAAAGAGGTGGGAAAGATAATATGTGTACAGTACTAATGGATGAGGAATGATGTCAGTCAGGAATTAACCATTGATCTAGCAGTGTACAGGTCATTGATGGGCCTGTAGTTGAAACAGTATATAGGGACTTCACTGGTGTGAGCTAACAAGAGTTGGGAAAACACACACACACACACACACACACACACACACACACACGGAAAGATTAAGCAGCTTATTAGAATATGCCCTTTACAAAGATCAAAAAACAAAGACGGCAGTCAGATGAGAAATAATGCTCACCCAGTTGGATATTCCTATCTGTAGTACTGGTAAGAACTATATCATGTGGTAACAGCTATGTCTGCCTTCTTGACTTTTTTGTAATTAGTCCAACGTATTCTCCAATGTAGTGAAGACTCAATTATATAAACCTGGAGAAATAAATATCACTTCAGATAAAATTATGACAGAATGATTACCTATGAGATAGTTTTCTTTACATTTTCGTATATATGTAGTCATTAACAGATCACAGACCGTAAGATTTTTCTGTGACTAATCATCATTTCTCCATCTGATCCAGTTATATAAGCCCTATCCAATGCCATTATTTTGAAAAACATGCAATATGAAAAATCAAGTCAGTAAAGATATTCAAGAAGACTAGCTATTGTAGTACTAAAAATCATAGATAAGAAAAAGGAGCGTGTTTCTCTTTGGCAGAGTAGGATTTGATTCAAATCTTCATAGCATCTCAACCTGTTCATTAAAACAGCTTACCCAGAGTTCATAGCTATATGTAAAAAGTTTCGCCATTACTGGGTAATGATGCACATATGTACAGTTTGAGCCTGGGAAGTTGGAATAATGCTAAGCATGACATCTGAGGAGCTGTAGACATGACTGAAATAAGGACAGACATGGTGAAACATGGGTTAATGGAAGATGTGTGTGGTTAATGAGGGAAATTAGGTACTACCACATATTGAGCAGGGAGTGAAATAATCAGAGATACATATTTACTAGCTAATTTGAGCATTACTTGCAGAGTAAATTGTGTGTAGAGAAACGATGTCTTACAAAAATTACTCTGGGAGATTTTGTTGAAGTAACATCACTGAGCAAAATATCTTTAATAAAATCAATTAGAAAATAGTTGTCTTTCTTAAGTCAATAGACATGTTTTTACCCGATGATATACTTTTAAGATTTACAGATTGTATTAAATATGCAGACAGTGCAACACTTTGTTTAATGAACTCACTTATTTTTTTGAATCAGCAGTGATTTAGTTGATATTCCTGTGGTATCTGGATGACTTGGCCAGACTTTGAGAAGTTATAAAAATCAGACAGAAAGGTAAACTGTTAATGGGACATGTGACCAACTAATTAACGATGAAAACTAGGACAGGAAAATGTCAAAAGAAACATGTTGGTCCATGAAGTTGAGGAGATTATAGCTTGGTACTTAGTGAACTTCTTAAAGCTGGGCATCAAGTGTAGGGCTTTTTGCGTTGCAAAATTATTCAAGACTGAAATAAAAAATTAGAACCATAGAGAGCACTTAGTATGCATTGATGGAGAAAAATACCAATATAAAGCTTACCTCAGGGATCTTGTAGAAGTAATAGCTCTACATTCGTTAAATAGTTAAATGCAAGTACTTTGGGTCTCCTGGTACATACACACACACACACACACACATATACATGTATATATGTGTGTGTGTGTATACATGTGTATTTATGTATATATATAAATAAATGCCAAATGACCAATGTTTTTCTGTTTAGGAAATCTTATGCCAAGGCAGTAAAGTGGAATACCTTCCCCTAAACTTGTGGCATGCTGAGAGTAGATGTATAGTCAGTGCACAGGACTTCTCCCTGTTTTAGCTTTCTCTCCCATCCTGTGCTAATTACATGGCAATCCTCTGTGTAAACACCTGAATTACAATTCTAACTCTCCATCTCTCCTATCCTCTACATTCTCAGTGCTCACTGTCTGCCAACCACCCCCCAACAAAAAGCAGCACATGTTTCTCAGAGCAGTGCTTGTCAGCAACTGCAGGTGTGGGCAAGGGAAGGGTTTATTAGAGTGCCTGAAAGGCTGGCGTACAATCGTCAGAAATTAAATACTTTTAAAATTCAAGGGGGAAAAAAAAAACCCTGAGATTAAATAAAATGCTCCACATAATGTCCTTGGCTGTATTCAAATCCACTGCATAATTATTGCCTACCTGCATCTACGTTCAGAAAACACATGCAGCAAACCATGCAGACGCATTTTCAAGGTCAGAGTATGGAGTTTGGAAGAGAAATATGGAGCCAGACGGTAAGCTCATAGGAAAATTAAGTCAGCCAGCTTTCCCCAGATGGTCACCTTTATACTGTGTTTTGTAGCTTGTAAAGTAGGCACCTGTGTTTTCTTCAAGTCACTCGCTGCCAGGTGAATCCTTGCATTTGTCATTATAATTGCAAATAAAAACAATAAATCCTGGTGCTTCTTTTTCTCCAAGACACCATTTTCTCCAGAACACCTTTTTCTCTGAAACACTCCTGTGTTTTGTTGTTTTTGTTTGGGATGATATTAATATTTTAGAGTTCCTTAAGTGATTGTTTACATTTTTACAGCTTATTGGCTGATTGAATCAAAGCACAGACATAGTGACGAAATCTCCATCAGTTGTTTCTCTTTGCCCTTTCTAAGGACTGGCTTGAGTAACCTGAGACTTTTGAAATTTTAAGTGTGGTATTTATTTTACTTAGAGTAGATTTTTTTTAAGGTTCTATTAAGAGTGATAAGAAAAGCTATATGGACTTCAAATCTAATAGGTTTAAATAGTTTCTTTGAATGCAGTGATCCAAATGTTGCACTGGATATTTCTCCCCTCCTCCATCTCCATGCAGGAGAAGAACATACTGCCTTTTATATAAACAATGCTCTAAGCAGTGTGCATTTCTTAGCCTGTGCTTTCAAACTCTACTGGCATTTGAGTTGGCATTCCATTATTGAAATGTCAGATAAAGACAGGAAGCCACCCCTCCCACCAGGGTTTAATAAACCAGCACAATGACTCCCTCTTTCTTTTCCATTATGTGAATTAATAAGTACTGACACATGACGCATGTAGGAAAGAAGAGATTCCTAAAGGAGACATATTCCATTCTTCTTAATCTGTTAGAGTTACCCTTAATAACTGTAGCAGGATGATCAATACACTCAGGACAGGTGATGAAGCACATGTACCCAAGTGTAGATATTTAGTTTGCGTTCCATTAAAGATAAGAATAGTAAATTGCAACAGGAATTGTTTATGCTAATGTCACTTAAAAACAAATGCCTTCCAAATGAAATTTGTTTATATATGAGTAAGTTGTCTTGTATTTTTTTAAATGAATTTAAGTACTGGGATCTTCATTATCTTGTTCCAAAGATAAAACAAAGCCAAGGCGATTTTAATCTTCTCCCAGATGGAATAAAACCAAGCTATTTATTATAAGTTCAAAACTTCATTGAATGAGTCACTGTAAGCCCATTGCACCTGCCTATTTCTATTGAGTGAATTAGAGCCAAATGGCTCATAAATTTGAAAAGATACAAATGTAATTTTAATGGTATCTAGTGGTTCATAAGTTGAGCTTTTCTTCATCAGCTAAAAAAACACAAAATTACTTTACAGTAGAATAGGAGGCACCTGTTTTTACTTCTAAATGCTTTGTTTATAAAATGTTAAACTACCTCCTCAATCTTGCTGTCCTCCTAACTTCTAACCATGAATATCCTGACACTTTCTTAAAATTATATTTATAAATTCTTCCGATACATTTTCATGTATACCAAGATTGAGTTATTATTACAGAGTCACAGAAAAATATATTGAACAGCACATGGTGATTAGTACCAGATGAGAAAAATACTCAAAATATTGCTTCCATTCTCTGAACAGGTTTTTTTCTTTTTTAAATCATTTTTTATAATGTCTTGAAGCTATGTCATAAAGAAAATTAAAGCATACTCTCAGTTATTGTTCTCATGGAGTTTAATATCTAGAAGATTGTTATTCATCAAATAATAATGACTGCAAACGTTAAATTACAACACTGATATTATGTGAAAGGAAAGATAAGTCATATTAGAAAGGAACTATGCACTCAGTGCATTGAATGCATTACACATTCCCTGGAAGAGTGCTAACATTAATTGACTGAATTTATAAAAGTAAAACCAAATCATAGAGATAACATGTGGAATTAGCCCAAGGAATAACCTGGAAAAAGTATTATCTTTCTTAAGATCTGAAGTATAAGCAATTATTCCATGGTTAAAAAAAGCATAGGGAAGAATGTTTAAGACAAAATTAAAAATAAAATTATGACCAGATAGTAAAGGCAAAGACCAAGTTGTAAGATGTTAAAGAAGCTCATGGTACCAGAAGTTGAAGTGGCAGACAGTGTCTAAAAAGGACTTACTTTATACATTAAAAAAAGTTTAACCTCATTCCAAAGTGGAAATAATAATGGGAGGAAATAATGTTCATAGAGTGTTTTGTATAGAAGAGAGATTTTAATATGAGAAAAATGAAAATACAAAAGTTAGAAAACTCAATAATACAGGCAAGTGAGTAGGAGTAAGAAAGAAAGGACGAGGAAGGTAAATAGGGATTGGTGGGTTGACAAACATCCCATACAATGGTACAATTTATTAGGATGTGAATGGGGCAGGGGCAGTCCACGAAGATATACATTGTATTTCTGGTTTCCATATCTAGATCTTGAGACAGGCTATTCAAGAGATAAATTCTAAAGTTCAACCAATCAACCAACCAACCAAAAACAAAACAACAACAAATACCTAAGGGAAAAATGTGTTCAAGCTTTAAAAATTAAATGTTCTTGTAGGTAATATAGATAGCTGTAGCGAGATAGAGATAGAGATAGAGATAGAGATAGAGATAGAGATAGAGATAGAGATAGAGATAGAGATAAAATCAACTGATTTTGGACATGCCATAGTCAACAGTTCTCTATATCTTGAACATTAGTGAATTTCTATAATGATCTCCATCTTCAGCATAAAAGAAGTATCTTTGATGAGAGTTAAAAGCTACACTTATCTGTGGAAATAAATATACTAATGCAATTGAGAATTACACTGGTTTAGGGAAGTAGGAAAGTGTGGTCTATGGGTCCATGACCTCACCAGCCAATGCAGACGGTTATATTTGCAGTACCAGGCATGAATCAGGCCTGAAAGCAATTAGATGAATGTTGGTTGATCCAAGATACATCTGTTACTATTACATATTTGGGGACATATTGCCATGTTGGTCATTGTTGTGGTTCATAGGCCATAAATTCTAAATATAAGGCTCTGAGAAGATCACAGATGAGGAAGACGAAAGACTAACAGCCTGAGGACCAAGGTATCTGCTGCAGCATAGCATCATTTGTACGTTACATGAAGCTTCAAGCTTGATAACTCAATTGTATGGTTTCCAAAACAAGAGCAACACAAAAATGGCACCAGTTGACATGCCAATGTTGGTAGAGAAAATCTCACAAGGCTCCACCCTTAAATGAAGACCTACAGGCAATTAATATCTCTAAAGAGGTAGAATTAGCCCCTTGATAGATTATCCACTCTATCCACTCCCAAGTGCTCAGCCCATGTACATATGAACAAGACTAATTAGACTCAGCAGGTTGTATTTGATACACATAGAGACACAGACACATACACACATACACACAGAGACATTTGTGAATGCATGCACACACACATACACACTAATAAAGAGTATTGAGAGGAGGAGAAAGGGGGAGGTCACAAGTTGCGGATGGGAGAGGTTGAGGAGGGATATAGACAGTAGAATCAATAACAATTCAATATGTATAAAATTCTCAAAAAGTGTAACTTAACAAGTTGAATTTCAAGTGCAGTTACTGGTTAAAGAACTTTTCCAAGGTTTGCTCTCGTTGTCATTTCAACTTGGATGTTTACAATGGAGTAGCTTTGATATACATAACATGAAATTATTGGCTATAAAAAAAACTTTTATAAAACTTAACCCCAGATGACAGGTGATGATCTTTAAACAAAAGGCAAAGTGTGTCCCAGAGAACAGCTTTTGAGGCAATAGGAGAATTCAGGCAGAGTAGTAACGATGGGATGTCACATTAAGTGATTCAGGATAATGAGATAGGCAGGTATGAAAAGGTAGAAAGATCTATCCTCAAAGGAGATTCTGAACATGGGCTTAAATTGACTAACCTGATACTCTTACCTGTACTGTTCTTACGTTAGTCAGCTCTCTGTTCTTGTAGAAAAATAATTGAGCTGATAACTCTATAAGCAAAGCTTATTTGGCTCACAGTTTAAAAAGTTTCAGACATGACTAGTTTTCCCCAATATTTTGAAATTATGTCAGGGGAACATCAGCACAGAGGAGCAGCAGCAAAGGCGGTCCATCCACTGAGAGAAAAGGGGCAGAGGAAGAGACTGAACTCCACCATCTGCCTTGAAGGCATACTTCCCTCAGCCTCTGCCACCTGTTACTAAGATCCATGTCCTAAAGATTCTACCTCCTCATGAAACTACTAACTAGGGACAGAGTAGTTAACACATGGCCTTTGAGGGACGCTTATCAATGTCAAATGTTTATAGAAGTAAATATTCACTTAAAATAGCTATATTCACTGTTATACTCAACAGAAAAACTAAAGAGATGAGAAAAATTAAATTACCCAGAGGAATGAAGGAGGAAGCATAAAAATGTAATAGGGGACATTTGAACAAACTTTTGAGAATAACTGGTTATTTAAAGTAAATAAAAACTGAGTTGATAGACACAGAAATGAGGTCATTCAAAAGATAGGAAGGTTTTTTTTTAATATACTTTCAATAACTGAATGATCTTTATTTTAAAACATTCATCTCTATATACACAAATGTGTTACTGCTTGATGGTGAATTAGTAAATTCTATTAAATATGTAAGTAACAAGTATTATCAAATTAACACAAAAGTCTAAAATACTAAAAGATTCTTCCAACACTTTAGTAGTAAAGAGTTACCCTGAGTCTGAAACCAGACAAAAATAATATTAAAAAAAGAAATCAAACTAAATATTTCCCATGAATATCAACGTACAAATGCTTAATAAAATGTTATCATAGAGAATCTAGCACAAAAGACATACACTTAGACACATCTGTGAATAGAAGGTAATATATATCATGTGAGCTAATCCTAGAAAATCAGACATGCTTTAGCATTTGTCCATCAATTCAAATAATCACTAACACAAAAATATGAATAAAAAAAAAAGGATTTGCCAGTGTTGGAGAAAATGGAGGATAACAACCATGGATAGTCTTCTAGGAGACTGGGGTTCAAGTCCCAGCACCCACATGGCAACCCACAGTCAACTGTAATTCAGGTTTCAGGAGATATAATACTATCTTCTGGCCTCCATTAAGGCCATGCACGGGTGTGATGCACAGACACTCATATACACAAAACATCCATACATGTAAGTGAATAAAATATTTTTAAAAACTTAATAGAAAGCATTTGCCTAAATCCCACAACCATTCATGGTATAGACACTTTGTAAATTAAGAACAAATCTTCTTCAAATTAATAAGAGAATTTTATATAAAACTATACCAGATGTTTTACTTAATAGCAAAGGGCTGAATTCCTCCCTCTTTTGCACAAGTGAACCATATGTGCTCTCATTACATTGATTCAGCATTCCCGAAGAAGTCTTCCTTAATGTGGCAAGATACAAACAATGAAATACTGCTATAGTCGTAGTCAGTGTCCAGACCAATTGTCAACAGAGAAGCTTCATCCAACAACTGATAGAAAAACAGATGCATAGACCCACAGCCAAACATTAGGCAGAGCCCAGGGAATCCTGGGGAAGACAGGAAGGATTAAAGGAACCAGAGGGATCAAGGATCAAGCCACAATACAAACCATAGAATCAACTAACCTGGGTTCATAAGGGCTTAAAGAAACTGACAACCAAAGAGACTGCTGGGGTCAGACCTAGGGTCTCTGCATGTAGTTGTACAGGTTGGTCTTTTTGTGAGACTCCTAACAGTGGCAGTGGGGCTGTCTCTGACTCTTTTATCTACTTTTGTGACCTCTTTCCTCCACTGGATTACTTCATTCAGCCTTAATAAGAGGGGGAGGTACCTAGTCTTACTGCCACTTGATATGCCATGTTTGGTTATTATCCTTGGGAGCCTTGCCCTTTTCTGAAGAGAAAATAAGAAGGATTGGATAGATGGGACAGAGGGGAGGTGGCGGGGTTGGGAGGAACTAGTAGGGGAGCAACAGCAGTCAGGAAATAATACAAGAGAAGAATGAATTTAAAATATTAAAAAAGCAGTAAAATATTGATCTGCAGCTTTGAATGTAAGTAAACTTTATACCTGGACAGTGTTTCTCTACATAGAAAATCCTGTAAAATCTACCAATAAAACAACAAAAACCTTGCCCCTCCTTAAGGAAAAATTTCTTTGCAACAGACCAAGGCCATTACAGAAAAACCACAGTCAAACAAATTGCAGAGTTGTGAAGCCCAGTCCCAATTGGTTCATGTATAACACAACTGTCCAAAGGGTTTGGGAAACCTTATAGAAAAACAGAGAGGATGTTAGAGCAATAAGATCCAAGAGCTTGCTGTGAGCTTGTCTCTCCTAGGAAGCTGCATCCATGATGTCACACCAACATAACTGCCTAACCACAAACTGAACAAGGACACACCAACAGACATGCTAATGAGGACTAAGGGAACACGCCTGAGTATTCTCTTCTACACAAAGAACTAAATAAATACTAAAGCTGGAGAAATAGTTTTTCCCAGGCTAGAGGACACCAATTGGTATTAACTTCCTACACACACACACACACACACACACACACACACACACACAAACATCAAAAAGTAACAGAAAGGGAGCCCATGAATTTGAAAGAGAGCAAGGAGAGATATATGGAAAAATTTGGATGGAGGAAAGGAAAAAGGGGAAATAATATAAGTATAATACAATCTCAAAAAATTAAAGAAGTAATTTAAAAGAAACCCCCTTTAAAAAAAAAAACAAAAAAACTAGAGCTGGGGAGATGAGTCAGTGCGTAAAGTGTTTGCCATGAATCCTGGCTAGTTTTATGTCAACTTGATACAAGCTATAGTCATCAAAGAGGGAGCCTCAGTTGAGAAAACTGTTGCCATAGCTTGGGAACAGTTAGGTTCCCTGTAGGTTATTTTCTTAATTAATGATTGACGGGAGAGGGCCCAGCCCATTGTGACTGGCTCATGGTTCAAGATTCTGTAAGAGGACCTTATTCTAAAAGCAGGTCGAGCAAGCCATGAAGAACAAGTCAGTAAGTAGCACTCCTCCATGGCTACCAGGTTTTCCCTGCTTCAGCTCCTGTTTTGACTTCTAAAGATGAACAGCAACATGGAAGCATAAGCCAAATAAACTCTTCCCTCCCCAATTTGCATTTGGTCATTGATTTTTTTTTTTCACAGCAATGTAACCAAAGAGGCATGCATGTATGAGAGCCTGCGTTTACATGTCCCAGAATCTATGTAAGAGTGAGCATGTTAGTGTAGTCTGTTGTTTCCATAGTCCTTTGACAAGTAAGGAGGCAGAGATAGGAAACGCCCCTCTAGTGCACCAGAGGCAATCACCATGAGGCACTGTGGCAAACAAAGTGAATACCAACATTCTCACATTGGTCTCTGTCTCCTGTACTCAAATAATAGCATGCACATGTCCAAACTCAAGCACATGCACACACATGCCTGCATGAATACACACACACAGACACACACACACATACACACACACTGAAAAGTGGAATGAAAAGACTAGGAAAAATGTTTCCAAAACACACTGATAAGAGATTTCTATTACGAACATATAAATAACTCTTAAAGTTCAGTAACAAAAGAAACTAATTCAATCTTGAAGCGGCACCAAGATTTGAGTAGGCACTCTGCTTAAAAAAAATAATGCACATAGACTACGCATATGAGATGTTCAACCATTAGTGTTCAGGGAGAAAGCAAACTAAAATGGCACCTAGATATTCCTATTCAAATTTTAAAGGCCTCATTTATATGTATGAGGTTGAAGGAGGTAAACTTTACATTATTACTCTCATGAGTGCAGTGTAAAAACGGTTCATCTCTCATGACAGAGCATTAGTTCTAGTCTCGATGCCTGAAATCTTGTCTCTTGAGTAATTGTTTTTCATTCATAATCAATGTGGATGTTCCCCTAAATATCTCTGTGTTCAGAACCTCAGGTAAATGACATTCTATTCTTTGACATTAGATTTTTTAAATGTAAAACGTAAGGATGGGAAGGTAGGAAGTATCACAACTTCCTGATACTAGCTCATTCCTTGTCGTATTGATAGGCAATTTTTATTGGTTATTTTATTTATTTACATTTGAAATGTTATCCCTCTTCCAAGTTTCCTCTCCACAAACCGACCCCTTGCCCCTGCTTCTATGAGAGTGCTCCCCCACCCATTCACCCATTCCTGCCTCACTGCCCTAGCATCCCTCCATATATACTCTTTGGTTGGTGGTTTGGAGGTTCTAGTTTGTTGATATTATTGTTCTTCCTATGGGGTTGCAAAGTCCTTCAACTCCTTCAGTCCTTCCCCTAACTCCTCCATTGGGATCCCCGTACTCAGTCCGATGGTTGGCTGTGTGCATCCACATCTTTATTGGTCAGGCTCTGGCAGAGCCTCTCAGGGGACAGCTTATACCAGGCTCCTATCAGCAAGCACTTCCTGGCATCAGCAATAGTGTCTGGGCTTGGTGTCTGCAGATGGGATGGATCCCTAGGTGAGACAGTCTCTGGATGGCCCATCCTTCAGTCTCTGTGCCACTCTTTGTCCCTGCATTTCTTTTTGACAGGCATAATTCTGGATTAATATTTTTGAGGTGGGTGGGTGGCCCCATCCCTCAATCCAGGGCCATGCCTAAGCACTGGATATGGTTGCTACAGGTTCTCTCTCCCATTTGTTTAGTATTTCGGTTAATGTCATCCCTGTCGGATCCTGAGTGCCCCTTGGGTCCCTGATAGTTTTTAATAAAAGTATCATCTTTCATTTAATTTAATCTATGAATTCATACAACTATATAGATGTGTAGATAGCTCATAGGATGCATTCCTTATTAAATTTTGTATACTCTATAAGTAGGATTCTGCAGCACTAGCAAGATGGCTCAGTGTTTTAATGGTGGGTAAACTGTATCCATGAGAAGAAAGCACTTAGAATAGACCTATTATTCACTATTAACAGCTTAAGGGCTCCTTTGTTGTTTGGTTGTTAGCAAATTCACACAGCCTGTTCAATGTCCTGAGGTTTAACCCTGATCATTAGCTGGGCAATGTCTGTTTCAAATACAGCCCTAAAGCATAGGCAGCAGAAGCATCTGTAAACAAATGTGATCACTTCAAAGTGAAAAGCATCTGCATAGCAAAGGCCACAAGTGACAGAGTGAAGAGAAACCGCGTGGTGTGAAAAGAACATATTCAGAAGCCATGCTCTGATAAGGAGTTAGTAACCAAAATATGTCAGAACTCATTTGGTGAAAGTTAATCCAATTTAAAAACAGTCAAAGTACTGGAGAGGAGACAGAGTCAAAGGACCCAAAGGGATGGCTATTCTTTAAGAGAAAAGAAATTAACGCCAAAGAGGATATCAGGGAACAAAATGCCCCACATCTCCAGTTATCAGGAAAGTGCATACTGAACCCAGATGCATCAATGTACAATCGAACCAGATGATGTATCAACTGTACATGAACCCAGATGATGTATCAATGGTACACTGAACCGAGTGTTCAAAATGGCCGTTATGAGAAATATGAATGATAGTGGGTATTGCAAGCACAAGAAGTTAAAGAAACACTTGTAGACCGTTAGGGGGAAATGTCAATTAATCTATCAATTGCAGGAAATGATTTGAAGTGTTCCCAGAAGGCTAAAAACAGCTAGAATATAATCCAGCAATCCCTGCACTATGCTAGTATACACCGGAAATGACATCGGTGTGTTGAAGGCAGAGCTACACTCTTGTGCTCACTCTAGAACTACTCAGTAGTACTAAATGTGGACTCAACCTAACTGTCCATAAGATAAATAAATAAAGGAAATGGGCTTTCTATAGTGTAACACTGCTCAGCCTTAAGAAAGAAGGGACTCATTTCATATCTCTAACATGGAGAAGCAGTATATTATACAAAAAGAACAGGAACAGAAAGACAGGCTATATTGTCTCACTGACTTGTCAAAACTAGAAGAAATTGAGCGTACAAACAGAAACAGAGAATTAGAATGATTATTTCCAAAGGGGGTGAGGATGGGTATGTATTTCACACATAGTGGTCAGAGGATGCAACATATCAGAAGAGAAGTGAAATAAACTCCAGAGACTGATTGTACAGAATTATTGAGATTTCATTTAAATATTTTCGCACAAAATTAGCACGTTACCAGGCATATGGTGACAGGCTTTGTGAACAGGCCCGTAATAAGCAGAGGTATCAAATCTTGTGTTGATTATGAAAAAAATGTGAACAAATATTTTGTATATAAAAAATGAATAGTTACTGGGGAAGTGGCTTGTGTTTGAATGTCCAGCATCCACACACAAAAAAAAGCTGGGCATGACCACATGCGTCTATAACCAAGCATTGGGAAGGAGACAAGCAGATTTTAGAAGTTCTCTGGCATCTATCCTACCTAAAGTGATGAGCTTTCAGTTCAGTGGACAACATTGTCTCAACATAGCAGGGCACAAACAATGGAGGAAGATACCTAATTTTTTTCTGCCCTCACTATGCATACACATACCATGCATAAGTAATAAAACACATACACACACAGACATGAGGAAGTAAGAATAAAGGGCTGGAGAGATGGCTCAGTGATTAAGACCAGTTGCTGCTTTTATAGAGAGCTTGGGTTCAGTGCCCAGCATCCACATAGCTCACAAGCATCTGTAACTCCAATTCCAGGAAATCTTATGACCTCACTGGCCTCCAAGGAACTAAGCGCTGTGGCATCTACACACATACACACACATACACACACACACAAAGTGATTATATATATATGTATATATTGTGTGTAGTCAAAACACTCATATACATACAAGTAAAACAAATTTTAAAAGCCAAAACTATTCAATTCAATTATTGTGAACTATGCCAGAATCTTTCACTTCATTAAAAGGGGCAGGGTGATTGTTGGTACTGATGGCAACACAGACAAAAGAAACTGAAAGATGTTTTCAAGTCTAAGAAATACCTCAAGCATAAAATCGGGCTTCATGTTTACTCTATAAAGCTCCCAGATGTTAATCTCTATTATAATTAGAAAAAAAAGTATTTAAAATACTCCAGTGAATTTTTATAATGTTTACAATTTATCTAATATTTCATATAACTAGCTTACGATTAAAACCATTTCATTAGCTATTTGTTATCCAAATGTGGACAATTCCAAGCAATTGCTTTTCTTCCTTCTCTACTCCTAATGTTTGATTTACAAGAGATACACCAACAGAAAAGTCTGAGGAAGCAGCTCCAGGGAATCTAGAGTAATGAAAAAAATCTCTCATCATTTTGTGATATTTTTACTTAGAAGTTTAAAATCTTCTTATGCTGCCTGATAATACCCAAGTACTCAACAAAATGCCTAAACCCTTCTCGATAACAACAGCAACCACCCAGCTTTCCTTAACCCTCAAATCATCATTAAAGATGTAGACTGGACAACATTAACCTTACTGCACAGTTCCCAAAGCAGCCAAGTGGCTGGAAGGCATTATGATAGAGTAGTGATAAGGTAAAAGAGGAAGAATATTATTAAGTAGCTTGATAGCAGAATAATATATCAAACTGTCAGTTTGGATAAAAATATTCATCCGTTTTCTAGTATCGGATGTACTTGAGGACAAGAAAAGTGGCTTTTTTTTTATATATATAACAACCTTTCAGAAAACAACCAATTTGATTGTTCATCTCTCCAGCAACTTCATGATTGTATTTCTCTTCCAATTTCTGCAGGTCAACAAAAAGGGAATTGGAATTTACTGATAATTACACACATAATGCATACAAACGTGCATGCGTGTATGCAAGCACAAACACACACACACACACACACACACACACACACACACACACACACGAACACACACGCATTCCATGCATGTGCTTAGGTAGAATCACTGGACCATAGAAAGCATCTAGTTGAGTATTTACTAAACTTTGGAAACAACACAACTAATTCACATTAGTGCCCAGTATCTTAAGATGCCAGCTAATAAGCTAATTGTTACCAAGAGATCCTTGGATACGTAAGTAACAGAAGAAAAGATAAAAGATACAGGTGTCATTTATACCTAAGTTTAAAGGTAAGATGCAGAGATTTCACTTAAGCCCCCATGGAGAGTGTTCTGTTCTTTCACAGAGCTGCATGAGGACCTCATCAGCTGACATCATGATGTAGGAACTGAAAATAATAAAGAGAATGGACAGCCAACCAAGGGAGCTGGTTGTGCACTGCTGAGATCTCATATTATCAATGTACACATGTTAGTTTGACATTTTCTCATGTACAAAACAAATCACTTAATCAGTGATCACACTGTGTTCATTTATTTATTTTTAAATTTAATTTATGTTGCTTATTCACTTTACATTCCACTCACTGACCTATGCACAACATAGTTCAATTAATTAGTGGATAAATCCACACTGTTTTCATTTATTTATTGTTTTAATTTAATTTATTTTATTTTACTTACTCACTTAACATCCCACTCACTGTCCCCCTTGGTCACTCCCTCCCACAATCCTTTCCCACCCCCCCCTCCCTTTTCTTCTTAGTGAGTGTCCCCTGGGTATCCCTCCACCCTGGTACTTCAAGTTTCTAGGAGGTTAGGTGTTTCCTGTCCCACTGAAGCCAAACAAGACAGCCCAGCTAGAACATAGCCCAGGTACAGGCAACAGCTTTTGAGATAAACCCCGTTCATGTTATTCAGGACCCACATGAAAGTAAAACTTCTCATCTGCTACATATGAATGGGGAGGCCTAGGTCCAGCCTGTATGTTCTTTGGTTAGTGGTTCAGACTAGTTGACTCTGGTGGACTTCTGTGGAGTTCGTATCCCCTTTGGGGCCCACAATCATTCCTCCTATTCTTCCATAATAGTTCCCAAGCTCCATCCACTGTTTGGATGCAAGTGTCTGAATCTGTCTAAGTCAGTTACTGGGTGGAGCCTCTCAGAGGACAGCATGTTCCTGTCTGCAAGCTTAACAAAGTATCAATAGTATTGTTGGGGATTGGTGCCTATGGGATAGGTCTGAAGTGGCACTAGTTATTGGTTGGCCATTTCCTCAGTCTCTGTTTCATCCCCCATGATTACCTTTCTTGTAGACAGGATAAATTTTGAGTTTGAAAGTTTAGTGGGTGGGTTAGTGTCTCTAGTGCTCCACTGAGTTTTCTGTCTGGCTATAGGAGGTGGCCTTTTCGGGTTCCATGTCCCCCAGAGTAGTAAGTCACAGCTAAGGTTACCCACACTGATTCTTGGGTGCCTCCCGTATCCCAGGTCTCTGTCTTCTCCTGGAAATGCCCTCCACCTCCTCACCCCCTTCAGTTGCAAATTTCCATTCATTTTCATGGCCATCTATCCATCTCTCCTGTCCTTCCTACGACTTGATCCTAAAACCTTCCATTGCTCTCTTCATACCCCCTCCTTCTTAGTTCTTTCCCTATCTCCATCTGCCTCTTATGGCTAGTTTATTCCTCCTTCGAAGTGAGATTCAAGCTTTCCCACTTGGGCCTTCCTACTTGTTTAGCTTCTTTGGGTTTGTGGACTGTAGCATGGATAGCCAGTATTTTGTGGCTAATATCCACTTATCAGTGACTACATACAATGCATGTCCTTTTGAGACTGAGTTACCTCACTCAGGATGATATTTTTTAGTTCCACCCATTTGTAAAATTCATGAGGTCTTGGATTTTAATAGCTGAATACTAACCTATTGTGTAGGTGAACCACATTTTCTTTATTCATTCGTTAGTTGAGGGACATCTGGATTGTTTTCAGTTTCTGGCTATTACAAATAAAGCTGCTATGAATATAGTTGGGCAACTGTCTTTGTGGAATAGTGGAGCATCTTTTGGGTATATACCTAGGAATGGTATAGCTGGGTCTTGAGGTAGAACTCTTCCATTTTTTTTGAGAAAATGCCAAATTGATCTCCAAAGAGTTTGTAAGAGTTTACACTCCCACCAGGGATGAAGAAGTGTTCCCCTTGCTCTACATCCTTTCCAGCATGTGCCATCTCTTGAGTTTTTGATTTTAGCCATTCTGATGGGTATAAGCTGGAACCTCAGAGTTGTTTTGATTTGCATTTCCTTGATGACTAAGGACTTGGAACATTTCTTTAAGTACTTCTTGGCCATTTGAGATTCCTCTGTTGAGAATTTTCTATTTACTTCTGTTCCCCCTTTTTAATTGGGTTATTTGGGTTGTTGGAACCTAACTTCTTGAGTTTGTAAATTTTGGAGATTAGCCCTCTGTTGGATGTAGGGTTTTTTTCTTAAGTTTTTGAGATTATCATAAAAATTTCCAAACAAAATATCTACTTACAAAATGTTTTATTTTAGACTGCTCAGTTCTTATTCACTATTCAACAGAGCTTAGAAAACTGAATTCCCTAAATGTTTCCATGAGTTCTAAAATGAACTGTGATCTAAACTCATTGATGCTCTAATTTGTAGATTAAATTGAATCATTAATGATAGGTGGATTCCAGTTCTTTAAATCTTATTTTACTAGTAATTTATATTCTACAATCTAAATCTTGCCAACTATAACTTGACACAATGTCATTGCTAATAATAAGTGAGTAAAAGTTTTTACATGATATAAAAATTATATTTAATATAATCTTTTCAATTTAACAATGTTAAATGTCCTCAACTGCCATGATACAATATTATATTCAAATGTATATATAAAAGTTACGTTAAAAAAATAGATGTTCTACTGTTTTCAGGAATAGGGAAATGACTCAGTGGTTAAGTGCTTTCTGTGCAAGCATCAGGACCCAAATTTGAATTCTCAGAATCCAATAAATGTCAGGTAAGTATAGCATCCTTCCTATGATTGTTGCTTTGGAAGGTAAAGACAGGAGACTGATTGCCCAGAGCAACCTGACTAGAATCTAGCCAAATTTGGTAGCTCTGAGTGTGATTAGTGACCTTCCCATAAAATGCAAAAGCTATGAAGGATGATAGCCAACACCAACCTTGGTAGTCTATAGGCATGTCTACTCATATGCATGTACGTCCATCCGCACACGCACATGCGTGAATACCATGCCCCCATTCAGGAAAACGAAAAGGAAAAAAGAAAGAAAGAAACAGGTATTCTAGTGCTTAGCATTAAAGGAGAACAGTGATTTGTATGACTTCTTTTTGACATATTAAGACAAATTACCTTTTGGTCAAATCAGTCCTAGAAGCTCTGAAAAAACAATCATAGGTATCCATTTGTGTGGATGCTATCAAGGTCAGGAAGCAGAAGACTGAGATGAACTGATTTCACTCTGATTAAGAATAAGACTGCACAGTGAAGGGCTGTAATCATGTGAAGCCACGGATGCAAGATAACTAGATAAGTGGGAGGGGTGGGGTCTAGAGAAGAAAAGGAAATAAATGAAATAAAACGAGAAAGGAAAATGTATGTGTGCAGAAGAAACACAGGGAGGTTTTCAGCATCCTGGGTCCCCAGGGGATAGTAAGGAAACCAAGCTACAGCTTTATCTTATCGATGAAAGAAAACTGGGTGATTTTCCTTAAGTAAAGGAAAAAGAAAAAGAATAAGGAAAAAAAAGGACAAAATGCTGAATATAGCAACCCAGAGAAAATGGGAACATATTACTCATTCCGACTACATAACAGCAATTGTTTAACAAAGAGCGCTTTATCTTAAGCTTTGTGTACCTAAAGATTTGTTTATTGGGAAAGTAATCACTTTTGAATGAAATAGATACCTTCCATGGCAGAGAATCTCTTAGCAACTGCAGCTTTTTCATTTTGTAGCATAAATTGTTCTCTTGGAAGCAGTGGGCTTGGCAAACAGTTTCGAGCAGCTCTGGCCAAGATTGTCATTATATAAATTCATGATTTAAATGTTCATTGTTGTCAAACTTCTCTGTGTGTGACGGGGCTCCGTGTTGATCCAAATCCCGTGTAGAAGTGATCACCCAGTGTTTGACAGCACCGACGAGGTGGAATCGTTTCAATAGCACAATGAGGAAGTTTTTTTTGTTTTGTTTTTTGTTTTTGTTTTTTTTTTGTTTAATTTGAGCCAGATCTTCCAGAGGTGAACCAATTAGTGTGCACATAAGAAACATAGCAAGTTGTTGGCAAATCAAAGCAGCAACAGTGTCAATTGAGGAGGACACACCAATTGTCATTTCTCATTAGTAACTTGCAAGTTGCCAGGATTTCCTTTTATATCGCAGTGGCGGTATAGAGCACTGTGGACCATTGATTTTTATCATGTTGGTACTCATGCTTTGTTGCATCTCTTTAGACACAGCTTTTCCATATAATAAAAAATAGCTATCAACTGGAATTTCATATATATACTTGTTGAGACATATTTTTAACAGTAAATATTCCAATAATATCAATAATACCTTGTAGGAAATTTTGGCTTAGGGCTAGATATAGCTATGCATAGTGGTTGCATTCACACTTTGGTTGGTCAAGCATAGGAATATGTCTTTTAAAACAAGACATCTAGTCACTTCATTGGAAGGACTTCCGATTTCAAGAACTTTGTTCACTAACTTTGCATTCCTTCATTTCTTGCCAGTAATAAAACAGAAAGTGAAGACTCACAGTAACCAAAGATAATGAGAAAATAAGAAACATTTGTTTTCAAATGTAAGTGATATTTCAGATACTTATATTAAAACTTAAATAAACTTAATTTGAATTTAGAGCTCACAATAACCATATAAAGTGGGTGCTACCAAGTTATAACTTTGGAGCTACTTTGATTTTATATTTTTCATGGTATCCTTAGGCTGATTGATGCAGTGATGAAATATTTGAGATAATCCCTTACTGATTTGACTTGAAGCATCTTCTATGTCCACAAAGGGGATAACAAGAGCATGTTGTGTTGGTATCATTTACTTTAATAACAATTTAGTTTGCATGCTTCTTCTGTCTTTCCCTTCTTGATTCCTTTGAAATTTGTTGACATCATTTGCCTACCGAGAATAATTAAGATATAGTCAGATATTCAAAAATCCAGAAAAGCTAAGGTAGCACTGATAATATAGTTTAGTGGCACTAATACACCCACGTCTGCCTGACAGGCATTCTGTACAGACTTTGTCAGACAGCAGTGACAAACATCATGACACTGGTTCTTTTCCTACCTACCTGTGTTTTATCTCCATGTCTTGCTGTCCTCACTGCCACCTGCTCAGCTAAGCTTCTTCTGTCCCTGACAGGGCTGCTGGAATACCAGTCTTCTTAACTAGCATCCTGTATACACACTTGGTCCATTAGAACTAATCCTGCAGATAGCATCCATGGGAATGTTTGTGAAGTGTAACTAGATTGCCTTATTTTTTGGCCAAATGATCTCTAATAAATTCATCTAGTAATTATACAACAACAACAACAAACCACCCTTACAAAATCTTTGAACAAAGTTTGACTGCTTGCTTATTTCTCAGACACTGACAGATCTATTCCTCCCTGGTTTGTGAGAAACCGTCATTAAATATTTTTGAATTTTGCAAGACGGCGATAACCCTATCGGGAGCTTCAAGTAGGACTTGATAGGAGAATTTACACAACAGAAATCACTGAGTGCTGGAAGTCAAGGCTGTTTTGGATTTTGTGTGTTTGTTCTGGAGTGTCGGTTGTTAATCATCAATGATCACACAACTGTTGCTACTGCTCTCTGCCCCATCTGCCAGTTTCTACTGAGGTTGAATTTGCTTGGCCGTGCTGGTTAGTTTTCATCAGCTTGACACATATCCAGACATACCTAGGATTAAGGACTCTCAATTACGGAGTTGCCTCCATAAGACTGTCTTGTGCACATGTCATCATTAATGATAGATGTGGAAGGGCACAGTACACTGTGGGTGGTGCCATCCCTTGTCAAGTGGCCATGGGTAGAATAAGAAAGCAGGCTCAACAAACCATTGGGAGCTAGCTAGTAAGTAGGATTCCTCTATGGTCTCTGCTTTAGTTCCTGCCTCCAGGTTCCTGCCTTGGCTTCTGTCTTAGTCGGGGTTTGTATTCCTGCACAAAACATCATAACCAAGAAACAAGTTGAGGAGGAAAGTTTCTTCATCCTACCCTTCCACATGGCTGTTCATCACCAAAGAAAGTCAGGACCAGAAACTCACACAGGGCAGGAACTTGGAGGCAAGAGCTAATACAGAGACTATGGAAGGATGTCACTTACTGGCTTGCTTCCCCTCGCTTGCTCAGCTTGCTTTCTTATAGAACCCAAGACTACCAGTCGAGGGATGGCACCACCCACAATGGGGCCTTCCCAACCTTGATCACTAATTGAGAAAATACCTTACAGCTGGATCGCATGAAGGCATTTCCTCAAGGAAGGCTCCTTTCTCTGTGATAACTCCGTTGTAAAAAAGTTGATACAAAACCAGCCAGTACAGCTTCCCTCAATAATGAAATGTAACCTGAAACTATAATAAACCCTTTGCTCCCCTATGTCAGCTTAGGTCAGTATTCTATCATGACCACCAAAAAGCAAGTAGGACACTGACCTTCTAGCATGCATGCTTTCCTCCTACCACTTTAGGTCCTTTTTTTATGTTGTTATTTTTGAGATTTTCCTCCTTTGATTGTCATCACTGGCTCCTTCTCACCCTAAACAAGATTTTCCTAAAGAAACATCCCAAGCCTACTGTAATCAAAGAGACCATTATATAACATGCAACTATTTTCTGTATAATCTCAATCCTGCATGTTAGAACCATGCCACCAAGCTCATGTTCCTAATCACTATGCAGCTTGCATTTGATGCTAAACCACAGAGAAATAAACAGTAAAGCATATAGTTGTCTAATTATCAATAATCATGAGGTCATGCAGTCAGGGGCACAACAGCTGGGTAAAGACATCATGAGCTAGAGCCCTTTGGAATTCTTAAGACCCCAGAAGCCATTTTTAGAATGATGTAATGGTTTTTTCAACTTTCCACACATTAACATATTTAGCTGTCAAGAAAAACGGGAAAGAAGAAAGGAGCACAGATCAAACTTCTGAGAGCACGCATGTGCAGTTTGTCCATCTCGAAGACCTTTGTGGACTTTGTAACTTGCTCAATACTAAGATAGATTCTGGAGGGAGAAATCTGTTCAATTTCTGCATTCTGCAGTAGACGGTAGCAAGGATAAGAGACTTTGGAGTAGATAGTTCATATTATCTGTCATAGTACTTAATACATTTTTGCTGCCCTAGTACAAAATAGCTTTAAATGACCAAGTTCCAACTTCAGATGAATTATGGATCAAATTGTACACGCCAACCACGTTAATCAAAAGTCATCATTAAAGACTGAAAAGATGGTTCCATGATTACTCCAGATCAATGGTAGCTTGTTCCACTTGAGTTCCACCATTTCTTAAACTTACTATTTTTTTGATACCGCTATTTTGTTTACAGCATTCCTTTATTTTTAATGAAGTGTTATCAAATTTCAGTAATCTCTAGACAGAGCCTTAACCATTTCTTTACAATCCAGTTATATCATTATGAATAAATGCATCCTGAGAAAATCTTATGAATGTCTGCTCCAGCTCATGATGCTGTGTATTGTCATATTTAAATGATAATTTGTGTGAAACTTGTCTGGATTTTTTCAATCTATTTTAAGTATCAGGTTAAGGGATTATTTATAGGCAACAGAACTGAATACTGATGGTTTTTGTTTTTTAAGCCTGCCTTTCCCATTTATTGGCTATGTAAGTTTGTGCCAGATAGTTCATGTATCTAAGCCTTATTTGGTTTGCAATGCCTGTATGATAGAAATAATAGTAATCTCTCTGTATGAATGTGAGGGTTTTCCCAAGCACTGTTAGCTCTCAATGAATGATAGCCACTAGCTCACACTGATTCAGAAGAATCAGAAGAATATCTCCACCCATCAGAGCTAACAAGTCTGTAAATGCTCAAATCTTTTATAGGAAAGAAGCATAAGGATATCTTCATGTGTACTTTAAGTCATGTCAAAATTATTCATTATACCTAAATTATTGCATAAATCAAATATACCATGTAAGTCATTGTTAAATTCTACTGTATTATGGAATAATGACAAAAAGATCTGCAGAGATTCAGAACAGATTCATTCATTGATCCTAGCTCTATGTGTGACTGATGTTTAGTTCCATCTGTAGAGTAGAACCTCAAGATACAAACATCTGGCTGCATATGGTTTATTAAGCCACACTTCAAATGTTGCCCAGATTCTAGAACACTATCGCTTCATTAAATTTCAATTCTTCATTGTCAGCTCTTTCCCTGGAGAACAAGCTTTTTTTTCCCCCTCTGGATCTGAGTTTCCGCTTTTATATAATGAATATAATTGTAATTAAAATAGCAAGGACACACTGAGAATCCATGCCAGCGAGTCTCAGTATGACTTTACATTTCGATTGCTGGGAAACTTTCAGGATTCTGATGCCAAGGATGCCCAAGTCAAACACAAGCTCAATGAAATCAGAAATATATATGTGAGTAGGATCCAGGCATCTTTGTTTTGGGGTTTTTGGTTTTTTTTTCCCCGACTTCCAAGTAATTCCAGTGGGCTGCCTAGACTAATAGCCATTCTATTCTGTCATTTGAAAGCTCCTCAGGTGATCCTGTTGATCAATAACTCCTGCCTGAGAGAGGTACACTGGTAAATGCATAAGGGTTAATCTTTATTGAAAGAGGAAAAATTAAGAGCTCAGTGTCTGGCCAGGAAAGCCCGCTGAGCACAGAGCTCTTGTGAAAGTACTGAGCGTCAAAGAAGAAAAGCTGCTGAAAGTCAAGTCATGGTGGAAATGGGGATAAATGGCATCAGGTTCAGCAACCGCTCAGACCCAGATTCCACTACATCCCCCATTTGTGAGTGAGTTACTTAAACCCTGCATAACCGTGATGAGGACGTTTGTAACACACAGATATTTACCCCATGCACAATCATGTGCGAAGATATAGTGAGTTAAAACTTACGAAGCTATTAACATACAATGGCCTTAAATTGTAGTTTTAGTGTCTCCTCACCATCTTTGTGCTGAGTGAGTTGTAATCAGTTAAATGTTAATCAGTAAACGTTTGGACAGGTGATTAGGAAAGCAGTGACCTATGCTCCCGTATGGATTCATGCCATTAATGAGAGAGTAGCTTAAGTATTCTTTAAACATGAGTCCTGACTGTTGCGTGCTTGCTTGTCCTTCTCTCATGTTCTTATGCACCATAGCCATGGACTCACCATCCTTTTGATCTGAGAGAAATAGATGTATTTTCTTTATAAGTGACCCAGTTTGTGAGTTTGTGTTATAGACACAGAGAACAGACTGACACAGACTGGTATCCAGATGACAAGCTATAGCAAGAACCAGAAAGGCTCAGAAACACTCAGAAAGCAGAGAGGCTCGGAGAGTGTGGAAGACGTTAGCAACAGGCTCAGTCACTGTGAATAAAATACTAAGGATGATTCTAATGAGAGGTAAGAGGTAGAAAAGAATAGGGAAACTTTATAATGTTTCAGAATTATTTACTGAGGCCATGGTAAGAATGTTGACAGAAATACCACCAATAAAGTACATGAGGTTTCTGATCAAAATGAGCAATAGATAAGATACTGGAGACTCAAGGAAAGGGTCATTCTTGCTATACAGTAGCAAAGAAGTTGGTGGAATTATGCCCATGTCCTAAGGCTTTATGGGATATAGAACAACAGTGTGATGGACTAAAATAGCAAGCCCCCCAAAATATCTAAGCAGCAAGCACTCAGGCAGCTGCATGGCTACGTTTAACTATATACGTTGTGAGACAGCAGATAAGTTACTTAAAAATGGAAGATAGAATTAAAAGAAAATTGGGAATCAGATAAAGATTCAAACAATTTGAAATTTATATGGGTAAAAGAAAGAATTTTGTTTGGAAAAGAATACAATGAAATGACCATGTAACTATTTGATGAAATGATTAATATGCAGAGAAAGGACCAAGACAATGGGAGAAAGTCAAGAGAACTTAAACCTGTAGACATCAGGTTCTTCTTTGTACACCCCTATGTCCATCTTGTAAGATATAAAATTAAATTAATTCTCCAGTTTTAAGACTTGCTGTGGTTCTTCTTATCACATTTTAGCCTTATTTGTACTTCATCCTAATTATAAAATTTGTTTCCAAATTATCTGTTTCACCTATGTCTATTTATTTTCTTTATGTTTGGAGTGCTAGAGTCTATTTCACATCGGTCTTATCAAAGTATTTTGAGAATAGATCAAATTTTGATTTCATAGTCTTCTGGATAAAGGAAATTGTTTCAGCTTGAGCTGTGAATTGCATGTCACTTATATCTGATTTAGATGAAAGTTTGAACTTTAAACGTCAGGGTTGTTGCCGGAATAAATTTAGGCTTTTCAAACTCTGGAAATGGAAGGAATGCATTGTGTATATCAGAAGAAGCTAAGTGGGAGGGAGGCACGGAAGCATGCTGTGGTTTGAATGGCTCTGGCAAATCAATGTTGAGATTTAATTGCCATAGTAACAATATCAACCAGGGCATTTGAGAGGATGAGTCACTAGAGCGCTACCTTTGTGGATGGGTTAATTATCAGTGTACCCCATTATTGTAGATGTGGTTTGGTTCTCTTGAGATTGGCTCAGTTCTAGGAGCGAGCTCTGTTTGTCTTCTTCCCATGTGATAGCTTCTGTTGTATCATGACTCAGTAAGAAATCCCTCACCAGGATGCAACCCTTCAATCTTGACCTTCTCACCCTCAAGATCCACTGTGAGGAATAAACTGTTCTTTGTAAATTAACCGTCTGTAGCATTCTTATAGAACATCTGAAAATGGACTAAGATTCCCAGCTCTCAGATGACCAATTAAAGATTGCCACTGGTTTTAAGAGGAGGGTAAATAGAACTGAAGTTATAAAGATGGGTGAGTAGACACGTATGGTTTCCAAGTGGCCTCTTTTCATAGTGAGGTGGCAATGTTAAGAGTCAGTAACTAAGGTGAACTTTTCAGAAAGAAACCATTTGGGAATCTTCTTTCCTTGTGGCTGCTTAGCAGCCTTCCATCTTTATCTAGTGTCCATCAAATAAGTCACACATAGATTGGAGCTTTTATGTTAGTAACCAATTCAGGTTTCATAAAATAAATGCAGGGAAGTTCTGAGCACGGACCACAAGAGCATTCTAATAAGCCACAAGCTTCACTGTAGTACTTTTAACTATTGAGCTGACTCCAAAGTTTGTCTACCTTCCAGAATCCTAGTCTTGGGAGTGTTGGTTTTGTTTTTTGGGGGGTTTCTTTGTGGAGGGGTTGTTTGTTTGTTTGTTGTTGTTTGGTGTGGTGTGGTGTGGTATGTGTGTATGTGTGTGTGTGTGTGTGTGTGTGTGTGTGTGTGTGTTTTGTACAGAAGCAGAATTCTGCGTACAGGTCCAGGTCTCATGTCCAGGTCTCAGTCACTCCCTTTTGTTTCCAACACTAGCCAGGCTTGTATTGGAGATCCCATTGTTTTCCTCACATTGGCTTTTAGGATCCATTTATCTTTCATCACCTTCTGGGTTTCCCTGGCTTCCTGTTGCTGGACTCAAATGGACCAATATAAGCCAGAAGGCTCAGCGCCCAAGTGCCATTTCTGCCTAACTCTTTTGACCTTCCCAGATAGACATAGAAGGCAGGATGATGACACACACACACACCCACTGCCTATGCAGCCAAGGAAGGCACGCTAGTCCTCTCAGAGCTTCCACTCTCTAAAGTTGTTCCTCTGAGACCTTCCTCCCTTAGCTAATGGAGCAGAAGCAAATGTTATGTGATTCTGTCCAAAATTAGTAAAAAAATATTTCCTTGGAAATATTCTATCTTTACCCAGGGACCCCATATAAGGAGTGTGAATGATGTAATGGTGCAATATAATTAAGTCACTTCAATTTTCAGTAAGTCATACTGGAACGGTATCTGTATTTGGTTTTGTTTTACTTGGACAGTATTTTTCTCATCCCTGCATGGTCATGGAAATTTCCTGGAAACATAAAACAACCAGAAGACTGGATACTACTCAAAGATTTGGGGTTCATCAGTCAGGCTTCAAATGTCATCTAAAAAAAAACCAAAGTATTAACATGAAAGTGGTACTCAACCACAGTCACTTTTATTAGTAATTCTTAGATGTCTTGAAGAATCCAATTTAGCATCCTTTTTATAAACTATCTCAAAAATATAGCAGAATGCAAGGCTTTCACATTTATTACTTATGAATCAGTACCACTATTTGCACTCTTACTTTGAGCAGTTCTTTTAACCAAGATATTCTCAATCAACATCTCTCGAATGGGGATGAGGGCGAGGAGCCTGTGTATCACCCAGCCCTCTTTAGTGAGCTCAAAAACAATTATATTTGGAGCCATTAATCTACAACAGTATTTTAAAGGCCCTAGATGCACAATAGAATCCCACAGGAGCTTTAAAACATTTATGCCCTCTAGAGCACTGGTATCAACCCTGGACGCCTTTATGCCTCATGTCCAGATACAGTGCTGTGCCAGTCACGTTGGAATCCCTTGCATGTGTCTGACTGTGCATCTGTGTTTTTAAAGCTCCCTGTGTGATTATCCTATTCAGCTGTGATGGGTAATCTTCACTACCAACCTGACAAGATCTAGAATCATCACAGAAATATGCCTGAGTGTGTTTGAGGGTACTATTTCTAGAAGGTTCCAAAGGACGAAAGGAAATGCCTTCTGCATGTGATTGGAACTGTTGATGGAGGAGTCCTGGATGGAATAAAAAGAAGAAAGCAAGCTAAATACCTACAGTCACCTCTCTGCTTCCTGACTGCCGACCAGTGTGGCCAGCCATCTTGGACTCCTCCACTCCCATGCCAGCACACACAAGGACACACATATGAACACACATATACCACAAAACATGGGAACACATACATATGAAATGCATAGACTCCCATGGATAAAGGAAGAAGACAGGTGTGCAAACTGAGACAAAGTGAGAGTAATAGCTAGTGTAACCAATGAGGGAACAAAGATCCACGGGAGCACAGATATCAGTGAAGACATCCTTGAAGAGAGATGATTTGGTACAGGGACTAAAGCATCCTGCATGATATGCCTTCTCTCTGTCTCATCCCCTTGTATATTCTCTCTTGTTGCAGTTTTAACACTACTGAACTCCTTTCTGTCTTTTTTTATTGGTTATTTTATTTATTTACATTTCAAATGTTTCCCCTTCCTGGTTTCCCTTCCACAAACCCCCTATCCTATCCCTCTGCTTCTATGAGGGTACTCTCTCATCCACCCACCCACTCTCGGTCTCACTGTCCTAACATTCCCCTACACTGGGGCATCAAGCCTTCACAGGACCAAGGGCCTCCCCTCTCATTGATGCCAGATAACGCCATCTTCTGCTACATATAAGACTGGAGCCATTGGTGCCTCCCTGTGTACACTTTGGTTGGTGGTTTAGTCCCTGGGAGTTCTGGGGGATCCGGTTGGTTGATATTTTTGTTATTCCTATGGGGTTGCAAACCCCTTCAGCTCCTTCAGTCCTTCCCCTAACACCTCCACTGGGGTCCCCGTGCTCAGTCCAATGGTTGGCTGCAAAGCATCCGCATCTGTATTGGTCAGGCTCTGGCAGAGCTTCTCAGGGGACTTTCAATGACCCACATTTCCTTAATCAAGCCTTCCATCTTCTCTGATTATGACTTCCTGAAACATTCTTCATTCACCCTTTTCCTGTTCTCACCACCTACCTATGAGCTTGCTTGGAGTCAGTCCTCTCTGGCCTCCCACACGATGAAATATCTCTTTGCTTTACATGCCTAGATCTTCTGTAGTGCACCGCCTAAAGCATATGCATCTTTGTGGCATATCTGTGACCCAAGACAGTGCATCTCATAAAAGCAAGCGAAGAGATTAACTCCTCTGTCACCATGTCTCCATTCACAAAGGTGGCATTACTAAAAGAATGCACGGGTTGCATGCCAATGGAAATGTGTTATAATGGTGTGGTGCTCTGTAGCTTGCTTTAGACCAAGGAGAAAGAAGAAACTAACAAACAAACAACATCAAAACGACAACAACTACAAAAACAGGTTTCCAAACTACAACATGAGGAGCAGGAGGTGTTTAGTAATGCAGGAAGTGAGTTTGATTGGTAAAGCCTTCAATAATCCCCCAAAGGACCTGAACTTTATCTGCTAGGTAGTGGACTTCAGTGAAGTTTAATGTACAAGAGTGTAAGAACTAGAGCTCTCATTCTGGATAGCTACTCTAGAAGCAATACCGTGGCTGGTTGTTCTGAAAAAGGAAAAGACTCGTTTAAAAAAAGAGACTAATTAGGCAAGTTGTGTTCTAGTAGTGCAGGTGAGAGACAATGAAGGCGTCCCTGAAATAATGAAGTAGAGAATTCTGTTCAGGGGGCACCGTTCAGATGGAATCTATAGAGCTTGCTGACTAACAGCGTGTGGGAGTGGGCGTGAAAGATGATGCCACAGTCAAGATTGGGAGTCAGGCTGCTTGGGGTCCTATTAATGGAAATACAGAATGCCGGAAGAGAAGAGCTGGTTTTCAAGGAAAAAAAAATTAATGAGCTCAGTTTTAAACACACTGAGTTCTTTGTGCCCATGGGTATCTGGGTAGAGTATTTTATGTGCTGAAAAGCCATAACATCTCAGCTGGTGCATCAGTAATTGTAGATGTGCCTGGTGTTGTCGAATCGACTGTGCCGTCTTCCAGTTTATGTACTAGAAGTCAGACTTCAGGATCTGACAGGGTAGCATTGATTTCATGATTTGTTTTACTTTGGACTACAATTGGCAATAAAAATAACTACCCCAGGGGGAGATTCTAAAGTCCCTTCTTGGTAATTTGCTTCAGTTAGATACACATACCCATGCTAAGCTTGCCCAAATTCAGAAGTGTAACAATTTTTTCCCCATTGGCAACTGTGCTGTTATATTTTTTTTCTCATTAGATTGGGAATTCCATGATTTCAGGAAAAAAAATATTATTCCTGATAAGCTTTGTACTACATATAGCAGAACCTTAAATTGATAGATGCATGGATAGATAGGTGGGTGGATGGATGGATGGATGGATGGATGGATGGATAGATGGATGGATGGATGGACAAATAGATGAATGAATGAATTTATAATCTTATTACAGTGACATGTAATATTTCCTATAGGTTGTTGCCTGGGAATTGAAAGCTTAATATCCTACTGTTTAATGCCTAAGTGGCTTTTTGATGGGGTGCTGACTACAGCAACTGTGTGGGAAGGAATCACTATAAATATTTTTAAATAGGCTTTCATTATGTTATTTTCTTTTGGCAATGTGAAATAATCCAAGTATTTCAGTTTTCTTTGCTGGCTATAAAAGATAACATAATTCTTGCTACATTAACCTTTGACTTTAATATTTGAAAACTCTCTCAGTATTACTCTAAAGGCTGTTATATAGGGATATGATCACATCTCTCTTTTGAAAAAGTAACATTGTAGATGTTGGAGAATAAGTTATTTCCATTGGGCAGAAGATGATGAAGAGGATGTGGAACAAGGTTCTCACCCCCACACACCCCACAGTGACACACATCTTCCAACAAGGCCACACCTTCTAATAGTACCACTCCCTGGGCCAAGCATATTCAAACCACCACAGTACTTAATGGACGTGGAACAAGCGGTGAGATGGAACGAATCAGTCAAATCAGAATGGGTGGGTTGGTGGGGGCATATCCTCATAAAAGCAAGAGGAGGTGGGATGGGATAGAGGGTTCCTGGGTGGGAGGGAAATGGGGAAAGGGGATTACATCTGAAATGTAAATAAAATATCCAATAAAAAATAAAAATTAAAAATTAAAAAATAGTTATTCTTAATATCATATCAGACTATGGGAGCATAGGCAATCAAATTAGTAAAGTTTCTTCCTCAAAGAGTTTATAGACAAAGCAAGGAGCTGCACAACAATCAAATCACAGTGCTAATCATTGTAACAATGATAAATGTCATATAAAAAAAGAAAAGGTAAACTTTAAAAGAAAAAGAAAATAGTCCTGGCAGTTGTGGTTGGCACAGTTCAGTATTTTAAGAGGCTGAAGTAGAAATATCTTGAGTCTGGAATACTTAGTGCATTTAAGGCTAAGAAACGCCATCAAAGATAGAAGTAAATGCTTCCTTTGATGAGTTAAATGGCCTTTGACCAGAAGATGAAATCAATAAGCTCCGAGTCATAAATTCTGATTTTACAATGAATCCCACACGATGATCCAGTGGACTGACATCATCACTTGCAATGATGGCATTTTGCTGATGCAATAGTTTATCCTCTGTCTTCATGCTAATGTTTTTCCCCCCCACTCAGATGTTGCAAGAGCAATCGAACTACTGGAAAAGCTACAAGAATCTGGAGAAGTCCCAGTCCACAAGCTCCAGTCTCTCAAAAAGGTGCTTCAGAGTGAGTTTTGTACAGCAATCCGAGAGGTAGGACGCTGAGAATTTAACAACTGCCTTCGGCCATATGCCTTCTGAGTAGAAAACACGTTTTGCCATATAAACAGTTGAAATTGTTAAGCTTGGAAGTACATCTTTGCTTTCTGTTTTTAGCTCCTTGGACAGATGATAAAATATAATTTAGTCTGCTAAACTCTTAAATTAGACCCAGGCAGAAATTATACATTTATATAAAACTGAACGTTGATTTTATGATACCGGTGAAGGACCTGCTTCAGCAAATGTCTGTAGTGTGCATTCTAATCAACTGGGCAGTCACATGAAGCCATGTGGAAGTTCAAATAGAAATAATCATAATTAATGACGTGATTTCTTAAGAGTACACTTGAGTACATTTTTCATAGTTAAGTCTTAAAGAGTAATTTCCTATCAATTGAAGTTATGCTTACTCAAATATTAATGCCTAGTGTGATAATGGAAATATTTCCAAATAGACTGCCATGCCTTTGTAGCAAATCTGCATAACGCTTCTTGGCTAATCATTAATTTTGTTTAGTGAGGTAAAACACGTGTGTCCATATGACAATTTAAATTTCATAAATTGGATCTTGGTGAAATCACCTAATTCAACTGATTCATTTAATTGGTCACAAGAAAATCTCCATGAGACACATAAGCCTTCTCATTTATTTATTAACCTATTATCCCTCACCCATCACTCAGTAAAAATCTGTTAATCAGAAACCATAGCCTATAAATCTAGCATAGCTGTTGTTTTAAGAGTCACAGCTGATGGATCTTCTGCTGATCTCCTCCTTAAGGCCACATGAAACCACTCAATACCAGAAACAGTTTGTTTTAGCACAGAGCACCAGGACAGATGCACCAGGCTTCTATCTTCCTTTGTAACTTTGGGATGCTACTGCTTTATAAGCCCCAATAGGTACAAAAGACCTACTCCATTGCGGCAGAGATGCACATACTTAAACTCTGCCCACAGCAGTGCATTTAGAGTTTCAATTTGGGTGGGGTTGCATTATAAGATGCTTGTGCTCAGTATTTCTCTCATGAAATTGATCACTATTTGCTCTTTGTTGGTACTGAGCAGAGCCTAAATAAATAACTAAAGTTACATTATTCAATTTTCAACATGTCAGTTAATCAAAGGCTGAAAGAAATTTCTCAAAATGTACTAGTTCTATGTACAAGGTTCCCAGAAACTGGTGGATTCCTCTCAGATAACCTCTTGTGAATGCTGTAGAAAAAGCACCTGAGTTCTCCAGACTCTTTTTTCTAAGTCTTTGAATTTGTAATCTCTTGAGGCTTTGTAGCGGAAGACTTTTCCTTTTTCAGAGATTCTATCATCTCTTCTCTGTCCTAACATCGTGATTTCTGTGACTGAAGGACAAGGAATCTCTGCTCACTAACTATATGGCTCATGATCAATTCAAAGCCTCCATGTTCACAAAACTTGGACTCTTCTTGAGAGCAAATGGTATCGAAGAGCTGTAAAATATAAAACAAGAGCCTAATGATACCAAAGGCAGGAGAAAATCAGGATCAGAGGTTATGGAGTTCGATTTTACCAATTTAAAGTCAGGAAAAAAAATCATTGAAATATTGAAAAAAGTCATATACATCCCAAGGAAGATAGTATCTCAGGCGTAGCAAATCACAAATGCAAAAGGTCAAAGGCAATAATGGTCTCAATGCATGAATAGACTAGTCCAAAAGGCAGCGTAGCTTCATGCAATGAGCAAAGTACATTCCCTAGAAGCAGCCCGAGAGCAGGTTACGTAAAACTTCACAGGCCATATAAAAACATTGGACTTTATTCCCTGTGAGGCATTCTGGGGAACTTTGACCTGATTCGACTTGTTTTGGGAAAATCTCTGGCTAATGACAAAACACAAATACTGGTACAAAAGTAAAAACAAGCGACCAGAAACAAAGTACTGAGGGCAACAATCAGAGATGGGATGGTGGCAGCCATGCAATAGCAGAAAGCTGTCAACTGCTTAATATATTTCTGAGATGAAGATGAATTGAGATTGATGGGGAATTTGTATTAACATCTAAGAGTATGTTAGATTTTTGTTAGAATTTTCAGCAGGTTCTTCCCGTGTGGTTGAAAAATGGATAGAATGCAGAAAAATGTTACAATGAAGAACATTATATATAATATTGCTAACAAGTAAGAATACAAAAAAAAAATGTTCACTAAAAAACAAAGAGTGTACAAACTTGAACTCATAAAAGTAATTTTAAGTTCACACTAATATAGATAGTCATAATTTTGTTCTTAGAGTCAATACTTATGAAATCATCTTGTCTGGCATTTGTACTAGTGGTATAGAATCGGCTATGCAGCTGCAGTCTGAAGTTATCTTCATTATTATCTCTGCATTGCATTACATTTGCTGGGGGAAGCAATGGCAACATTGTAACACAACAACTTTAAATGGTATTTTTAATGAAAACTCCTTCAAATGATGATACATCAAAAGATCTAAGTTTATGTTGCCAGATAGGTGACTCAAAAGCCAATAAAGAAAGTGACTCAAGGAAGTCTGGCAACAAATGCCTAAATGTTAAATAAGCTTGGGCCAAGATAATTTTCATTCCTGGTCTCTCTATGGCAGGCATGAGTTTTTGATGTTCACTTAAATAATCTTTAGGATATTTTATTAAAAATTGCCTGATTTTTTTTTACAGAAATATCTGCTACCTAAAATTTAAACTGTATTATTGGTTATAACTAACAGAGCAAAACCAGATACAAGTCATACAACTGCCAATAATATATGGTCAAAACAAGAAGATAGGGTTAGCCTATCTTGTAAAGATGGCCTAATATAAGCGAAACAACTGTTGTTGTTGTTAACATAGCAAAACAAGACACAGATCACACAAGTGCCCATAACATGCTCAAAATAAGAAGGCAGAGTTACCCTTTGTAAAGAACGCCTTATATAAATGCAACAATGATTATCCTTGTAGTATGAGGTAATTTCATACTTGTACGGTGAGCCTACTGAACCAACTTTGACATATGTATGATGCTTTTAAGAGAAGAGTTGAATGAGACTTTATGGTTTTTATGCTAAAAAAAAAAATCAATGCTCAGAAAATAATAAAAGACTTCTTAACAATTTACAGTAACGTGTAATACTAAAGTCTGAAAAACAATGCATATTGAGATCAGTCCTTATCTAACAAAGGTGTTGCTCTTTTAGTAGATAGGTGTCACACATTAATATCCTAAGCCACACACAGCATTAAACTCAGCACATAGACAGAGGGGTTTTTTTGGTTGTACTTTATTGTTGACAGATCTTGAAAGAACTCGATCAATGATTAATCTCCACCCATTCTATGAATACCTCAGAGTACATGATCAAGAAATGGGATAGTATGTGGTACTACAATTCTATAATGAATTCTATACAAGCAGATAAGAGAATATTCACACAAATTAAATGAATTGAAGTAAGGATTGTACGAACTGGGCATCATTTTGTCTTATACCTTTTAGCTTACACTGATATAGCCCTATAATGGATAAATTTTAAATTGAGGTACAAATTTTAATGGTTCAAATGGCATGTTTCAAATCAGGATCAATTTAATGGAAAAATTATGCAAAATAGTTTTTACCCAAAATATTTTTTCACTGCAATCATTAAAGTAAGTGCTATAAATGAAGTGTAAAGACCATCTTGATAGCTTCCATGCATAGTTCTAGTTAACATGCTAGTGCAGAAGACAAGTAATGAATCGGCTACAACCCTGCAAGCTGCAATCAGTTTATCTGAATGTATATGTGGAAGAAGGAGGACGTAAGAAGAGAAAGGAACACATTTCTATTGAAGTAAATGTCAAGAGAAGGAATATAACGTGAAGGAAGGAATGGAAGGAACGAAGATGAGAAAAAGAACAAAACAATGCCTAGGAAAAATCGATATATGGCTAATGAATCCACAACTGAGAAATAGTGCCCTTAAGACTATTTGCAAGTGTTTTGGGAGTTAAGAGATCAACTTTTAGGTATATGCTAGGAGAGTGCTAAGCCTAAACTAGAGGTTATGACTTCTCAAGTTTCAAGATCAATCAGCAAAATAACCAAATGATTTACAGGTTTATCTACACAGTAGCATTTTTAGGAACGTTCGACCAATGTCCTGCACCACATCGCCGTCCCTTGGGGTTTTGATATTAGCATTTGATGGGTGTAGAAGGAACTCTGTGTCGTTTTGATTTGCATCTCACTGATGGCTAAAGACTTTGAACATTCTTTATATGTAGCAGATGTGCCACCTGGGGCCCCTAACAAGTAAAGCAGGGATTGACTCTGACTCTGTCACCTCCTTTAGAGCCCTTCTCTGTAGCTGGGCTTCCTTGTCTGGCCTCATTGGAGAGGAGGCCCCTGGTCCTGCTGTTAGTTGATGTGCCAAGGCAGGGTAGGTGGGTACCATGGTTAGAGGGACCCTTCCTTCTCAGAGGAGAAAAAAGAGGGAGAGTGGGGAGGGGTTAAAGGTGGTACTGGGAGGAGAGAAGGGAGGCTGCGATCCTGATGTAAAGGAAGGAAGGAAGGAAGAGAGAAAGAAAGAAAGAAAGAAAGAAAGAAAGAAAGAAAGGAAGGAAGGGGAAAGGAAGGAAGGAAGGAAGGAAGGAAGGAAGGAAGGAAAGAAAGAGAGAGAGAAAGAAAGAGAGAGAGAGAAAAGAAGACAAAAAAATTCTCCTAATGACATATTGCTGTTCTCATGGCTCAGTGCATCCCACAACCCTGAGAAGATAAGCTCATTCTTGCAGTAGATGAAATTAACACAGAGATCCACAACCCTTTGAGAGTGAGAGCTTTGGAGAGTGCTCAGTCCTAAACAGAATGTGTTTATTGTACCCTTCCCCCTCAAGGCTCAAGGATCCATGCAGGAAAAAAAAAAAAAAAAAAAAAAAAAACATAGATTGTAAGAGCAAGGACAGTAGACAAATTTTTAGGAAACAGCATTTCTGAGACACAATTGGGTTGATGCACATAATAACTCACAGAAACTGTGAAGGCACGCAGAAGACTAGTACAACTCAAGCCAGGCAGAATCCCAGTACTGAGATGGGGCAGGTGGGCACAAAATGCTATTCCTAGTCAAGAAGCTATTCACAAATGGTAGCTGCTGGGAGTTGAAAGAGATCAGTTTTTTTCAGTGGGGTAACACTGGGTGTGTCAGTTACCCTCGGGCAGCTCTGTACTCAGAAGTAGATGGCTGACATAAATAGAACTCCATGAATCTTGGGGGATATTTCTTTTGTTTTAAGAGATAGCACATAAAGTTGGGTGAGGTAATCCTGGAGGAACTGGGGGACAGGAAAGAAGATGATAAAATATACTATGTTAAATTCTCAAATAAAAAATAAAAATAATAAAAACTAAACCATTACCGGAGAGAGAAACATTCAATTTCAGCAGCTGAATATAAATTATTTTCATAGCCAATGTAATCAAAATTTTTAATTAGTAATTTGTTTATTGGGACCATCTTCCAGATTGTAAAGCACTTGAGTTTCCGACTCTCCAGGATCATCTGCTCCAGACTTAAGTGGGACAAACTGCCCAGAATGGTTCCTGGAGAGCTTGACTTCCAGCCTTTGTTATTGTAATACACATGTTTGAACCAAAAGTATAGAGCAAAATTATATAGCCACCCAAATTATTTTCCTTCACCGATCACCATACACTATGTGTTAAACTTTTCCAATGTAGTGAAATGTAAGAAAGTACACCATCTCCATATGCATATTATGTTGTCAGAGTCTGTAAGGTTGAAGCAAAATATCCTAATTCTCAAATTCTACTTATCACACTCTAGAGTTGGATTTCTCCATCATTATTATAGGTAGATGTGGTTATCCCGATGGCTTCGTCCAGTGGTGTGTAAATGCAAGCCTTACTATGCTCTGAATTGTTTTGGAAGCCATTGACTTAGTACATGACTTCCACTCTATTCCCTAGGTAATTTATAGTATGATGCTATCAGTCTGCTAGAGTTTCAGAGTGAGAAATAGGTGGTCTAGTCAACTTTAATGAATGCATACCCAAAGCCAGAAAATAATGCTTATTACTCCTGGTCCTCAAGACTTTAAGATTATTGTTCCATAGCATAACCAAGGGTATCCTGACTGACCAAATCTCACAACCAAACAAAATTTATTTCGGTAAAAGGCTGAATGCAGTATCTTTAATTGATATGATATACACACCCCCTATCTCCCTTTTTATTCAAATTTAAAAGGGTACTTGGGATGGTTGCTGAATTGTAGAGTATTTCTCCTAACATTCATAAGGCCTTAGTTGAATCCCAGTATCAAACACAATAGTCAGTATAAAACCCGATGGCAACTGTATACCTTATAACTCTTTGAGACATGTGAGTCATATTGTTTTTCTGTTCCCTTCTTGTGTTCCTGGGGATAGAATTCATTAGCCCTCCATTGCCAGTCTGTTCACCATAATTCTTATAGTATTTCTCTATATGAGAAACACCACAGACTTAAGGTATAAACAAGTATAAAGGTATAAAAGAAAATACTATGATGTCATCAGACTAATGTTTAGTAAAACATGTTTTTCCCAGGGGATAGTGTTTCCCAACGTGTGTTAGGGCGAGCACATTTAACAAGATGCATAAAGTGACGGTGTTCCATCTGGCTCAGTCTACCATGTGCACCAAAATGTAGATAATAACATCATGAGAGAGCTATGATTGTTTAGAAGATAGAACATAGAAGCTGAATTTCCCAGAGAAACATGTACTAGGATCAGTGGTAACAAGAGATTGGACAAAGATAACAGAGGAGAAAGGAACTGGAATGAAAGAGAAGAGGGAAGAATAGGAGTGTGGGGAATAGAAGGAAAGGACTCAGGCAAGTAAGCAGTATATTATGGACTGATATAGTAAGTAGAAAAATGTGCAAAGATTATAGACAAACAGGCAAACCTAGGTCCACTCCCTTGCTAGTTACTTAATTATATCATCTTATAATTTCTTAAATTCTGCAATCTTGATTGGATCTTCTATTTAAAAAATAAGATAGGACAAAAATAAGATAAGTTTATGGGAAGACTAAATAAAATTAAATAAAATATTAAATATTTTCACAATAGGACAAAAATAAGATAAGTTTATGGGAAGACTAAATAAAATTAAATAAAATATTAAATATTTTCACAAATAGAATGACAAGCTAAGAGTAAATGCTCATTAAATGGCAAAAAAAAGAATTGTAGGGAAGATTTCCTGAGTCTTGTGATAATAATTGAAATATTTGATACATTTTAATAGAAACATTAGTTGGGACAAAAAAAAAAGTATCCTTGCAGTTTCTTTTTTAAATCATGGGGACAAATGATGAAGTTTTTAATAAGAGGCATATTAAGAGAGACATTGACACAGTATTGCTTTTTGAATATTTCACCCAACATAGTAAGAGACCTGGATACTTTGCCATATGATGACCAGACAAGGATAGTGATGATGTCATAGAAGAGAAATTATGTGCAACATAAGACTCGTTAGCCAATTTGATTGGCTAAGGGGAATGACAAGAAGCCATTTCATAGCACCACATATGAAAATTAAGAACATAGATAACCCAAGCATATGTGAGAATATTCATTGATGACTTCCCTAGAAATTTAAGTGTCTCCAGATAACGATAATAAACCAAAGGGCATATATTTCACAGAGATTTTCCTTTTCATTTGCATGGTATGATGGGATGTCTGATACAGATATTGTTTGTATATCGGACAAATCAGTGTAGTGAGCATCACCTACTACATTCATCATGTCACGGTGTTGTGCCCATTGCAAAACTTCTTTGTAGCTATTTTGAGATGTAAAATACCTTCCAGTTAACTGCCATCTCCATTCTGTACAGCAGAACGGCAGGACTTATTTCTGCTGATTGTGATAACCCTCTCCTGCCACTCCCCTCTCCCTCTTCCAGATGTTGTTTTTCTTCTTTCCCTCTAATGAGCTGCTTTTAGAGTTCACATCTGAGTGAGATTATGCAGGGTGTTCTCTAACAAAAATACCTGAAAGAAGCAACTTAATAGAAGAAAGAAATTTGGGCTCATAGTTTAAAAAGGCGTGTGGTCCAAACATGGTGGCTGAGAAGGGAGCTGATCACTTTGCATTCTCTACCAGGACACAGAGGAATACTGGAGCAACTCTAGTTGTCTTGTTTTGTGTGTGTGTGTATGTGTATGTGTATGTGTGTTTAAATTTTTATTCAATCTGGCACCTAAGTTAATAGTATAGTACCTCCCATCTTCAGGATGAACACCCTTTTCTTAGATAACCATGAATGGATGGAAACTCCCTCACATATTTTCTGAGGTGTTCTGCTAGTTAATTTCAAATCCAATCAAAGTGGTCACTTTCATTAACCATTGCATTTGATCCTCTGTGCATAGCTTCTTTCCCACAATGCCCTGAAAGTTTATCCATTTCTGTCTCAAGATAATAGGATTTCATCCCTTTTTAATGGTTGGATACTATTCCATTGTGCATCTGTACCACATCTTCTCTGTGTATTCATCCTTTGTTAGAGATTTAGGATCGTTTTAAAATACCTTAAAAATAGCTACACGTATTTATTTATTTGCAAGGAGGGTCATACCATACACGGCGCTAGTGTGGAGGCCAGAAGACAGATAGCAAGAGTTGGTTCCCTCCTTCCAATGTGTAAGTTCCAGGAATTGAATTTGGATCATCGGGCTTGGTGGCACGCATCTTTACCCACTGAGCTTCCTTGTAGGCTCTGTTTTAACTCTTAGTTCTTGTGAGTAGTCCTTCAATAAACACAGAAGCACAGATCTCACACGTTCCAATTTAATTTCCTTTGGGTATATTCCCAGACTGGGAATGCTGAGTCATACATTGGTTCTATTTTTAATCTTCTGAAGAACTTTTCGTGACATTTTTCAAAGTAGTTTTAGAAATGAGCATTTGTATCAACAGTGTTCTGTGTCCCCTTCTTTCCCCATCCTGAATAATTCTGGTTATCTTTTCCTCTGCTTGACAATAGTCAGCCAACTAGAATGAGGTGGTATCTAATCATGGCTTTATTTGCATTTCCCCAGTGACAAAGGGCTTTTGTGTGCTTTAAGAAATGCGTACTAAACTCTTTCATCCATTTTTTACATTAAATTACCCCCCCCAAATTTATTCTTCGGTCCCTTTAAGACTCTAGACATTAGATCCTCATTAGAGCAACAGTTTGCTAATGCATTGTGCTATATGTAGGCTTCTGTAACAGGAAATCCTAAACTGAAGATTATGTATAAACATGGTAAAGTAAGAGTTAACACATAGACGTATATGTGCATATATGACACTTTTGTGAAGTACTTTATTATTATGACAATATGTGGAGCCTTGTCAAGAAAACAAGGCCTCAGAAAAGTGGTTTAGACTCAGAGTTGGGCTAAGACAGGAAATTTGGCTCAGATATTTTGGTCATCCTGATAAGGCCTTAGAAACAATGATCAAGGGAGTGTTCAAAGAATTTTTGTTTATTGCCTTGCTTGCTCTTTGACTATTTGTGTTAATTGTCTTGCTTGTTCCTTGACTATTTGCATCTCTTGTATTGCTAGTTCCTCAACCTAGAACTGACCTTAATACCTGCATGTAATTAAAATGGTATAAAAGCAAAAAAGGAGGAGGGGAGATGCGATAGGGGGTTTCTAGGGAGGGGAAATTGGGAAAGGGAATGGGATCTGAAATGTAAATAAATAAAATATTCAATAAAAGAAAAAAGAAAAAATCCTAACCACCCCCCAAAAGACTCAGACTTGTTCTTCTCTACAGAAGTCTTTAGAAATAGGCAAAAGATTTATATGATCTAAAGAGAAACCAGAATATATATGATACTTTTTATTTAAGTTTTGTTATGCTAAGTACTTTCCCTTATCCTGCCAAAGCTACAGTTATTTATGGTGAAATGTGCATGGGTTGGGTTTTGTTTTGTTTTGCTTTGCTTTTACAGCTTTAATACAGGTAGAGTTACTTGGGTTCTTCACATACAACTATCATCCTTGAGTGAACATATTTAAGGTACCACCGCATTCAACAGTATTAAAGAAAATGTATCTACTTTAGAGTTATGTATATCTCTTTCTCTTCACATTAAACTAAACTGAAAAATGTCAAAGAAAAGAAAATTGATGGCCTTCACATTTCTTTTGATTTTATTTGCATTGCCAAGTAGAGTGGACACAAAAGCCAGACTGTTCTGTGCTAAGCTTCCTACCAATGAGCAGACACAATCAGGAAAGCTAATTTCTGAATCTCTTGAAACTGCATGATTTTTTTTTTCATTTAGATTTTCATTATGAAAAAACCACAAACTTTAAAAGGAAGCACATTACTAAGTTTATATTTGCCCAATCATGAAAGTCTTGACACTTTCCCATGAAATAAAAAAGAGAAGACTAAAACCTTAAGTAACCAGAGAGAGCTTCATCAACTCAGTGATCTAGAAATGCTTGAACTTGTGGGTAGATCAAAAGAGAAGAAAACTCAAGTAGAGCCTCTGTTCACTTAATATAACCTCCTCCTGAACTCTGACATTTTGCTAATATTTTTGAAGCCAATTGTGGTGAAAATAACAGCTGTGTCATTCCCATTTTGTGTGCAACTAGGAGAAAACTATCATTGTTTCTGGACTTTATGTACCATGTGAAGGTTAATGACCCATGGTGCATATGAGTGATGCTTCCTGGATACCTTTAAAGGCCAAGTTCTTCCAACAGTGAACTGTTTTTGTTTTTGCTTTTTTTTTTTCTTTTAACGAGGCTAAAGTCCTAATAGAAGAAAAGTCTTGGCAGAGCCTGTACATGTGGAGTACATGTGCAATTTCTCCATCCAAAATCTAGTCCACTCAGCGTGGTGAAGCCAGAGGCACTTACTGCTTTTGCCATCAGTATGCATTAGTGTCAAAAGCCTTGCTTCTCCCTAAACAGATGCCTTGAGAGTGTCCTAGTAATTTCATAGCCATATCATTGGAAGTATATTCTCTAAAGGTTTTATTTAGAATTTGAACTAAGTACATTGTTTTGGCTACCTACGATTTTATGGCTTTTCCAGGAGAATGTATGTAGCTGAACTAGGATCAGAAGTTTCAATGTGTGTGTGTGTGTGTGTGTGTGTGTGTGTGTGTCTATGTCTGTGTGTGTGTTTGTGTTTGTGTTTGTGTGTGTCCAGAAGAGAAGACTCCTAGAACAATTTGACAAGAGAATTTTATTTTAGTGACAAGACTTTGTGGTAAATATGAGGCTTAAAGTTGAGGTCTAGCAATTCCATATTCTTGCAATTATAGTTTTTCTGCTGGTAGGAGACTTCGAATGCCTGCTGTTTTTGAGCAAAAAGTTACAGGTGAAAAAATGAGAGTCTTCCTGCTACAAAGAGAGGTGAAGGAAGTTAAAAGTAAGATACCTACTTCTAGGTACGCACAGGAAGCTCTACAAACACCAGGGAAGAGACCAGGACTCTTGCAAAGGTCACTTCTGTTTAGAACATTCAAATTTGAAAGAAGGATTTAAAATGCCTTTCCTTGCTAACAAAGGGTACTGATGACAACTTTTCAAGATGATTTTATTTTTCTTGAAGACAAAGGACTGTGGGAAGCTTGAATTCAACTGAAGTGTCTTAGAGAAAACTCAAGTGTCCCAGTGAGAGCCATTCTGCCTGTGCTGGGTATTTGATCCTCTTTTTTTTTTTTTTTATTAAAAGTCATATAAGCAGCAACTTGGAGAGCTCTCTGCCATTGAACTGGGCACAAAGGTGATTGAATACTAAGAATAACATTAAAAAAAATCTCTAAATTTTAATGTCTGACTAAGCTAATGAGGGGTACTACTCGTTGAAATTTATCATAAACAAAAATAAATCATTTTAATTAAGCGATTTGGCTTCATTGATCTCCAGAAAGTAGCCTTCTAATTTTATCAAAAAAAAAAAAAAAAAAGTTAATCCTTTGTAGAGTAGGACATAAACCAAGGATAAATGCAGGGGTGGGAATGAATGAGCAGTTAAATATTTTTTTAGTCCACATTTTTGTTGCTGAAAGGAAGGAAGGAAGGAAGGAAGGAAGGAAGGAAGGAAGGAAGGAAGGAAGAAAGGAAGGAGAGAGAAAGAGAGAGAGGGGAAGGAATGAAAGAGAGAAAGAGAGAAAGAAAGAGAGAAAGAAAGAGAGAAAGAAAGAAAGAAAGAAAGAAAGAAAGAAAGAAAGAAAGAAAGAAAGAAAGAAGAGAGGAAAGAAAGAAAGAAACAAAGAAACAAAGAAACAAAGAAACAAAGAAAGAAACTTAAGAAGGAAGGAAATTAGGAGACTGTGCATAGTTTATAAAGAACAGATACTAGAAAGCCTGAGATCAAGGTGGCAACATCTTGACCTGTTGTGTCTTCTTGCTTCACACCCATATGGTAAAAAAAAGTAAAAACAAGCTCGGAATCTACCTTAGCTGCTGAGTGGAACCTCCTTTATAAGGACTTACTCTCACATGCCGAGGTGGTGGCGCATGCCTTTAATCCCAGCACTTGGGAGGCAGAGGCAGGCAGATTTCTGAGTTCAAGGCCAGCCTGGTCTACAAAGTGAGTTCCAGGACAGCCCAGGCTACACAGAGAAACCCTGTCTCTAAAAACAAAACAAAACAAAACAAAAAAAAAAAAAAAAAAAAAAAAAGAATGGTAGAAGTATGTAAAGATTATGCATGTAAGGGTGGAATAGGAAGATGAGCTGCAATGGGATATTTAAATGTGAGATCTTTAAATAATATTCACCAAATGAAAGTGAAGACATTTGAATATACACCAGTGAAATGGTATCTCATTGCAGTCAGAATTTGTATTTATTTGATCATTAAATTGCTGAACATCCTTTTGTATAATCACTGGCCATATGTGCTTCCCTTCCTGTTTTTTGCATAAATGCTATGCATATTAAAATAATAATTATAATAACAACAAAGAATAGATGTACTCACTGCCGTTGCTTTTGAGGATATGGTTTATAATTTCATCTAGGAAATTGCAGCAGTAGAATGATTACATCATTCATTAGGAAAAGAATTTTTCAAATGCAATTGTAGTCTCTGTTTCTGTAGCTTTATCTGAGTAGACACATTTCAAAAAAAAAAAAAAATGATGTGTAACGTGTTTCCAGCATGTCACTTTCTGGTAGCAACAAGAGGGTCTGTGTGGCAGGAACCTTCTTAGACTGTAATTGCTCTAATGGGTCATTGATCTTAAAGTAATCTAAACAGACCCTCACAGTAGTGTGCAATGCCACAGGAGGCTGTAAACGTCACTGTTGGGTAAATACTCGGCCCATGCTTTTATTTGCTATTACAAATGATAAAATAAACAGTACATATTTCAAGAAGCTTGTAATTACATATACTTACACAGTAGTTCAAAATAATAGACTCCTTGGAGAAGCTGTGTTTTCTATCAGTCAAATGAAGCAAACGTGCTGTGTTTGGTTGCGATCACAGGAGTGGAAACCAGAACGTCTATTTTGGGCACCATAGATGACAACTGCCTTCCCCCCTGCTGAAGAAGTCACTTAGCCTTTCCTTGCTTTAGTATTGCCAGTGTAGATAAAGACAAGTCTATTCATATAATCTTGTTGAAATTGTTAGCTTACAGATTGGTATTTCTTCATCCAGCTGTCATTTTCAAACAGTGATTTATATATATCAAAAGAAATAAAATTGCTATCAGATATAATTCCAATATATGCAAGACACCTATTTCCCGCTATGTTTTTTCTTTCCTCTACCCTACCTTCCTGTCCTTTTCACTCAAAAGGACATATTTCAGATTTAAAGATTTAAAGAAGACATATATATTAAACATACTAATATATTAAATATACTTATTTCAAGTTTATTTATTGAAAATGCAATGAAAGGTTATGGTAATGAAATCATCTGTTTTTCCTAATTAACAGTTATTACTAAGATTTAGTCACTTCTTTGTGTGTTGTGATTCTTTTCTTTTGACTGCTGCATAAAATTCTATTGCGAATGATAATATATGTCATTAATAGACTCTCCCTTTGATGGTCATTTAATTTGTTTCCATGTCTTCACTATGAGGAGTGATACACATAGGTCTCACGTTAGAGGACCTCAGACTCTCAGGGGTACATATGCAGAATGGGCTAAGATACAATAATAATTAATATTAAAGATAATGAGGGCCATAGATATGTCACAGTCAGCATGATGCTTGGCATGTAAGCAAGAAATTCTGAGTTAGAATTCCTAGAGCCCACAACTGGCCAATGCTCTTACAGCAAGACCATACCTGAAGACAGAATTCCTGGATGCTCATTGCCCTGTATTATTTTAATAGCCAGGAATATTAATAGTCCAAACAAGAGACTCTGTCTTAAACAAGGTTAAAGGGGATAACAGATGCCTCCACTTACATATAAGCTATTCATTCACACATCTCTCTCTCTCTCTCTCTCTCTCTCTCTCTTTCTCTCTCTCTATCTCTCCCCCTCTTCCCCCCACACACAAAGGCAATGGCAGTTTGTATTGTTGTTGTTAATTTGTTTTTCATGTGCTTTTCATGAATATAATTCTTAGGTTTACATATTCACTTCTTAAACTAATCTATACTCTTTGGAAACCTTATATCATATCATATCATATCATATCATATCATATATATCATATCATATCATATCATATCATATCATATCATATCATATCATATCATATGATGTCTACATAGCCACACTATGTAGACAAGGCTGGCCTCGAACTCACAGAGAGATCTTGCTACGTCTGCCTCCCTTGACACTGTCATTAAAACGGTGTGCAGTGGTGCCCAGCTCTGACTCTCTAGCCGGATATGACAACATAGGGACAACAGTGCTAAAGCTAACTTCTGAGGAATGTCAATCAACAAAGAGGTGAAAGGAGCAAGTTTCAGGTTGATCATTGATTCATTATTTGAGAAAATATTTATTTTCTATTGAAATTTCTCTAATAGTACTCAGTTTCCTTATTTACGAGCCAGGACTTAGTCCTGGTACAAGAGAGTGTCTAACCAGCAACCATAGCTCACTGAGAGAATCAGAATGCTGGAGATTAAAAAACAAACTCACTTAAACAAGTTAGGAAATCTTTCCTAACTACAATTATAATAAAGATTTGCAAATTATTCACCAGTACAAATGAAAAATTGCCAAGAAAAAACAAGACTGGACGAAATCCCAAAGATACAGAAAATTATGGACAATTGAACTTCTTGATAATAAATACTTAAAATATTTTAGGATAGTCCAAGAAGATCATAATTTAGTTAAAATTTGTAATTATGAGTGTGATTCAAATCATTATATTGACAATATCTACAAAATACCTGTCAAGCAAAGGTAACTATTTAAACAGTAGTTAAGAAGAAGAGTTATTTACAGTGTATATTTACCTTAATTAATTTGGGTACATTATGACAGCCAAGAGCGACATTTTTTAAGCTCATCATGACATTAAGACTTAAGTAATACAATCACCGAATCATACTTGGTATTTAAATTTTATGTAAATAAAGATACACTTTGATAATAAAGAATCTTCTTAATATATTAACTTAATCACAATGGCATAATAATAAAAACATGTAATTTATTCGAGTTATGGCTTTATAGTTCTCCAACTGTTGGCAAAATTCAGTGGCAAAAACTGAAGTATTCACAATATGATCCTGTAACTATACACGTAAATTGTTCCTAACTCAAATTTCCATAGAGTGAATGTTGGCCTCTGTTAAATTATAGCTTTAAAGGCAATATTGGAGCATTTATCCTACCTTTAGGTTCATTAGTTAAATAATCTTAGTGAACAAACAGTGAAATCATACTTTTGCTAGCATTTATGTTTTAGAAAACATTACCAGTTTATAAAAGAATTAGAACTCATTTTTCTTTTACTTTGTATTCAATGATGAAAAGTTTACATTTTATTAAAAATGCTAAAGAGATTAACTACCCAATATCAACATTAGTTTTAAAAACTATTTTAAAATGTGTAATTCATTAAACAAGTCTATAAGCAAAATGTAAATAATTCAGTCATCTATATATCAGGATATTTTGACTATTCAATGAAAAAATGTCTACACGATATAGAACTATTGATTTCCTTTCTATACTGATTAGAAAAGCATTTACTGAATTCTCTGTCAATGTACTTGGTATCAATATTCCTATTGACAGCTACCAAAAAAAAAAAAAAAAAGGAAAACTGAAGTTCCTGATTGTAAGACTAATTTAAATATTTAAATATACAAAACTATTTTATTGCATTTGAAAGCAGCTGCATAAGAACTAATCTTATTTTGCTTTGAAAATAGAGAAGTAATCTTTTAGAGATACTGTTTCAGACACTGACTTTCAATAAACATTATTTTCAGTTGAACACCACAGATCATTTAGGACATAGAGTCACCAAAGGCTTTACACTAATTCCAAGGGACACTTCCTGTTCCTTTCTTTTCTCCATTGATTCCCCCTTTGCCCTGGCCTCTAAGAACAAAGAAAGAAATTAAACAAAGACCTAACTGGACACCTTAACTTTGTCTTCTGCTTCATACTTTAGCTTTTGCTGCTAATTCTAACGCTGTTTGGATTGGGTATCAGATTTGTATCTATCTTCCTTACATGTCAAGGGCAGGGCCTTGTGATACATAGCATGTCTGGTTTCTGACACTGAGTACTAGTCTCTGTGTTTAGGTTTGCCTCAAGTGTGGAAATGAATCTAAGCACGTCTCACAGGAGCTTTCCTGTGAAATCCTGCTCTCTAATGACCATATCCAAAGGTTATGTATTTTCAATTTGTTAATTAATGCTAAGCAGCGATGATCTCTGATGCACAGCTGGGCAGGTGGCATCTCTGGTCTCTCAAGTCAGAGACTTTTAGATAGACAACAGGAGTCACTCTCAGATTAGTATACTAATTAATTCTGGAGAACTCCAACTTAGACTATATCAAAAGACAAGTAACACACATATACCAGGAATGTGGAAACCCTTGTAGTTTCTTTCATCTCTTACCAGCAGGGAAAAAAAAAAAAAATCTCTCCTCATTTTTGCATATGCAAATACTGACATGATGGAAGACCTTTATAAATGATTACCTCGGTGCTAGGTAGGTGGTCTCTGATAATTACTGCTACAGTCATGGGTGGTGACTGATGCATTATCAAAGAAAAGAAACCATGCAAAATCATATCAAGTTGTTATCTTTTAACACAAGAAGCTGAAAACATCTGTTTCTCATCTCCAATTTGTTTAGCTATAAGCATACACTTAAGGGGAAAATATTATATGTATAGTAAACCTAAAATATTCTTCCATGAAATTTGAAGCGTTACCCTGTTAAACTGGCAACATGAAACACATGCTGTGGGATTTTTTTTCTTACATGTTTGTAGGTATAGAGGAGACAGCTGGCAAATATAACCAAGTGTGAAAGAAAAGGAGTTGATATTTTGTGACACTGAGTTCTTATACAACATAATGAAGGGAGAAAAGAAATTAAGTTTAGAGTAAAACCTTGCCACCCAGGAAGCTGTGGTTTTCGATAAATGGTAGTTTTCAACTGCTATTGCTCCGAGCCTAGGAATTGTCATGACCTCTCCTTAATGCAGAAAAAGAGGAGTAGAAGAAAACTCAATGGAATTCTTGCATGAGGGGTAGTCTATCAAAGTGCATATCAGACTGTGTAATTGGATGTGGAAAACACACAGATAACACTTCGAAGTGAGTCCAGCCCTGACTCTTCTCCACGGCTGGTTGGACCATGATTGTAGTCAGGTTTGCACTCACCTCTTAATCAGTATGACTAAGCAAGCAAGGAGGGCCACTTACTAAGGGAATCCGAGGCTCAACTCTTAATCTCATTCTCCTTGTTTAGCATTGGGCTGCAAGGAGATGGTGCAGTCCTGATTCTGTGCTGTGTACGGACATTCAAGGATGAGTGTCTGCTGTCCTGACATGGGTTTTTGAGACTACGGAAGTTTTAGGACAGTCTCTACGCAAAGCCAGCCTTCTCGATGTGGGACCTTGCTGGAAAGCTGAAAATCCTTAAATGATAACATGCATTGACTTTATCCAGAACTTTCTTGTTATTGTTGGCATTTCTTAGTGTTTGATCTACAGTATCTTGCCTGCTCACAAAGAGAATCGCCTGGAAAGCTTTCAGATATCCTTGGCCTAGCTCTACCTCACTTCAGTTTGGGCAGTATTTGGCGGTGGGAGCCAGATGAACTCCAAGATATTTTAAGGGTCTCCAGGTGATTTGATTATGCAGCAACATTAGGGAAAACATCGGCCTTGAACCATTCTACCTTAAAACCTTCATTTCTGTCTGAGTTCTTCTGAACCCAAACAAGGAAATTTAAACTCAATTTTAAACACACGGAAAGAAAAGACTGTTATTTGTATGAGTAGATAAAATGGATAAAATAAAGGAGCTGTGTTAAGAAGACCCACACTGAAGAAGGAAAAATCCACTTAGAGTTTTCCAAAGGGATTCTTAGCTACTCAGCAGTCAAACTGAATAATATTCAAATGTAATCAAGGACCTGTTATCTTGATAGACTAGTCTCACTGATTATTTCCTCTTATAAAACCTTATGTCTATCGACTAACCTTTAATTTATGTAAAATAATTAAAAGTGAGAGACTTGCTCTCTTTATTAATGTTGGTCTTAGAAGAATATGTCCATTGAATGGAGACAAATACTTGTTGCTAGTATTTACAGTTTCAAAAGGGAAGAGGAGATATACTTCTCATTTGTAACAAACTCCCCCAAGACAGATCTCACACACACACACACACACACACAGACACACACAGATACATTCACAAACACATACATACACACACTCTCTCACACACATATAAATCCACACACACATATACACACTCACACACATGTAAACACACATACACACTCATATATAAATACACACACACACATACTCATAAACACATACACACAAACAGACATGCATTCTTTAATCACTGATACACTTTATGTTGGGTCCCTCTAACATTTTTCTCCTTGCCTAGTCCACAAATTCCCATTTAAGAAGCCATCTCTGAAATGGCCCATAGTCATTTACGCGCCAACTGGAATGATATAGGCCAAACTACTCCCACATGTTAGTATGAATCCTGCCAGCAATTCTGAGACTCAGCCAAGTTGAAGAAGAAACCCTTTGAACTCCCTGGAAGGATGTGCTTCCTCTGATCTTGAGGAAAGGGATTTCTCATCATTCTCCCCAGTAAATAGCACATGCTTTTAATTCTCAGCTCTTCTTTATTCCATATCGAGTTGCCTATTCATCCTCACATTCATAAGACAAGAGAACCAAGACGTTGACAAGAGTTTCTGTGTTAATATGCGCAAACATTAGATATTTGTGGTACTTTCATGACCCCATTGCATGACTTTCAGTGATGAGACATGAACAAATACCTTTTCGGTCTAGGCAGGGCACTAATCTAGTTGAGTGAACTTGTTAGAATTACAGGATCATTGTCGAGAAGGCTTACTTATAGGAACTTGTATTACTTAAAGGAAGTTGCATCCATGATAGCTCTATTTGAGGACAGATGATAACTCATGATACCTGCATACCTAGAGCTTCATGCCCAACTTGCAGGCAGCTCTGACAAATACTTTCCTTTTCCCCTAAATTTCACTGCTTATAAAATATCAGAGAGAGGCTTTATCAGTCGCATAGCTTTCTAAGATTTCTGAACCTTGTAACTTTCTTAAGATTTCTGAATTTTCTTCTAGAAGAGAATGTTTGAATTTATAGGAGGCAGCTATATAATTCACTGTCTGTCCATGGTGGTGATCACGTAATCTAATTAGCCATCCTACACAAATTTGACAGCTGCCAGAGAAAAATCTCCAATTTTATGGCTTTCTTGAATTTTTTCTTGTGTTGTTGATGTCCATTGTTCAATCTTTGGACCTAGGCCTTCCCTTTCCTTGTCTACAAATAATAAAACAGGCTATAAAACCTACAGGTTATAAGTTAGCATGTATTTTCGATTTTATCACACAGCAAGACAGACTAGTCAGTTTGAAAATACAGACCTTAGATTTCACATCTCTCAGCTACAGCAACACAGAATTTCTTTCATTTTATAATAGGTGATTTGCCTCATAGATAATAAAATGAATTAAATGATCTTATACACCTGAATACAAGGTTTTAAAGTGTACATTCAAGTGGGCATCAAGAATATGAAAAGGGAACATAGACTGTGAAATAGCCGTGTAATCCAAGGATTGTTTTCACTCAACACTGCGTTATGCTAACAGTGATCTCAGATAAAAATGAATGGGCAATTCCGACAGTCTTCAGACTGTGTGTCCATCCCGAATTGATAACACTCATGGGAAAAGGTGACTAAGGGAACACTTCAACCCAATTAGAACTACCTGAGCTTATCTGCCCTCCACCGTTTCCAAACTACTTCTATTTTTTAAATAGGATTTAGTCCAGGAGATATGAAAATACAAAGGCATATCTTTGTCATCCCCAAAGGCAGGTTAATAATGCATTCAGCTTCAAATCATCATTCACATTGATAAAACTGACCTACTTTTCATCTCTCAGAGAGAAAACGTCCTATGAGGGTTTTTTTTTTTTTTTTTCATATAGAAATGTTGCCTTTTCGTGCCTTTCTTCTTTCATACTATAATTAAAGCTGGCATATCACTTCAAAATGTTAAATGAAATTTGGTTCATTTTCAGGCCTGGGCTTTTTTAATGAGTTAGCATCTCTGCTGACTGAGACAAGCCCGTTTGGTGCTTTGCATGCCAGGGAATCTTTCTGACAGTTGTGATCATGATGCAGATGTTTTGCTTCATGGGGATTTTCCAACAATGTCCCTAATGAAAATGCATGCCTACTTCCTGGCAAATAAAATTTTTTTTTTCTTTCCAAACAAAATTTTCCAATGCCTTCACCCTATCATAGCAAATGTAAACAATGATTGCTGTCCCCACATCGTTTTTTGCTGAGTTCTGTTGCATCAATAAAGAGATTTACTTCTTTTTCTTTACTCTTTTCCCCCATTTGGTTTTGATACAAAATCTTTTATTTTTTTTAACAAACATTTTTTTAAAAAGGGTTTTTATTAAAGGTTTCTTTTTGTCTTTTCTTTTTTTATCTATTCACTTTACATCCCACTCACTCTCCCCCCTTCCAGCCACCCCATCCCACAATCCTTTTCCTCCATCCCTGCTCTTTTCCTTTGAGCAGAGTCTTCCTGGGTATCCCCCCACCCTGGTATATCAAGTCTCTGCTAGGCTAGGTACATCCTCTCCCAATGAGACCAGACAAGGCAGCCCAGCTAGAAGAACATATCCCATGGACAGACAATGAGAGGCAAAGGACATTGTTAATAGGACAAAATGGCAGCCTATAGATTAGAAAAAAAAAATTTTCCAACCCTACTTCTGACAGAGGGCTAATATCCAAAATTTATAACTCAAGAAATTTAACTCAAGAAGTGAGACACCAACACCCAAATATCCCAATTAAAAAATGGAGGACAGAGCTACACAGAGAGTTCTCAACAGACAAATCTCAAATGGCTGAGAAGCACTTTACAAAATCTTAAGCAGGTCGAGAATGGAGTGGGGAATAATCATAGTTACAGTGTTTGAGTCCTACAAGCTGTCTCCTAGAAGAGATTTGCCACATCATCTCAATCCTTATGTTTGGGTAATTGTTCCACTCTCAACACAGACATAAACAGGGGTGCTCCAAGGTACACTACTCTTGGAGTTATGGGTAGGAATGCCTTTTGTAATTTAGTAGAATACATGGAAATAATGAAAGGAGATCTCAATAAACAATATATTAACAGATGTTTTTAAAAAGTGAAAATCTACAAAATTCAACTGAAATTTGGAAAAAGAAAATTCGAGATATGATTTAAGGTATAAGTGATGCAATCTTGTAGGAAATCTCTTTCCACATCCTCCTAAATGATACATAAGTCTTTGAGTAAGCATAATGTTATTGTGCATTGTATAAAGATTATCCTTGTATTAGCCAAATATTGATTTCTATTCCCCCATTTCTGATTGCAACCCTTATTATGAGAACCTCCTATCTCACTGTTGTGTAAACATTGCTCCCCAGTTATTTCTTGATGGGTCAACAAAGCTAGCTGAGCAGGGGAGGGAATAGGACTGGACTTCCTTCCAGCCAGGGGAGGAAGAGAGAGACAAAGAGGGGCTTAGCTACTGGGATAGAGTCCAGTGGACACCATGAGAAAACACTTGGAGCCCAGAGAGCCAGATCAGTACTAAAATGCAAATATCACAGAGCTTTCAAATGGGAAATAACCAGACTATTTTAGAGGATTAAAATAGAGTAACATTGGTCAGTTGTTGTACCCTTAAAGATTGTTAAACAAAGTAGTCCAGTCTCAATTAATTTGGAGCTAGCTGGATTAAGAAAAAAGATCTCCAGCACTCTTTTAAATAACACTAACAACTTAGGTACAGGAGTTCTGTTGTAGATGTATCCATTGGAACTGGGCTTCAAAACAGCATTTTGATTGGCTATGGTTTGTACTACTGTGAAAGATGTTACCCAAATGAAGGGTGAGGACTATAATTATCTGAATATAATGACAAATATTTACCATGTACTTAGGCATTATGCTGATTTCTGTGCTCCCTTATCTGACTACAGTCCTTATTCTGAGAACCTCCTATCTCAATGTCATGTAAACATTACTCCCCGACTATTACTTGATGGGTCAACAAAGATCCATGACTTCACTAGTCCTGGGTAGTTGGCAGGGTTTCCAGTACAGTGCATGATTTCCTCTTTAGTTGAACTCATGAGCTCATCTAAAATCCAATTAGAGAGCTGTTGGTTACTGCTGAGATATTTGTGCCACTAAAGCACCTTATGGTTAGTGTACCATGCTGATGTCATTGGTTCATAGTCATCAAAGCTAGATAGCACTTTGGGTTGCTTTCCTTCTTTGGAGGCTTGCATGGAGACTTCTGGTACCATGAACCAGTTCTCAGGGAGGAAGTTTTCAAATCAATTTCAGATCAAAGGCCTCTGGGCCCTCTATGTGAAGTGCATGGAGTCTTCAGCAGTAAGGACTCACCTCCCATTTCAAGTGGTCAACTAAGGGCAATGGCAATAATGTGTATGCTTGCGAGCCTCCTGGACAACTTTGACAAAGAACTCAAAAGGGCTTCTCATGCCTGATGTTGGGATTGTGTTAAATAATCTTTGACTCTTGGAGGAAGAAATGTGAGCCAAGATCAGAAATTTTCATTTAAACTATATATGTATATTTGGGTATATTATAGGGCTTTTTAGGTTAATGCTTAAGAGTACAATTGCTTATGCCCTTTTTAGTTATCCTTTTGGTTATTTTATCTCCTCCTCCTCCTTCTCCTCCTCCTCTTCTTTTTCATTTGTCTGTCTCCCTCCCAATCCATAGCTACAACTGACCCCACCCCATATGTCCCATCAGGTCACTTCTACCCTATTATTCCCCTCTCTGTTGCTTCCATACCCTCCGTCTGAGCAATGGATTTGTTTTACTTTTCTGCTTTCTGCTGTTACTCCTTGATACATAATCACATCTGAAGATTTGGAACTAGGAGCCTCAAACAAGAGAAAACATGCATGAAACTGCTAGAAGAAAATATAGACTATACTGTACATGACATAGGTGTAGGAAAGGAATTTCTGAATAGGATTCCATTTGTCCAAGAATTAAGGCCAACAATTGACAAGTGAGACTTCATAAAATTTTCTGTACAGCTAAAAAAAACAATGAACTGTTTGAAGAAGAAGCACACAGAATGGGAAAGAATTGTTGCCAGCTATATATTTGACATATATGTGTATACACATGTATACATATATGTCAGATACAAGAAATGATGGGTGGACAGGGAATGGAACCCTCCTTCACTGTTGGTGGTTTTGCCAACTCATCTATCCACTCTGGAAATCAGCATAGAGCAGCAGTTTATTGACCTGTGGGTCACAACCCCTTTGCGAGTCACAAATCAGCTATCCTGCATAGAAGATATTTACATTATAATTCAAAACCATTGCAAAATTATAGTTATGAAGAATCAACAAAATAATTTTATGCTTGAGGGTCACTATAACGTGAGGAACTGTGTTAAAGGAGCTCAAATATTTAGGAAGATTGATAATTATTGACATTGAGAGTTTATTAAAAACCTAAAAATAAATCTACCATATGATCAGGCTATACCACTCTTTAGCATATGCCTGAAGGACTAGACATCATATCCTAAAGGTACTTCTCAACCACCTTCATTGCTGTTCTATTCAGAATAGTTAGGAAATGGAAGCAATCTTTACCTGATGAATGCATAATGAACATGTGGTACATATACACTATGGAATTCTACTCAGCTGGAGAGAAAAGTGAAATCCTGAACTTTGCAGGTAAATGGAACTAGAAAAGATCATATCAAATGAAGTGCAACTGTTGTTTGCTTTGTTTGTGTTTAATCGACAGAGGATTTATCATGGGTACCTTATGCTTCTTTGGTGATTGAACCATCATCATTAGGGCATATGATTACAAAACTCAACAGAACAGATGGAGCATGGGCAGTCTGAATAGGCCAAGCCAACTAAAATCTATGTCAATAGCATTTTGGGGAGGTCCCTGTGTACATATGGAAGCTGATTACAGGCCTTCATTGGGAGAACGCAGTTCCCACCTTATTATAAAACAAACCTTGAACTCACAGATTTTGCCTTCATTAAAAAACAAAAGAAAAATGTTGGATTGCACTCAGTTCCTTGATCTACTTCAGTTTCCTATTTCAATCTACAACAAAATGGAAAACAGAATCATTTTTAGGAAGTGTATATTTTGCTGATAAATAAATGAGTTGGAAGTAGAAATCCTTAGTGATGGTGGCTGCAAATTCTCATCTATTTTAAAATCAGCCAATTTTCTCCCTTTACTTTTTTTTTCAAGGCTGTATATATTTGAGCCAGAACTCGACTTTTAACAGCTTAACACCTGGTGATTGTTTTATAAGACTACTATTCGTCTTCTGAGATTAATTACAGATAACAAGCACATGCTTAGAATATATATAATAGAACACGGGAGGACAGTTAGAATTTTCCGACAGAAAGCTCCTTTCTGTAAAGAGTGTAGTCTGCTGTGGCTGTGTTCATGAATCAGGGTGGTTCCAACAAAGACAAGAGCCCAATCCAGCATTCTTCATTCTGTCGCTTTTTTTTTTCTTTATAAAAATCTGAATAACCCACTGCTCAGACTCCAGTTCCAAGCTGAGGGTGAAGAAGAGAATGCTTAGCCCCCTTTCAGCTCTCATGCTCATAAGAAGCATGATTCTTACCCTCTTTGTCACATCCTTGCACTTTTGAGAGTGATTTTGCCCTTTAGTGTGATCCAAGCTGGAGGTCTATGAGTGTGCCGGAGCACTAGAAGTCTGCTACATGTCATGCATTTTCAAACACATTTTCTCAGGCATGCTGTAAGTGTTATTGGCCTTGAACTCACTGATAATGATTCACTACTATGTTTTTTTTTTTTTTAAAAAAAAGCTTAAACATTAACTGAGATGTGAAAATATAATGAGAAACTCACAAGAACCTGTTGCTGTATTGTCTCTGAAAGAAGTATTGGCTAATTCATGCTTGCAGAGGTTTCCTGGACCATCATTGTTTATAACAGGAATCGATGGTAGTTAGTCCTTATGTTCAAATGATCGAATTAAGAAGTGAGATCAGGCCTTGGTGATACATTCACATCATATAAAGGAACACAATTCATGAACATGAAGACCAAACTATTTTACGAGGTTTACAGATTAATAAATTGTGCTTCACCCACATAGCATTCACAAATGTTGACTTGGTCATAGTTTGCACAGTTATAACCTCAACTGTTGGATGATTTCATTGGAAAAGGACCCAATGTGGAGATGGCTCTGTCAGTAAAGTGTTTGCCTTCCAAGACTGGAGCTTGATCCCTGTATACCACGAAATAAAACTGTATGTATAACAATACACTTGTAATCCCGGAACTGGAGAAGTAGAGACAGATGGAGACTGTGGAGACTGGAGGAATGCATTCAAGGAGACTCCATGTCTCACAAAACAAGATGAGTAGTTCCTAAGGAGTAACACAAAAGGTTGTCCTCTGTCCTCTGTATGCACGGGCAGGCAGATACACACCTTGTTGTAAACAAGCCTTGAACCTACAAGTTGTGCCTTCATTTAAAAAAAAAAAAAAAAAAAGAACAAATGTACTTGTCCAAACAGGAAAATACACAAACAAGCATTCACATACACACAAAGAAAAGAGGAAAAATGTAGAAAGGAAGAAAGGATGGAAGGAAAGAAGGAAGAAAAGAAAAAAGGAAGGAAGGAGGGAGGAAAGGAGGGAGGGAGGGAGGGAGGGAGGGAGGGAGGGAGGGAGGGAGGGAGGGAGGGAGGGAGGGAAAAAAGAAGGAACCAAATCCTTCATTTCCCTATGTTGAAATCTATTTTGAGAGTTACTGTTATCATCCAATCAGTCTTTAGTGGATCTAAAGTGATTTCAACATATGAATTTTCTAAAAGACCACAAACAAACACTCAGGCCATGGCAGTTAGCAAAATAAACAGTGGGTTTTCGTCTTTCAATTATCTTTTCATATATATGTCATGGTACATTTATAACATTAAATACGGCATCACCTTGAAAATAATGTGGACAACATTGAATTTATGGGAAACAGTTTCCAAAATATTTAAAATATAAAATAAGACTATATACATCATCTAGACAAATTCATAAACAACTCTTGCATATATACCTCCTAGACCTATCACATAACTATCTACTCCGGGCGTGTTAGTGTTGTATTTGCTTTCTGACCAAGAGAACTGCTTTCTAGTACTGCTGTCCTGCTTTTTCAGAAGTAACTTGTTGCCTAATGGACAAATCATTCCATGTTGTAAGTGGAGCTCCTCTGGGCAGCATCCTCTCAAACTGAGGACCAAGGGCCACAAGGAATTTAGCTTGCCAATTAAAAAAGGCAATAGCACAGCAGTAGAGTGAGATCCAAGGATGTGTCTACATCTCACTGTAGAGCAGCCTGAGCTAACCCTTCTGGAAGGAAGCTTACCTTAGAGCAGACCTTCCCTTATAGCCCGGTGGCCAGCTGACTGTTCTGGTAGGAGTCCAGGCAAAAGCAATCGATCCCATCTGCCTAGGTTTCCTGAATGAACTCATCAACAAGTATGAGCACAACTTCTGTCACTCTTTTGATAGACATTTATAGATGCATAGAACAGTTTTTCTTCCGTGTTTGGTATCATGAGTACCAGGAAGGGCACTTCAAGAAGAGCATCAAGTTATACAGGATGACAGAATGGTCAAAGTTCACCACATTATCAAGAGCAAGAGTAAAGAACTATATAACTAATGGGATTATGCAAGAGCACAATCAGATCTTCATCTCTTCTGTAAAGTGGACCACAGCTACTTCATTCTCTGGAACATACAGAACACAGTTCAAGGAACACAAACCTTAGAAGTCAGAAATAATGTGGAGAATGAGATACAGAAATCATCCTTAGACTTTGAGTCCTAGAATTTGTTTTCAGGCATGAGAAGACTCAGTTCTTTCAAGGTTATCTGATGAAAACTAGGAAATTCAACAGTAACTCAGTAGAGATATAGCAGCCTTTTTTATCTGTACTGCCATATTCAAGGATCTACTGAGAAAGATGGCAGAGGAGGGTTTACAATCTCCTCTCTGAATTGCAACCTCTTATGGGTGGTGTCAAGAAGACCCAGAATAGGTATCAGCTTTGTATTCATCCCGGTTAAGGAAGGGTGTTAGCTTCCTCCACAATATCCACTCTGCAACAATCACTCTCAGATTTCAAGATGTGGCTCTGGACTTCCAAACAGCACATCCTAATCTACCTCTTTCAAAGGATAAAATATGCATGCTATTTGTGAAGAATAAGCCAATTAGTTTATCCAAATTCAAAGATATTTATAGCTTATTCAGCTGTTCTGGTTTCTGAAGGAATCAGTCCCTGCCAACATTTCTGGGAATGGACCATTCACAAACTTAAATGTACCCGGAGGGTTTGTAAAAACTCTTTCAGGACTGGAAAGCAAATCCCATCAGGACAAAACAGCCACCAGACAATTCAACTGCAGAATGGTGATTGTGTTGTTTAAGATGTTGTTCCAGCAATTATTTTGCTAAAGAAAAAGCCGAGAGATTAGTACGAACCTGGACTATGAATTGGAAAGATTTTTGTTTTACAATTTGAAGAACATTGCTTGCATTCACGCTTTGAATGATAAGTTTTCTGAAAGAGCCTCATTTCTATATTGGATATTATTCTAAACCTCTTACAATGTGAAAAAATAAAAAATTTTTAATGCTGAACTGTGACATCGCTTAGTTTTTCTCATATAAAGGACAGTCAGTGAATCTAGCACTAAGTTGTAGTAAATGATTTTTTTAATAAATTAATCATTAATTATATGTTTGTTCTTTCTCTCTCTAATTTCTTTCACTCAGAAGAAAGACCATAAATACTGTTGCATGAATCAGGGATTCATCCCTTTATTATGTTAAGTAGTAATTCATTTTAGTGTTGTACATCTCTTATTGATTCACCCATTGATGGACATGTGGATCATGTGGATCCATCAGAAGTAGGGTTGCTTTTAGGGCCATCTGGACATGGACTAGATTAGATTGGTTTTTTTTTTAAAACACTGGTTGCAGTTTGCAAAACTTTACAGAAGAGCCACTATATCAGTATCTATCAGTGTTGAGAATGCATATAACTTTGACTCAGAGATCCACCTAAAGAACTTTTCATAAATAGGTAGTTTGAGATTTGTAAAACAAGCTTATTTGTGTTGGGATAAGATGGGAACACAAAATGTTCTTCATTTGGATTGATCCAATGGATTCTGGTACATCTGTATTAGAGTGCCTTAAGTAAAAAAGAGCATGAATGTGTACCTACCAAGATGTCATAATTTCTATGATCTTGCTAAAAGACAAAACAGACACTCTATAAAAGAAAAAAATAACATGTGATATTTGTAATTGCTAAATGAAATAGATAAGGAGTAAATACAAAAAACTGTTGGCAGTTATTCTTTCAGGGGAAATTATAGACTTTCAATTTTTTTACTCATATAGTTTTATATTTTACTGTTTCTGTAATGTCAGTAAACTACTTTTACTTTCTAGGTCATTTCTTAAAACTTTGTTTCTTTATACCTTCTCCTGGGATATAATTGAGTTGAAAATGAGCATATGTAAGTTATTTCAATTAAAAAGTAATATTTGCTTGTTTTGTTAGTGCCAACATGGGATGAAGGCTAGGACTAGAAATTTAAAAGAAACAAGTTGTTGAATTTGACTTAATTTCTTGCTGTGTATTTCTCTAATAGGGTCACATAAACACAGAGGTTGGTAAGACATTTAAATATAAGGCAGGCAAATTGTACTTTAGAACCTACAGGTTTTTTTCTCTGGATACCACACCTACATATTTAGCTGTCTGCTAAAAACATCTCTTAAACGTCAGAAATCAGATGCCAGTTGTCCAAGATAATCTCACTCTCCCACATCCTCCATCCTCATCACACTGGTTCTTTTTCCATCTTCTCTAGAGCCCAACACAACCAAACTCTCTTGTTTGCTCCTTAATGACATGACTAACACCACCGTGATAGTGTGTGTGTGTGTGTCTGTGTGTGTGTCTGTGTGTGTGTGTGTGTGACACATAACATGAACTAGATTTTTTATCATTTATCTAACATTCCAATTTAGTTGGGTATCCAGAATTTTTTATTACAGCCTTATTGGCTATAATTTTAATCTTATCAACTGAGTCATCAGGCTGATTCTTAGTAACTGAGTTGGTTTTCCTCCGTCCTCATTTGATGAGCTGGTATGGTGCCTGTAACCATGACATCACACATCTAAGGGTCCTAAAATGCTTGATTGATTCCCCCCTGACAAATTTTAAGTGAAACTGATTTTACACATCTTACAAACTCTTCCTGGCAAAATTTTAAACTGTCGAGCCAAGATCTTTTTCAATGAAAACAAACAAACAATGTCCTTAAACTGAAGCATTTTCGAGTCTCGCTCAAAATAAGCAAGTGGAGATAACCCACTGGCTTTGAATATTGTTACACTAATTGGAAATGACATGTTCCCAAAATTTTGCTCAGGCATTTCCTGTCATAGGAGAGTCTGGCTGTGTGACAGGGACAGGACAGGAATATCTCCCTCGAGGGAATAATGTGTTTGAACTACAAGGAAAGATATTTCTCCCTGGTGGCTTGGCCACCTGCCATATGGTCCCTGAAGAAATTCACTGTTATTTGCGTTCTCTATTTCCTCCTCAATGTTATTAACTTACCCATACGAATTAATGTGTGCTACCTTATGAAAGTTATATGTTTTAAGTATCCATTGGAATTATAAACCAATTATAAAAAATAAGCACTGAAATAAAGGTTAGTGTTACAGTTTCTTAAAATTAGAGTCATTCTTCAGTTTTATAGTTGCACAACTAATTATTTTGCTTTTATATAACAGAATAATTAGTCGCGAAGCCATAAAACTGAACAAAGTATTTTCTATTCCTTTGGGAAAATTAAGTGTATTGACTAGACATTTTAATTCACTTAAAACAAGTGCTATAAATAACTTCCAGCAAATTTCCAAACTGGTAGAGATTTTAAGGGATGTGTTATGTAATATACCTGCAGCTCTCGTACATACTTTTGAATTTTCACACTAAAAGCAAGGGAAAAACCATTTGCTGTCTGGATAGATGGAACATTTAATCCTTTTTTTTTCTTCTTTTGCAAATACCATCCTAAAGAAGCCTCATATTTCTTCCATATGATTTAGGTGGTAGGACACAAGAGAAGTTTCTTAATGTGTCCTTCTCAATAAGCTTTATCTGTAAACAATAATTCAGAAAAGAGCCTTTATTTCTTTGTAACTTGAGTAGGCAAATGATCATATTTTAAAAGTACCATTTTGCCCCACACTTTCCTAATCTACATTTAAATCCTGGCACTGGAGATCACTTGCAATTTAATAGTACATTTTTGTTCAGTCCAGTAACACCACTTCATATAAATTCACTTCAAAACCTAAGATTGGTCACAAATTATGGACAATTTCCATTTAGCTGCAGTCCAGTTAATGTCCTTGAAAGTAAATTGTAATTGGAATGGATCCCTTTGCTGCAGAGTGCCTGAGTCCCATAGCGGAGTTTACAAATCCCCATGTGGTAGGTGAGAACCAGGATTGAAGTTTACATGTTTTTCGGAGGAGAGTGTTCTAGTCTTCTTCCTGATACTTGACAATGAGGAAAGTGGAGAGCGCCACAGGAAATAAAAGCTAGGGTGCCACTTTGTCAGATCTTCTCTAGTACACCTCTTTCTGGAAAGATGCAGAGAATGTCACTTGGGCCCAGACACCTGAGTCAAGCTGCTCTCTGAATCAAACCTGCTTGGTTTGAGCTGATCTGATGGTAGAATATAAAATAAAAGGACTCCGTACACCAGCTCCCAAGCAGGAAGCTTTTCTCTGACGCTTGTGGCTGTTACCTTTTAGGGACAATATCACCAGCACCAGCTAAACCATTGACTAATACAGTTGCTGACTGCAGAACAATCGCATGAGCGACGGTCCTTCCATAGCAGGGGTGGCAGCAATCAGAGAGCACGCTAAAGCTAAAATGTGTAAGTTGGACCAGAAGGTTTGCATCCCAACACATCATGCTTTCCTTAAGTCTTTAAACACAGTGTATCTGATTTTGTCTTTAATTGTAAGTGATACTATTCTACTGATGCTTTGTCTGTCTCAAGAAGTGACATGTGTCAAACAACATTAATGAGATTATAGAAGTCCTTAAAAGTATTCTCTGGAATTTTATTGCTCCAGACAATGAATTTTATTACCATTATAAACACTTGACACTCCTAATTAAAAGCTGTACATCTACCAAGTGCTAATGCGCACTCCAGTGTGCTGAACCTTGGACCACATCATTGCTCATGTGCTCTTTGCTTCTCCCACAGTTGTTCCTATTATCCCAAATGCACATTGCTTTCTGTGCCTGTTCATGACTTCACTGAGTTTAGCATCATTTTCAGATTTCCCAAAGTTGCTGAAAGCTATTCTGATGGTGTCTAGTTTAAGTCAATTACAAACAAAGATGCTTATTTGGCACCTCCATCTCATTTCTACATGAACACAACTTTTATTTGTCTTCAACAAATAGGTCGGAGTAGATAAATGGATTTCTCGAGTACACGAGGGTTTAGCTTTGCAGAAAGCTGTTATCTTGTTTCCTCAAGTGGCTGCACCATTTTATATTCCCACTAGCAACGCCTGAAAGTTTGCATTGTTTGATGTCCTTGCCTACATTTTATATTGTTTGTGTTTTTTTTAATTTCACATTCTAGTAAGTTTGCAGATTAATCTAATTATCACTATCATTATTTGATTTCCCTCATGACAGTCTTTTCATATTTTCCACACATGCATATGGATCTTCCTTGATGACATACCCGCCCAAATATTTTAGTGGTTCTTTTTTTTGTATTAACCACCTCAAGAGGTATTTATACATTCTGGATAGGAAGGTTTTGCCTGATAAGTTAACTTACTTGGAATATGTAGCAACTAGGAACTCTTTTGGCTAAAAGTGTCAGAAAAATGTAACTTTGCTGGCTTGACTTAAAAATACTATTTTTAAATTATAGTTTTATATGTGGGTGTTTTGCATATACGTATATCTATGGACCAACTGTGTTCCTGGAGCCTGTGGAGGCAAGGAGAGGATGTCAGATCCCCTGGAACTTGTATAGTTGAGCTATGGAACTGGTCTTGTATAGTTGAGATGACATGTAGATGCTGAATAGCCAACCTGGGTCCTCTTAAAAGGCAGCCCATGCTCTCTACCACTGTGCTATGTCTCTGGTCCTCATTATTGCAACAAGTAGAGAAATGAGTAGCTTTATATGCCATAGACCTGGGCCCTCACTAATCACTTCTGATTTGTACACACTTCTATGCCTTTTCTCTGGAAGTTGAAGGCTGTAATCACAGCTGGATATACATACACTGGTTTAAAAGAAAAAATGAGGGAAGAAAGGTGCTTTCCTAGATACATCTCAAGTAATTCTAATTAAATTTCCCTCAATACGACTGAGTCATGTGCCCAGATAAAACTGTGATGGGGAGATGAAATGCTGATGATATCAGGAAAGCATAGGAATATCTAAATAACATCAAAATTAAAAAGACAATGAAACTATTGTGTTATAATAGAAGACAGGAAAAAAATCAAAGTCTAGCTTTAAATGCAAAGAATAAAAAATACACTTGCGGCCAGCTAAACACCTACATGTTAAAGATATCAATTTTAAAGATCTTAGTTATGCAGGGAATAGTAATAATAGAAATAAAAGCTGTTTTAACTACAACAACTAGGGCATAATAAGAATAATAGGTTATGCCAACAAAATCATGTGCTTTATCTTTCTTTGACCCCCGGTTTGACATGTATTGGAAAATGAGGTTCACAACTGGTAAACAGATAAAATCTCCTAGAAAAGGGATTCAGAATGAGAAATTTATAGCCAAATCTTGACAATTCTTTCCTACCTCTATATGTTGTTGAGGATTCCAAAGATTGAAAACTGTACATTGAAAGCTTCTATTGTGGTATTTAGCTTATGTACCAATGAAATTTCAAATCGAAAAGTCTTCTCCAGAATCTTAGCTGTTTAGTTACGCTCTATATGGCAATGCTACCAAGACCTTAGATGATAAACTGGAGTCAAAGTGAAGGTTCCATTTCATGTGTACTAGCTAGACTCAGAAAATTCTATTTAAAAAAAAAAGTCAATTTGTTTTTCAATATAAAGAAAAAATATTTATTAAAATGTTTAAATAACTGACAGTTCCACCAGCCTCCCAGGAGGCCTATACTATCCCTTCTAACCCAGGACACAAAGGTGAGAGTCCCTGCCCCAATCTCCCACCTGCTGAGACCCCTGCAAGCCCAGCTGCCATGCATCTGGGGCTTGCTGGTGGCTACCACCAGTTCCCCATCCCCCATTGCATCACACCTCTGATCACATTCCTGACTCTCTGTATATTCATCCCTGTCTCCTCCCATACCTGATCCTGCCCCCTCTTTACCCCCCTCCCCCTCCATTTTCTAAGTCCTTCTCACCCTCTACTTTCCATGAGTATTTCTTTACAGGAATTATTTATATCCTCTTTAAAGATGTCTATCATCTTCATGAGATGGGATTTTACGTCACTGTCTTGCTCTCTAGGTATATTAGGATATCCAGGGCTTGCTATAGTAGCAGAGTTGGTTCTGATGATGCTATGTTGCATTGGCTTCTACTGATTATGTTCTTGCACTTGCCTTTTGCCATCTGGTAGTGAATGGTGTTGGCTAGCCTGGGTATCTTGGGTTGGAACAGCTATTCAGGAAGGCAGGTGGAGCTGTGTGTCCCAGATTAGACCAGGCCTCAGGGGAGGCAGGCAAAACTGCACAATAGGGGTTGGTGTGCTGATCAAAGACTGCAAGTGAAGGTGTGGATCAGAAAGAAGGTGGGATAGGGCCACTCACTCATCTCCTGTCTAAAGGAAATACAGGGGGAAAGTGTAGAGCAGAGACTGAAAGAAAGGCCATCCAGAGACTACCCCACCTGGGGATCCATACCATATACACACACCAAACCCAGACACTTTGGAGATGCCAAGAAGTGTTTGCTGATAGGAGCCTGGTATAGCTGTCCCCTGAGATGCTCTACCAAAGCATGACAAATACAGAGGCAGATGCTCACAGACAACCATTTGACTGAGTACAGGGACCCCAACTGAGGAGTTAGAGAAAGTACTGAAGGAGCTGAAGGGTTTGAAACCTCATAGGAAGGACAACATTATCAGCCAACCAGACCCCACCCCACCCCACCCCCAGAGGTCCCAGGGACTAAACTACCAACCAAGGAATACACATGGAGGGACCCATGGCTCCAGCTGCATACAAAGCAGAGGATGGCATTGTCTGGCATCAATAGGAGGAGAAGCCCTTAGTCCTGTGAAGGCTCAATTCCCCAGTGTGGGAGAATGCCAGGGCAGTGAGGTAGGAGTCGATGCGTGGGAGGGGGAGCACCCTCATAAAAGGAGAGGGAGGTGGGATGGGAGAGGGGGTTTCCAGAGGGGAAACCAGGAAAGGGGATAACATTTGAAATGTAAATACATAAAATATCCAATTTAAAATAATACAATCAAGCAGGCAGAAACACTTAAAGGAGAAACACATAAATCACTTAAAGAAATATAGGAAAATACAATCAAACAGGTGAAAGGAATGAATAAAACAGTCCAAGACCTAAAAATGCAAATAGAAGCAATAAAGAAAACATAAATGGAGGCCACCCTAGAGATGGAAAACCTGGGAAAGAGAACAGGAACTACAGACAAAACATTCCCAACAGAATACAAAAGATGGAAAAGAGAATCTCCTCAGGCACTGAAGATACCATAGAAGAAATTGATACATCCGTCAAAGAAAATGCCAATGTAAAAAGTTCCTAACTCAAAACATCCAGGAATTTGAAACACTATGAAATGACCAAACCTAAGAAAAATAGTAATAGAAGGGGTGAAGATTCCCTGTTCAAAGGGCCAGAAAATAGCTTAAACAAATCTTGGAAGAAATCTTTCCTAACTTAAAGAAAAGGATGGCTATAAACATACAAGAAGCTTACAGAACACCAAATAGATTGTGGGAAAATACCTGGGGGCCGCAGCAGCGCCCCTGGGACCACGAGGCAGCGGCCGGGCCTGCGGGTGGAGGCTGCCTGGAGGCTTCCAGCAGCCTGTCTCACATACTGGAGGAAGGTCCCTGTTCCAGTGCTGGAGCTTTGGCGGTGGCAGGCCTGGCAGGCCCCAATGATACGAAGAAGTCCTTGGTTCCAAAAGGCTTATTGTCATGGCAGATGGTGGATGGATTGGATGTACCCCCAAACTCAGGCAGACCTGAGTTAAGTAGGGAGGAGAAAGGTTCTGGGGCATGCTTAATTGGCTCCACCCTCTGACTTCATTAGTATGTAAATCTCCAGGCCTGAGGCTGTAGTTACACCCTCTACTGTGCACTTTGGGAGGGGCTGTAATGGCCTATGTGACTGAACAATGTAGGTCTATGGAGATGGACTGCTTTTCAGACCTGAGTTCTGGGGCGTGGCCGAACTCCTGCCGTTTCTCCCTTGGGGTCTCGGGGTTCTAGGCCCATGCCCAGCCAAGAACCAGGATACCCTTATGCAGTCCCACAATAGATCAGACCAGAATAGAAAATCCTGCCACATATTAATCAAAACACTAAATGTACAGAACAAAGAAAGAATATTAAAAGCTAGAAGGGGAAAAAGCCAAGTGATATATACAGACAAACCTATCAGAATTACATCTGCCTTCTCAACAAAGACTCTAAAATCTAGAAGACCCTACAGAAATGAGACCTTAAGAGACCACAGATGCCAGCCTAGACTACTATACCCAGCAAAACTCTCATTGATTATTGATGGAAAAACCAATATATTCCATGACAAATCCAAGTTTAAACAATATCTTTCCACTAATCCAGCTCTATAGACTATACTACAAGGAAAATTCCAACACAGAGAAGGAAATTACACTTAAGAAACACAAGAAATTAATCATCTCATAGCAAAACCAAACAAAGAGAATCACATATACAAATACCACCTCCAGCAACAAAATAACAGGAACTAACCATTGGTCATTAATACCTCTCAACATCAGTGGACTTAATTCACCCATAAAATGACACAGGCTAACAGACTAGATACATAAGCAGGACCCATCATTCTTCTACATACAAGAAACACTCTTCAGCAACAAAAATAGACACTACCTCAGAGTAAAGGGCTAGAAAAGTGTTTCCAAGCAAATGACCCCAAGAAACAAGCAGCAGTATTCATGCTAAAATCTAATAAAATAGATTGTCAACCAACAGTTATCAAAAGAGATGTGGAAGGACATTTCATACTCATCAAAGGAAATATTCACCAAGATGACATCTCAGTTAAGGGCACCCACATTCATAAAAGAATCTTTACTAAACCTCAAATCACACATTGAACCCCATAAAATAGTAGTGAGGGACATCAAGACCTCACTCTTAGCAATGGACGGGTCATCAAAACAGAAACTAAACAGAGAAACAATGGAAGTAACAGACGTTGTGAACCAGATGGATTTAACAGATATCTACAGAACCTTTCACCCAAAAACAAAAAAATGCACCTTCTTCTCAGCACTTCATGGAATCTTCTCCAAAGTCAACCATATAGTGTGTCACCAAGCAAACCAGATACAAGAAGCTTGAAATAACCCCTCTCATCCTATCAGTTATCTCAAATGTCTGAGAAGCCCTTAAAGAAATGTTCAACATCCTTAGTCACAAGTAAAAGGCAAATCAAAACAACCCTGAGATTCCGTCTTATACTTATCAGAATGGGTAAGATCAAAAACTCAAGCAACAGTATATTCTGATGAGGATATGGAGCAAGGGGAATATTCCTCCATTGCTGGTGGCATTTCAAACTTGTACAACTACTCTGGAAATCAATCTGGCAGTTCCTCAGAAAATTCAAAATAGTTCCAGCTGAAGATCCAGCTATACTGCTCCTGAGCAAACAACCAAAAGATGCTCCACCATACCACCAGGACATGTGCTCCACTATGTTCATAGCAAGCACCAATCCCTGATACTATTAATGATATTCTGTTATGTTTGCAGACAGAAGTCTTTCATGGCTGTCTTCTGAGAGGCTCTACACAGCACATGACTCAGAGAGATGCAGATACCACAGCCAAACAGTGGAGGGAGCCTGGGGACTCTTGTGGAAAAGTAGGCAGAAGGATTGCAGCCCCAAAAGGAAAAGGAACTCCACAGGAAGACCAACAGAATAAACTAACCTGGACCCTTGGTGCTCTCAGAGACTGAACCAGCCAAAGGGACTGGACCTAGGTCTCCCCCCTCCTACACACACGTATGTAGCAGATGTGGATCCCAAACAACTGGAGTAGGAGCTATCCCTAAAGGTGCTGCATATCTGTGTATACATTCTTCTACCTGAGCAGCCTTGTTTGGCCTCAGCAGAAGAGGAAGTGTTCAGCCCCACAGACAGTGAGTGCCAGAGTAGGTGAATATCAAGGGGGAACCTTCACCCTCTCAGAGGAGAAGGGGAGCAGGGATGGAGGGAGAGACTGTGGAAAGGAGTCATCAATCAGAATATAAAGTGAAAACATAAGAAAAAATAAAAAGGAAAAATATTAAGTAGCCAATCTGTGATGAAAATCATGTTTTGGTTTTTTTTTTCAGTTTTCGGAAGTAGACTGTTTTCTTTAATGATTTAGCACAGCTGGCTAGCACAGAATAACTCAGAAAAGAGTGTTAGATGAACACACATTTCAATGCACTTTTTGCACCAACATACCCCCATTGTTTTGTTTGTATGGAATCGACTTAGCTCTCTAAGTTTTTTAGCATCTTAGAAAAAGTTCTAAATGTTCAAAATGTCATGGGATCTCAGAGTATTTCAAAGTTAGGAAATCACTAATGTGCAAATAGAAGGTAAAAAGGCTCTAGACCTTCAAACAGGGGTCTCACTTGCTTAGTAATGCAGCCTCTGTTGCTCAATGGAATTTGCCTACACATGCCATAGTTCAAAGTTATCAGACATCTGAGACAGGGGATTCAGAGGATAAGAAGCCCCACTTTCCTTTGTTGAAGCCCAAACAGTTCTCTTCTCTTTTGCCTTTAAGAACCCTTTCTGGGTATCTGGCAAAGATGAATGGCTTTCCCTGACAACTTCCTTCAAAATAGACAGACATATTTATAGTTGTCCTTGACGGGAAAAGCACGCAAGGATGCACCTTTTTCCCTTAGGAAATGAGAGGCGCAGGAAGTTTATTAGGTGATCCACCCCAGGCAGACTGAGTATCTCAAAGCTTTGACCTAATTGGATCACTAGACTCTACTCCTTATTTCACTTTTGACGCATTTCAAGTCTACTGTGTTTTGTAGAAATAAAAAGATAGACAATAGTATTGGATTGATTTTACCTAGTATGCTAGCATTATAAAAACCTTAAAATGCTATTATCTCCCTCACTTTTGGTTGGAGTCATGGATTTTTGGGAGGATGGAGGTGATACATAATTACTGCCTTGTACATTTGTGACTATCACTTGCTTAAAGGCAGCAGACATTGGCAAATGCCTCTGGAGGACAAATTGGTCCCCAGTTGAGAGCTACAGCTGTTCATATAATGTTTATTCTGGGAGATTTTTCCCTGAAGATCCCAGGGTCAAATAAGATGAGCAATATCATGACAGCAGTGCTATTAGCAAACTTTCAGTTATCTAACTACATATGGCAAACAGTTATGTTCTTATCCAGGCCTCGTAAAAGACTTACCATTTTAAGGCACATTTTCCAATTGAGAACATTGAGCCCCAGGGAAATCAAGCACTGAACTGACCAACATCATACAATTGGAAAGCTGGACAGCCAGTGATTGTTTCCAAGTCATCCTCAGAACCTGTGCAATTATCTAGACAGTTCTGCCCTTTTGGTATCCCAGTTTTTAATTGAAAATTCAAATTTGAATATTGAGGATAATGATTTTTTAATTTGCCATAGTTATTAAGTATTTACATTCTCTCCCTAACAAAAATGACCTTTTGTCGTAATCAGTTGATGACAATCTTTTAATTATTTGCTAAGTGATAGTCTCTATAAACATCCATGAATGCAAACAAAGATGTCACTAATCAGCGTGACCCCAGCAAGTTCAGAAGGCCAGGAACTCTATGAGGGATGTGGAAAACATTTAACAAGGGAGATAAATCTTGAATTAGGCCTTTGAACATCCTCGTAAACTTTGGTAAACCAATGCCTGTCAGGTAGAGAAATATTTTTGTCAGAGTTATAGGGATGTTCAAAGACCTCAAAGACCTGGACTAGTGGAAGGGTTCACTACGGAACTTGCAAGAGCTAGAAGCACAGGAGAAGTTAAAAATGAAGAAGAGGCTTGGTTCTTCACAGTGATTTCTGGACTGATTTGTGACTTGAGGACAAAAGATAGCCAGAATCACACTAGACACAGGGTTAGATAGGTAATTTACCAGATAGCTGGGGTAAAAGGTGTTTCACAATTATGAGGCTATGTGCATGAATAAAGAACATTAGGCAAGAAATTATGAGTTGGGGAGTGGACAAATGTGTCCGATGAGAGAGTTTATGAACAAGAGAAGCAAGGCAGGGGAGGAGTGATTCCTCCTTTTAATCAGCTATGAAAATAAATAAATAGAATATGCTTGTGGAATAACTACCAAGGAACTTACAGAACTGGAAGTCATGTGTAGTTCTCTTTTCCTTTAGCGGCCATCCCTGCCAAAATGAAATTCAATCCCTTTGTGACTTCTGACTTAAGCAAGAACCTCAAGCAGAGTTTCAGTGCACCTTCTCACATTCGGAGGAAGATCATGTCTTCCCCTCTTTCCAAAGACCTGAGACAGAAGTCCAATGTTCAGTCTATTCTCATTCAAAAAGATGAAGAAGTTCAGGTAGTTTAAGGACACTACAAAGGCCAGCAGATTGCCAAAGCGGTCCAAGTGTACAGGAAGAAATACGGCATCTACATGGAGTCCATCGAGAGAAGTCTAATGATACAACTGTCCATGTGGGCATCTACCCCAGCAAGGTGGTCATCACCAGGCTAAAGCTGGACAAGGACCGCAAGATAATCCTGGATAGGAAAGCCAAGTCCCAGCAAGTAGGAAAGAAGGGCAAATACAAGGAAGAAACAATCGAGAAGATGCAGGATTAGAGACATCTCACACATGGCTTTCATTAAAGACTGCTTAAGTTAAAAAAAATAAAGAAAGAAAGAACTATCAAGGAAGCAAAATAATGTACTTCCAGGGAGTATGGTTTGGCAGTCATTTTAGGAACCTGGAGAATTATGGAGTAACACACTTCTGAATCTTCATACCATACATAGATTTCCCACAGAAACTGAACATCCAAATGATTTAGTCAAGGTTCAAAACTACAAGATAGGTTCTAATTTGCAGATCTACCTCTCTGAGATAGACCATTTGCAACAGTTTACCTCTGGGTACCTCAACTAACCAGTAATGAGTCAGTAGAGATGGAGGCTCAACCCAATGTATTTGAGAAAAGGTGGGCTAGTTAAACATGTTGAGAGACACTGGTCCCAAATCTTAGTAAATGGTTGTTGAATGGTGAATTAATCAAATTTTGTGTCCTTTTTAAGAATCTTTGACTCATGTACTTAAAGTAAGAGTAACTAACACAAAGGAATATTCTTTTAGACCTTTAGTGGCAGTTTTTCTACTTCATTCTTTCAGAAGACAATTAATAGTTCACCCCTCTCTCCAAAATAAAATTCTCCAGCATGATTACAAATGGACTCTTTAATCTCTATGCAATATGTGATAGATTTTATAACTCTGTTACATCATTTCAAAATAAGCATACAGTCCAACATTTTGAACCTTTTTTTCCTTTTGGTCAACATCCTTTTCAAAGTATGCAACTAAAAATCACTCCCCAAATTTCAGTTTTTGTAAGATGAAGCATTCTTTGGTTTTTGTTTTTAATAATGAATATAAATATTTTTATCATCTCACTAGACTTTTATGAGGAAATGTTTTATTGACTATGTTTCAACAATGTCTTCTATTGTTGTGTCTAAAATACTAATTGTGTTATTTGCTGTTTAAGGAGCTCCATTAAGAGGCCAGATCCCTTGAAAGTTTTATTTCAAAAAAAAAAGGAGGAAGAAAGGAAGGAAAGAAAGAAGGAAGGAAGGAAGGAAGGAAAGAAGGAAGGAAGGAAGGAAGCAGGGAGGGAGGGAGGAAGGAAGGAAGGAAGAAAGAAAACATACTTAGTAAACATTTCTTACCCATTTTCCAGATTGGCAGAAAGACAGAAAGTATTGTGGAACAGCCTCATGGTTCCTCAAGGTGCCAGCTTCAGTCCATTAGACAGAAAACCTCTCTGACTTAAAGGGCCTCCAAGCTCACAGCATCTTTTGTTTCATCTGAACTTTATCAAGGCACCATGAAACTTATACATTGATTTTACAAACCTCTTACCATGTTTGTTTCTCTAGAATACCATTTTTTTTTACCTGTTGTGCTTACAGGACTATTTGAGTATCTTGTTTGAATCAGGAAAAGTTTAGCTCTGAACATTCAAAATTATAAATGTATATCATTAATAACAACACACCTCCAAGAATTTGAAGTTCAAGCCAAATAAAAATACTGTTATCTTAGCCTGATGGAATATCAATTTCAAAAATTATATGTACTTTCCAAATTCAACATAGTAACTATCCATGTAACTAATAGTATATTTTATAAATAGAAACACATACATACAAGCATACGAAAATATTAAAATTATTGATAGAATCTTAAAATCAGGAATATAAAGGGCTGTTGTAGTTCACAAATATGGCCAGAATAAAAATTTCTAAATAAACACAATTACTTTCCGTGTCCCCATAGATACACACAAAGTAGGAGGTATATTTGGCCCACATCATCAAGATGATTGATTCAACCTGTTGTGACAGAAAGCATCCATCCTAAAATGAAATGTGTCCTCCTGTCTGTAATGAAAGAATTGATGTTCTTACGATATTCTTACATATTCTTTTTTTCACGTGACTATTTTAGGTGTATCAATACATGCATGAAACGATTACTGTTAATGGCTGCCCTGAATTCCGTGCGAGGGCCACAGCAAAGGTAAGACTTGAGTCACTTTAAAAGAACTCTCGACCCCGGTGATGTAGTAATTGATTGTGCGCGTGTGTGTTTCAGGTATTCTCGTGTGTACACTGTAAGAGAATTTAGACCTCAGTGGCAGCCCAGAGTCTAGAACCAGTACTACTCACCAGGTAAAAAAATCCTAATGGAAAAACTGACCTTTTCTGCTGCTTCTGTAGCTTAAGGAAGGAGAATGATTTCATTAAAATCACGAAATGTCCATTTGGCACAAGCAAATCTGCTGCTCCACTGTATTGAGTTCTACATGGTTTCTGGTACATCCTGTGGATGCAAAAGAACCCATAGCCTATGTAGAGCATGAAAACTCATTTGCATAGGCCAAAAGCCCTGATGTAAGTCAGACATGGATAGACTTCACCCTACATCCCTCAGCCAGCACCCTTCTTTGTCCTCAGCTGGGCGATGGGTAACTTGCTGAAAGTGGCAGTGATCTAACAGAAGGCCTGGCACCTTTGTGGCAGTCACCACTTTTGTTCTTTAAAGGATCAAACCCAGAGACTGCAAAGGTCCCATTGGAAAGGATACAGAAAGAGGACCGGGAAATTTTCTGGAAGATGGATCACTAGGAAACAATCGTGGTAATCTAAAGTCACACATGCAGCTTGTGTTTTACAAATACAGAAACGTTTTTAACAGAACACAAATTTCCTCATAAAGGGCTTGTAAGTTTGTAATCATGCCAAGAAGTGAGAACCACTGAGTAAAATCAGAAATTTTCATTCGACTCCTTTTCACCTGTTGTTTGATTTCTCCCTGGTATTTTCAGTTTTCACTCTGTAACTAAACACTGTAACTGAACACTGTTGACTTGCAAGGTTCTTCTTTTTCTTCTTCTTCTTCTCTCTTCTTCTTCTTCTTCTTCTTCTTCTTCTTCTTCTTCTTCTTCTTCTTCTTCCTCTTCCTCTTCCTCTTCCTCCTCCTCCTTCTCTTCCTCTCTTCCTCTCCTCCTCTTCCTCCTCTCCTCCTCCTTCTTCTTCTCCTCTTCTCCTCCTCTTCTTCCTCCTCCTCCTCTTCCTCCTGCTCCTCTTTCTCCTCCTCTTCTTCCTTTTTCCTCCTGCTTCCTCTTTCTCTTCCTTCCTTTTTCCCTCCTCTTCCTTTTCCTCTTTTTCTTAGTTCCTTTCTAACCCCAGCAAATAAAGGGTACGATTACCATTACATCATGCTTTGCTTGTTCTGAAGTGGAGCACACAGAGAAAAATGATCCCTACATGGTTTAATTAAGGGGAAAGTGAATTATGTAGTGTTTTACCATTCTCATTTCTTATTCATGTAGAACAGCAGGATAGCAGCGTAATGTTGCAATAGCACAATATTTTTTTCTGGTTGTTTCTGGGCTGTCTGCATTGCATCCATGTCAGCCATTAAAACCCCTGCATGACAACAGGGTTTGCATGAGCAAATGCATGTAGCTAAAACCAAGTCATTGTTTCCATGTCATTCACTATCTCTCATTAAACACAGGCAGTAGCATAATGCTAAATTGATGTGATAATGCGGTGTGTGGATAAAGAACATACAGTAGTTGGAAATCAATATTTTCACAGTGTTGAGAGTAAATCACTTTATACTAGACACCTAATCAACTGTGGTTAAGGCAAGCTAATGGAAGTGGAATACAAGAAGCAGGCAGAGAATCTATGCTTGATTGAAACTATTTTATTCCTGTTGGGTGGGAACTGATGGTAAGTTGATTTCTTGAATTTAAAGAAACTAATGTGTTAATTTTAAAATGAAACTATGACGATATTAAATAAAATCTTGTATGTCTAGGTATAATTCCCCAAGCCATTCATTTTGCTCATATCATTGTTCTAGCTGACATGTTAGTGTAGAATTAAGAGAGATATAATCAATGACCCCATAAGATACCATATTCACAGTAATATAGAATATGGGTATGAGATAACAATAACATCTTTTAATCTAGCACTTCATTTTAATTTTTATTTTCATTTAGGCATCCTGGATTTAAAAAAAATAAAAGTCTTTATATTTACTAAATAAGTGGTTCAGCAATAGCAAGATGTTTTCATGAATGTACATACAAACTTGCTCATCAGTCTGTTAATAAGTAATGTTGAATATGTATGCTCATGTAACAACTTAGACTGTATACCACAGCTAAAGCATGGAAGTGTGCCCCTGCTTCATGATCAACATGCATTCAATGACTATACTAGGTAATATATGTACAAATATTTGGAGTCACTCATCAGGATTTACATGTAGGTGATGGAACTCTGAAAGAATTGACACCGATTTTGTTTTTTGATTTATATTTTTCAGAGAGATAAGCCTAACAAAGGTTGAAATAACTAGGTGAGGCTGTACTGAAGAACATAGTCATATACCGCATCTAAAACGTAGATATTCTGTGTTCTTCCTTCTACAGGAGAATGCTAGAGAGAGATGTCTAAGACATTGTTTCCTGAAGATCATATACTTAGCCTTACTTCCTACTTTTTATTACCAAAAGGGCATCTTTTCTTTCAGGCAACAGTTGCAGCTTTTGCAGCCAGCGAAGGCCACTCCCACCCTCGTGTAGTCGAACTGCCAAAGACTGATGAAGGCCTGGGTTTTAACGTGATGGGAGGGAAGGAACAGAATTCCCCAATTTACATCTCCCGCATCATCCCTGGAGGGGTGGCTGAAAGACACGGAGGCCTCAAAAGAGGAGACCAGCTACTTCAGTGAACGGAGTGGTATGTTGATAAAATACCCAGATATTTTTCTCACTAAGTACATTTCCACTCCCCAACCCCACCCCATAACTGAAGCCAATGTTTAAGATTACAGTACAAACAACAATTTTATATCCATCTCCAAACGGGTTCCAGGACTTGGATGGGTATAAACCTATAAAGGCAGTATTTTCATATCTTTATATCTCATTTCATCTTCTACAAGTATGATAAATATCAACAGTTAAGAAATCAGGAAATCATGCCAAGAAATTATCACATAGAATTTCCTTCTCAGAATACTGCTATTAAGTGGGTATTAAGCAGAATATGATTTCGATGCCACTTCCATCCCAAATTCCTAAAACTGGTTGAGTTTGAGGTTTTGTTCTGTTTTAGTTAGTTAGCTATTTAATTAGTTAGTCCGTTTGTTCATTTGTTTCAGTGCTAAGCATTGAACCCAGAGCCATGTACACGCTAGGTAAGTACTGTACCACCAAGACAGATACCACTCCAAGAAATAGCTTCTTATGAAGCAAATTAAATATTTCCCTTAGCTTTTACTTGTATCAAACATAACCAATCTAAGGTCACAAATTTCAGAAATTTATTAAAATATACTTACCCTTTGATCTAAAAACATTTATTATAAGAACAAGATTTAATATGTAAGCTGGATTTGAGTTCTTTGTAGCAACCTTGATTTATGTTTAAGATATAATATCTAACATATCATATTTGAAAATCATATCTGGTTGATAACAATGATATACATTTTCTGAGTATATCTTTTATCTTTTTGCATCTGCTCATACTTAAAAAGATGTGGTTTTATATTCACAAAAGCTATTCACTGCACTCTGCTCTAATGAACATCAAAATGAGCAGTCCATGAATATTTTATATCATCACTTCAATCCCCAAATCACCATTATCTCTACTTTTTCTAGGCGATAATGCATTGAGATAAGCATTTTATTGACCTTTCAATACCTATCTATTTTCAAGGCTTGTATCAAATGAAAATTGTAGCACACAGCCTTCTGATAGAGGATCCCAAGCAGGGTCAAACATTGTGGTTCACGGTGAGCTATGCCTTGGGATATTAATTTATGATTTCTCTGAGTACACTTTGCATATCTAAAGAGTTATAGGTTTAAAAATAGGAAGAAGAGTAGCAAAAAAAAAATCACTCATATGTGTGCGTAGTCATTATAGTTGCACAGAGCAAACATAGTCATGTATGATGATGATGTCATCATCATCCATCTAATAGGTAAATTGGCTTTGAACTATCTATCAAGGGAGCAAACAGCCTCTGCTTAACCCACTCATTTGCAAGCAGCAGAGCTCTAAGCAGTTCACAGTCAGTCATCCATTCCTGCAGTGACCTTGTGATGAACCTGGGAAGCCGCAGGGAACATTGCAACAATGAAATCAAACAGACCTGGTTTTACTGCTTAGCATCTATATTGTTACAGACTAATTGTGCATGCTCCACTTTGTAAAAGGCAGACAGACTGGCAGGAAAGTTACTAATTATAAGGGCATTGGTGAAAATTAGTGAGGCAACCTGTCTACCAAGATCCCCCACCCCAATCAATCACGTGGTCATATCCACCTTGGATAGGTAATTGTGATCACTAAAGAAGATTGAAGTGAGGGAGACTTTTAAACTGTCAGGGATATTGCTTTTTATTAAACCCTAAAGAAACTCTGCTGTACACTTAGCTATATGCAAATTAGCAAATATTTATTAGTAAGAAAGTAGCAATCACCTCCCTTCTGTGAAGCTGGAACGTTCCACCTCTCTGTACATCTGGTGTTCCAAGAAACTTAGAAGACCCACTTGAGTCAGGTGAGACTATTCCTGGGTCAGAATTCTATTGAGCATCCATTTCTCCTCTGGCTGCATTCTTACTAACCCCTTGTATAGGATTTTTACACCCTGCTTATGTTTCCAAAGACTCTCTAGTTCACATTTACTTCAAAGCTATCATTAGCTAGTAGTTTCCATTTAAAAACTATATCATGTTAATTATATATCATATATATCATATATATATATATAATATATATAATTGGGATATACTTAGAAAGGAAATGTCATGATATCTGCCAAAATTTATCATTTTATTAACACATAACTGGTAACTTGAAATACAAGATAATAAAGGCAGAGAGGAGGGAGAATCAATAAATAGAAATAAAGAAAAGACACAGCAATTGAGCAATTGATTTTTTTTTCCTTCCTGTTGTTCTTATAAGTCAAAACAGAAGGGAACTCATAACAGCTTAACTCTCATGGAAGGAATTTTTTTTTTTTTTATCATTTCTGGCTAGAAAAGAAATTTCCCATGGGGTTCTTACAAATGAGACATTGAATCACCTAATACAACCTCATTGAAAATACAGAGTCCTTTTGTGTGTGGCTACGTCTTATATCAAGTCTTGGCAAAAAAAAAAAAAAAAAGTCTAATAGCTGAATTAAAATTTAACATTAATAGGAGGTCAAAGTGTCACAGTATGAATCTATAGCTGTCTAATGGTCTCCTTTTCACCCTTTTGTGTGCAAGTGTTCTCTCAAGGACCATTACCAAGGATTGCAGCCAGTGTGGATCCAGCAGGGACAGTAAATATACTTAGTGATAGAGTCAAGATATTTTTAAAAACCGAACAGTTGTCCCAATAGGCTTCACTTAATAAGATTCTCCATGAACTCATGCTTAGATGCCAGGGACTATGTCTATACAGAATCAGGGAGGCATGGCTAAATATCAAAGCTTGCATAATGTCCCCAGGGTGTATTAACTGAGTTTTAAAAGCACTGTGAAGTAAACTGAAATAAAAAGTGAAAAAAATCAAAACCACGTTAATGTCTCTGTAGGAACATTAATTCAAGTACCTTTGACAGACACGGTCCGTGCGCCAGCCGTTGAGTGTGGTATGTGGTGGTCAGTGCAGACATGGCTGTAGTCTGAGCTGGTGAATGCAGCCACAGCTCAGAAGTTTCCGTGAGGTGCACTCTGTTAAAGGATTTAAGTCATTTGATGCAGAGAAGAGAAAGTTTAGGAAAAGGATGATATCTCCAGGCGATCTCGATTTGTGACAAGTCCCACATACCAGAATCAGACGAATGGAAGATTTCAGGGAAGGCAGAGTCCAGTTTTCATAATAAAGACCTCGCATACCTGTAAAGTTGTCTAAATAGAAGTCACCTTAAAGGTTATTACCCATGTCTGAAGCTTTAATCGAATGTTAGAAGACCATCTGTCATTCAGTATTTCAAAATACAGGTACTGTGTACATAGTTGTATCAGGCTCAAAAGTCCCTGACACCTTTGTCATCCTGATTCTATTGATTAGGATGAAAATTTGCTGAGTCCCACAGTAAACACCAGTTGTCCATCACAGACCATGCTATATTCTGGGGCTGAAAATTAGTACAACCTATTGTCTCTACACCCTATTCTTGAGACATTGTCCTTAAATGAGATAATTGAAAGTTGGTGGCACTGTACTTCATTGTATTCAGTACCTTATAGTTTTTAAGCATATTACATGTTATTTTTCCATCGGTTGTTCAAAACAGTCTCATAAAATGGGGAGAGCACTTCTGCTGCACACACACACACACACACACCACACGCACACCAGTGATTGCACCCAAATCAGATAAACTCCAAGACCCAATAAACACACGAAGTGAACTTCAATCTTTACTGTGATGTTATTTGATTATCAAGTGTAAAATGTGATGGTTTGAAAAGCCAGTCCTGGGCTGGAGAGATGGCTCAGCAGTTAAGAGCACTGACTGCTCTGCCAGAGGCCCTGAGTTCAAGTCCCAGCAACCACATGGTGGCTCACAACCATCTGTAATGGGACCCGATGCCCTCTTCTAGTGTGTATCTGAAGACAGCTGCAGTGTATTCATACAAATAAAAATAAATAAATAAATCTTTTTTTAAAAGGAAAGAAAAAGAAAAACCAGTCCCACTTAAATCTGAACAAGCTCTTGGGCTACGTCAACGTCAATTTCCCAAAGTTTATGTTACTTTATAGTCTTATAAGATGTTAGAATGTTGCAAAGCTTTGCAAAAGGTACAGGAGAGGCTCCTGTATAGTTCCTCACCCCTTTTTATAAAGTTACAATGATTCCATCATGTTTTTTCAAAGGAAAATCTCCCAGTCAACCCCAATACTAGTACTACTAGTACCAGTCATACTAGTAATATTAGCCTACTGGTACTGTTGGGACAAGAGAAAGGTGGAAGCAAGACAGCAAAGGACAGAACGAAAGACCAAACAGCAGCATGAGAACCTGAGTCGTGTGCCCAGTTGAGAAGAGATGTGGCTAGTGTCTGAAATCCAGTCATCGCTCCAGAGCCCCCTGGCAGGACAACTGTAATTACATTTGCCTCACTCAATAGTTAAATCTAAATCAAGTTGTTGGTACAGTGTATGCACACCGCTAATTACTTTTTGAGCATCACAGATGAATGAATAAAGATGTGGGAAAGGGAGGGAATAAATAGTCTTCTCAGTACCTGGCCTTTTTCCCATTTTATAAATGCCTATGCCAAGTTAAGGGTGAGATTCACAGCTCAAATTAGCTTCTGCAGAGCACTGTCAGGTGTACCGTGAGGATTGATGAAGAATTAGAGTTATGGTTAAAGTTGTAACTCAGTGCCAGCATGTTCAGGGCCTTGAGTTTGGTACCCAGCACCAAAAACAAAACAAAATAAAACTAAACAAAACAAACAAAAAGCCAAAAAAACAAAAAAGCAAGAATTAAAACAATAGATTTGAGTCCATGTGAAGTTATAGCTTCCCAGCAAAGAAACTTGAACTCAAATCTTATTCATTTGTTCTTTGAGTAAACATTCCAAAATAACCAAAGGGGATTTGAACTCCTGTGAAATACATCGCTAGATAGTTCTGCAAGCTTAAGTCCTACAATAAAACCTTTTCACCACGAACAACAATAATTTTTCTTTATCGCTTCATGTCCGGTCCAAGAAGAGGCCCACCACATAGTTTAATGATGCTCCATAAATATCTTTTTGGATGCCAGGCACCACTGTAAGGACGTTACATAATAGGTGGATTATTTTCCTCATAATGATATTTTGCAGCAAGTGCTATTAATACCATTTCCATTTTACAAATGAGGAAAGAGAGAAATCCAGTACCTTATCAAAGCTCCTAACAACTATTGAATGACAGAGCTGGAGGTTTGGGCTCGGGCCGCCTTTACCATTTAAAAGCAAATAAATATTATAGCCATAAATAACTCACCCATGCGATAGAAAAGATGAAGGCTCCTTAACCTTTCTGGCTTAAACTTTAGGTGTGGAGAAGGTGAAGTGTCCTCATAGCTACTCTTGACCTTTCAAAAGTTTTAGAACCACAAGAAAGGTCATACTATTTTGAAAAAGAAGTGCCCTTTAATTTAAATGTCTCATAGTACTGAGGAGTGGGAAACAAACATTCAGCCTGATTGTGTCTAAAATTGTTTCATACCTTTCTGGTCCATCACTGTACTTTTTTGTTTTTAACTGGGTACCTCAGTGAAGTTTGAACAGCCAACCACCTTCTCTCAGCTAGGCGAACAACCACTGCAAACCCATTTGAGTCTTAGAAGGGTTGGCCACTGGCAACGGGAAGTTGGACCCTCAGTTCCCCTATGGGCTCAGTGTGAGCATCCCCAACTTAATTCTCAGATTTCAGGTCTGGCATAAAGCTATGTCTCACATCCTCTCTCTGCCTATGTGCCACTTGCAGGTTTCTAGCCACTCTTGACAGCCAAGCGTGGGAGATTGCTTGGGCTAGAATTAAACAGGAGAGCAAACTGGAACTTCAGTTACGTACGGAACATTTCTGTTCTCGGGGATGACATCATGGGATCGCTCACACTGGCTAAGGAGCCAAGAGATGTCCAATTCTGTTTTACGGTAGTCATGTTCTGAATGACACAGGCACGGCTATGCTTGAGACCTTGAGCAGGCCTTACACTGCCCCCCTCAGTCCAAGCCACCTCATGACAGAGATCTTCAGTTTAGGAAAACAGAAGGAAATACTACCATCACAGTAGAACAAAAGGTCACAGGCTAGACATGGTTTGATTATTCGATTTAGTGTTTGGTGTAGTCCTTACCATAGTTGCTGTTTCTACCATTTACTGTTTGGGGTTGTCCTCACTAATGTTCCTTTAGCAAAGCTTTTTATCCATTCAGTTATTTGTAGAACAATTATTATGTAGCAGCTGCCAATCTAAGCCCTGGATACAAATCGGTATCCTACAAACCAAACATCTTGTAGCCCCCGTGGAACTTTGTCTACTAGACTGTAAGAAGAAAGCAGCATTGATGATAGCAAATATATACATGCAAATGTATTTGTAAGTAACCATGATGAGCCACCCCAGTACTTTTCTCAATTTATGGGAAGTTTCCCCAAAGAGTCTGTCGAATTCCACACTGGTTGGAAAAATCCGATTTTTACTTTATGTGTGTATTACAATGTAATTATATGTGTATTTCCTAGAGTACTTGTAACAAATGGCCACATATCTGGTGGTTTGTTTTTTTTTTTTTTTTTTTTTTTTTTTCGAGACAGGGTTTCCCTGTATAGCCCTGGCTATCCTGGAACTCACCCGGTAGACCAGGCTGGCCTCGAACTCAGAAATCCGCCTGCCTCTGCCTCCCAAGTGCTGGGATTAAAGGCGTGCGCCACCACCACCCGGCTATATCTGGTGGTTTAAATGACAGGAATTAATTCTGTTTTCACAGTTCTGAGAGCCAGAAGTCTTAACTAAGTTTTGCTGGCTCCAAAACAGGCAGCTAACAGATCTGTATTCCACCTGATTCTCAAGGAAATAATCAGATTCTTGTCTTTTCCAGTCTCTGTGGGCTGCCCGAGTTCTTTCATTTGTAGCTTCCCCATTCTAGTCTTCTCTGTAGTAACATTGTGTTCTTTCCTATACCAAATCCCCCTCTACTTCCACAGTAATAGGACACTTAATGACTGCAGTTGGGATCCACTGAGATAATATGGTACAATCCCACGATTGCTTTTCTCAAGATCTTGAGCATTGATAGTTTTCTAAGAGAGTATGGTTTCTATTCTTATCTATTCTTCTCTGCTGGGTATAAACATCACAAACCAGAAATACCTTCCCAAGCTAAGGCTTGAGGCCAGTTTTCTACTATCCATGGCAACACTGGTTTTTCCATTTGGAAAAATTGAAACATTGGTTTCAGGCAGCATGTTTGCAGTTCTACTGTAATCTGGGCAAGTTCTCTCTTCCTAGTTTGGGTTCTCTGCTACTTTTACTTCTTGCAATGGGCATCATCCAACGATACCCATAAGTCTCCTCTTCTTCTACCCTATGGTCCCAATGTGATATGGAATATGTCTGTGAAAAGATGAAGCCATTGTTTCACTGTATAGACCAATGCTTTAGGTATTTGGGGTCCTTTGTCCTTCCTAGGTACAGGGTGAAGGAAGAGGGATAGCATGTGAAGAACACAAGTTGGTACTTAAGGGTGTATCACTGCATCATAATTAAACACTGACTGATGTAGAGGAAAAGAAAACAAAACAAAACAATCAAAAAGCTGTGAGATACAGAAGTGAGAGCTGATTTCCACAGTGTGAGGAATGACCAGGGGTCTGATATAGCTGTCTCCTGAGAGGCTCTGCCAGAGCCTGACCAATACAGATGCCAATGTTTGTGGCCAACCATCGGAGTGAGCATGGAGACCCCAATGGAGGAGTTAGGGGACGGACTGAAGGAGTTGAAGAGGTTTACAACCTCATAGGGAAAAACAATAATATCAACCAACCAGACCCCTAGAGCTCCCAGGGACTAAACCACAAACCAAAGAGTACACATGGAGAAACACATGGCTCCAACTGCATATGTAACAGGGGATGGTCTTATCTGACATCAATGAGAGGGAGGTCCTTGGTCCTGTGAAGGCTCGATGCCCCAGCATATCGGAATGCCAGTGTGGGGAGGCAGGAGTGGGTGGATGTGTAGGTTAGCACCCTCATAGAAGAAGGAAGTGGGGGGATGAAATAGGAAGTTTCCAGAGGGGAAACCAGGAAAGAAGACAACATTTGAAATGTAAATAAATAAAATATCCAATAAAAAAGAAAAAAATAATAACATATAGGCTATGATTAAGAGTTTAACAAAAAATTTAATTCATTACTGGAGTATGAGGAGGCATTGAATGACGTTAGAAAGTAAGAAAGCCCATGCTCCCGAGACTTTTTTCCATGTAACTAAAAGGAGATCAGGATGACGTCAACACAGTCTGTGAGATAAAATAAGGCAGAAACACTGATTCAGATCCAACCACCAGACCCTTACCAGCTGTACACAAAAGCTTTCATCTTGTTTTAGGTATAATAAGAATCTCAACTCAGTACAGCAACTCTGAAGATGTGCTAAGAGTTTCTGGTAGTTCCTGAAGCCATTCACTACGAAATGAATTCCATTAGGTTTTTTTTTTTTTTTATCTCTATTCAGTTTTTTTCTTAATAAAAATTCTTCTTACGTGTCATTAAATCACCTGACTAGAAGCTAGTATCTGATAACTACAGTGTAATCCTAATTTTTGTTGTTTACAAATAATGGAAAGTATAGTTTTTTTATATACTTAACTAGTATCTTCAATATTTTTGAAGGGACTGGTTAATTTTCAGGTTCTTAAAGTTTCTTGGAAGTTTGAGAATATTTCAGCCAAAGTAAAATCATTTATCATATAACTCTGATTTATTGCCCATGAAGCAAAAGTAGCAACACCTTTCTGCCAAAAGTAATCTGTGGGTTAAGTGGGAGACAGTATATTAGTCTGTCATTATTCTGGGCACTTTTGATTTACCCAATGACTGCTCCTGTCTTAGAACTTTGTCCTTATAAGGAGTTAACTTCTCAGCCCAGTATATTCATTATTCATTCTGTCTGACATAAGACAGTAAAAATACCTCATCAAAATAGTTGGATACTAGTTCTTGGTAGAATTATCAGAAAGTACTGTGCCCTTACACCTTCAGGACCAATGTAACAATAGTGTCCTATGTTTCTCAGCTGATAACAATTAGGATTTAAAAAAAATAAGGCATTGAAAATATATACCTTAATGCCTCTCCAAAGACAGCATCCCTGCTGTTATTAAATTATTCAGGAACCTTCTCATCCAACCCCCAGATAAGTGTGTCAGTGTTTCCTATCATGACAAAGTCTTACTTTGTAGATGCAAGCATTGTAAACGCAATAATGATCTTTCTGTTCTGGACAAGAAACATACACTTCACCTCAAAGGAATATAGTCTTCGTCTTCAAATTCTGCCTGGACAAGTTTGTCATCATACATTCATCAACTCGCACTTCTTTAATCATTCATAAGCTTTAAGATTTAAGCATGCATGGACTATCAGAGTGATAAGGTTAATGGAGTGTCTGACATCGAAAGGAACACATAGCATAACCATAGCATGAAGTCATAGCTCAAGTAGAATAAAGGATTTACAACAAAGACCTATAAATCCTGTTTGGGAGCTTGCATTTATCATTAAAGTAGAAAATTCGACCCAAAATGACTCTATTTATACTTAGATTATTCTGCCAAGAATTTTATGAAGAAAACATGGAGTTAGTAAGACCAACTAGGAGACTCTTAAGATTTTAAAGAGATTGAAGTCTTAAGTAGTAGAAGAATACAGATTAAAATCTCTAATGGGAGAATACTGACTAGGATGAAAGATTTGAAAATTATTTTGGAGATCATGATACCAAGAATAAGACCAGCAGTTGACTGGATATGATAAATGAAGGACAGGAACTAGCAAACGAATGGTTTCCCCAAACCTGTATCTTGTTGTTGTTGTTGTGGTTGGTGGTGGTGGTGGTGGTGGGTATTGCAAGAAAAAGTGATGGTTAAGGGGAGAAGACAAGGAACTGGCTACCCAGCCATGTGTATATCTGCAGACTAATCTATGTGAAATGTTATAGGGATAGAGTAGTAATTTAACATTAGTTTTTGTAAGAGCAAAATGAAACATTGATTGAGATCCACCAAACTAACAGAAATTCAATGTGAAAATCTTTATTACTATAATTATATATTACTATGTTTTTACAGTTATGTTATTACTACTATGCTTTTACAATTTTGACTATGAAATTCCTCAGCAAATTGCATGTATCATAATAAGACTTTCTTATCCTTCAAATACTTTACATTTTGAGCTGGATAATTATTTGTTGGAAATGCTAGTCTACATATTGGAAGATGCTCACCTCGGTGACATAACACCCCAACCCTCTAAATGTACTAATTAGAAAGTGACTTCAGAGGCTGAACATTAGCTCAGTATGTAAAGTAGATACTGCACAACCAGGATCTGGGTTCAAATCCCCATATAAAAGCTTGGTGCAACCCTGGAATATATATGCCTAAAACTGAGAAGATGAAATAGGAGGATCCTGTGTTCCATCAGCCAGCCAGCCTAGCCAGTTGATACATTCTATGTGTTGTGAGACACCCTGTCTCAAAAAGTATTATGAGAAATAATGGAAGAAGGCACCCAATGTCTACTCCATAATCACACACACACACACACACACACACAAATACACACACATGTACACGCACTATACACTGACATCCTATCCCATTCACACACACAAATAAGAGGTATCCTCAGACTTGCCCCCTCTAAGAGGCAAAAAATATGCCTGGTTGAGAACCATAATCTTCATCTAAATCAGCAAATTTTAAGAAAAACTGATACAGGGCTGGGGATGGCTCGGAGATTAAGAGGTCCTGAGTTCAATTCTCAGCAACCATTTGGCTCATAACCATTTATAATGAGATCGATGCCCTCTACTGGCCTGCAGGGATACATGCAGGCAGAGTACTATATACATAATAAATGAATGTCTTTTAAAAAGAAAAAAGAAAAACTTGATACAAACCAAAGAGCAAACTGGATTATTAAGATCTAACTGCACAGATTATGTATCAGTATGGTATATGATAATGAAAGGGTAACTGCCAGTAACTCACAGACCACAAAGATTAGACTAGCCATCGGCTTCAGTCTCTAGAGGAAAACAATATTGTGAGAATATCACTTTAAAGGTCTTAATAAGACTTCCAAAAAGAATTATCAGCCTCGCCCCATATGCCTGACGCTGGGGAAAGGAACACAGCGTTGTACCCAAAAGAAGCTTTCGAGAGTTCTAGAAGCATCCAGTTTCTTTGTTTTGGGTTTGGTTTGGGTTTTTGTCTCTTGTTTTTAATGAGTAGAACTGGTTGCACTACTCCTAACTGGCTTTACCTTCAGCTTTGGATGATTTGTAGAAGTATTGTGCCAACACATCACACAAAGAAATACAACAAACGTTTGCCACTTTGCTCTTCTGCTCAAGTCTAGAAAATTCAATTAAAGTCTATAACTAAACTCCACAGGGAACCTCTCGGCTCTCCAGGTGTGTGATGGGTCTAAAAAGAGATCAGCATTTAGGCTACAGGCCAG
>JAJTUV010001779.1:212500-248019 GCA_021653895.1 Mastomys natalensis
CAAGTTAGAACATTTAAAACAACTGAAAATTATCTGTATTAATAAAGCAATGATAACAAATGCAAAGGATCATCTGCGTCTGTGTATTTAATTGGAAAAGTCTTTGTATGTAGAGCCAAGAGATATCGGACAGTGCTCTTGATATATCCACTAAATTTTTACTTCTGCAAGAAGGCAGCTGCAACACTGAAGCCCTGCAATTAGATTATATGTTATATCATTCTATTATTCATGCAACACAGCAGTAACAATGTCCATCCATGATACACACTTGACCAGAAATACATTTCACAGCCCAAGGCTCAGAGAACAGGTGCTGAGACATACTTCCCCTTGATGTTCCATGCTAATTGTCTGAACATCTTGGCTTCCAAATCAGTTTGATATTAAAACATATCTATTGAAGAGGATGGCTTGAATAGTGCAGCCATCTATTGTTTCTATGATAGAAAACTATGAACTCATAATAGAAAAAAAAAATCCTGCTTGAATGAATACTAGATGTCATTGCCACATAATGGGTATTGTCTTCTGGAAGAGGTGACAATATGACCTGTATTCTCTCTAGGATAGGAGGATTTTCCTAAAATGTCCTAAAGGCATAACCCTCTTTTCTAACTTGTGGAAACTCCCACAGAACGCTACAGCTTTAGACCTGCACCCATTATAATGACAAATCACTCCCCGTTAAAAATCATCAGTCAAGACTAAAACCTAGGACTTTTAACTTGGCCTTGAGGTTTTCAAGTAGTATATGCATACAGAATGGTTTCATAGCTTTCCAAAGCCCTCACTTGCCTGGATCAAGGTGCAGAAAATGGAGGTAATATCTCTTAATACTATATATGCCTTTGTTGTCTTAGCAGAATTCCAGAGACAGCAAAAAAATATTTAGAGGTGCTCAAAGCTACTCTTTCCAATCTCCCCCTTAGGTCTGTCCTTCTCTATTCTTCATGCAGCCCTTTTGTGTCCAATGGTGATCCTGATCTATGCAATTGCTTGCTTTCTTCTCTGAAAATTCCAGCTCCATGAGGGTTGGTAATTATGTTTTTCAAATTATTGAATTAATGCTAGGTACCTGTACATTGTTCCTACTCTGGAACATCTAACCAAGTCTTAATGAATGATCAGTTATTTCCATTTCCCTGGGATTAAAGCCTTCCTTGGATTCTTCAGTACTAAAAGCAGGACAGCAGTAACCTGGGAATCGAGATACAGGAAAGGTCAGGTTCTAAAAGCCACACAGTTAATCAAACATATCTTCACAACTCACAGCCCATCCTGGTGACAATTTCTAGTCTTTCTGTCCCCTCACACAGGCGCTGCTCTGTGTTTACAATCTCACTGAGGAACGACACCAAATTTTGTCTCTAAATATATTTGGTCTTTTTATCTAGAGCTATAGTTGTGTTGAGTATGGGGAAACAGTTTTTGACTGAATGTGGAGAGAGGTTCCCCTACACTCTTAGATATGATGGAAGAGAGGGTTTTTTATAGATATGTCAGAGAACATAGCCAGAGGCAGATACATCTGGGAGAGCCCATAGTGGTCATGACCCTGAGCTATAAGAAGAGACAAGACAGGGGAAGGGGAAAAGAGCGGGTGGAGAAGGGAATCAGGTACAGCAGCCAAAAGAATGAAGGTCTAAAATGGTTGATTTATATAGGGAAGAGCAACCCAGGCCCCTGGGCTGGAAAGTTCAAGGTAGAGTTCTGGGTTGGGGTATAGAAGCCAGGAGGGGCCTGAAACATGTAGAGATGCTATGATGCTGGGAGAACTTGGTGGTCAGCGATATGTGACATAGGCATCTCAGCCATACTGTCCCAGTATGTGGACACTGGACAATCCCGATGTTCCTCCAAACTTGAATTGAAAGTGGAGGATCAGGACTCTCTAGGTTCGTTGGGGGATTTGGTGGGGACAGGGACTGTTGGTTGCTTTTGTCTTGTGTGTCTGTTGTTTTCATTTTTTTAGGAGAGAGTGACAGAGACAGAGAAAGTTGGGTGGGTAAGGAAACGGTGGCTGAGGGGCATGCAACTAGAGGGCATAGGTGGGCATAAAATGTATCTCAGAAGCACAAATTCACTGTGCAGCCCCATTGCAAATTTGTCCCTGGAATGTCAAGATTAATTGAAGGGCAGAAAACACATGGAGTAGGGAAGGGTTCTCTAATTCAAAAAACCTGGTAAATCTAGAAAAACTCAGGAAGGGGGTGATCAAAATGTTTCCTATTCTAGATTGATACACATCTCTCAGGGCCAGCCTTTCCTGAGGGTTGATGGAACATAGAAGCCAACAATATAGACAAAGGAGATATCTAGTTTCTAGAAATCAACTTGCTGTAATTTCAGGAATTGTCACGGTTCAACCAAAATGGAGAGTTAGAAAATGGTAAATGGTGACTACTGACCCCTACCACTCAATATTAGGATCTCTCTCTCTCTCTCTCTCTCTCCTCTCTCTCTCTCTCTCTTCTCTCTCTCTCTTTCTCTCTCTTGTGTGTGTGTGTATCATGAAATAGACAAAGCTCATAAGGAATAGAGTAGAGAATAACTGTAGGATAACGATACACATGAAATGACTGCAGAAAGACTATTTAGGGAGAGAAAGGAAACTGTCAAGAGGACAGAGACCAAGGGGGCAGCAGGACATTGGTGGAAGGGAACAAGGTATATTAACATTCCCAAATAGGTATGAAAATATCATAAGAAAGCTCATTACTTTGCTTGCTAATTTGTGAAAATAATAAAACTAGGGAAAAATAATAACCTTAAGTTAAATATTCATTGCCTGATGTAATTTTCTAGGCTGTGTTTTTCTGTTTCAAACCTTGCTTTACAGATCATACTTTCAGACTTGAAAACAAGTTCTCTCTCTCTCTCTCTCTCTCTCTCTCTCTCTCTCTCTCTCTCTCTCTCTCTCTGTGTGTGTGTGTGTGTGTGTGTGTGTGTCTGTGTGTCTGTGTGTCTGTGTGTGTACAGATACATGAATGTCTGAGGGAGTGTGTGGGGTTCAGTCTTCAACTCATTTACTATTGAAGATATTCTGCTCCTCTGCAAATGTTAGCACAGGTGTTAAATAAAATTAATACAGGGCATCACAATGGAGATGCAGTGGAGTTGCTATAACACAGTACTACAGGGAAGAAGTAGGGTTATTATGACGTATGGCCACTGTGATATAATAGAGTTACTATAAAGCATCATGACTAAGATGCAGCCCAGTTACTATGAAGCATTGCTGCTGAGACACCATAAAGTTACTGTGAAGCATCATTACTGAAGTGCACTTACAATGAAGCATAACTGCTGAGATGCCATAGAGTTACAATGTAGCATCACTACTTGAGGTGCAGTTGCTACAATGGAGTTACTATGTAGTGCCACTACTGAGGTGCAGTTGCTACAATACAGTTACTATGTAGCATCACTACTGAGGTGAAGTTGCTACAAAGCATTACTGCTGAGATGAAGCAGCTGAATACATTTCCAATTTTAGTCCCCAGATCTGAATGACAGGCTGAAATCAACTGAACACTAGATTTATGAATCTCCTATTTCTGGCAGGAATTTTTTTCTGAAGCAATTGTTCAATTTAGGGTTTTTTTCCCCTTGTGACTTAGTGCTAGTATATTCCATTCCCCCTTTCATGGTCCAAAACTTCCTCTCTTTGTAACTATTCTCATAGGATGAAAATACGTGTAATTGTGCACACTTCTCTCCATTAACCTCCACGCTCTTTTCTAGTGTTCAATTACTTGGTGATCTTCCTCTCAAGGTTCCTCACAATATAAATGCCCCTATCACATAAATCTCCCACATAAGTAGTCTTCTCCTTCGCTAAGGATGATACTGAGGAGGAACAATGAAAGATAGGGTTTTTTTGTTTGTTTGTTTTGGTTTAATTTTGTTTGGAGGGGGAGGTTGTAGTTGTTGTGGTTGTTGTTGTTTTAGAATAATTAATTATCACTTGTAATTAGCATATCACTGTATGTATGTAAGGAAATGATGCAGCTAAATCGTATAAGGGTAAGTAAAGCTGTGGACTCCTGTAGTTTCAAGCCCATTTCCTACTGTCTATTAATTTATCTAGTAAACCTCTGCTTCTGAGAATATATAAAGTAAACTTCAATTGTAGAACTACTTTTTTTTTTTTCTGTTATTCTTAAGGATTTGAATCCATACAGGAAGATTGACAAAGATGTAAGAAGGAAACATGGAGTTAATATTAGTTGAACCCTTATAAATGCCAGACATTCTTCCAAATGTGTATGATGATTTTTACATAGTAGGTGTTCTATACTCAGTTTTCAAATAAGGAAATTGAAGCCCAGAGATAGGAAGCAGCTCCTCGAGGTTCATAATTGAAAAAGCTCAAACTCACACCAAAGAAGTGCTGGTTCTTTAGTTTAGTAGAATATAGACATCGAGATAGATAGATAGATAGATAGATAGATAGATAGATAGATAGATAGATAGATGATCAGTAGATACATAGATCTGTAAATAGATAGATGCATGGATAATAGATTGCTAAGTAAATCTATGGAAGATTAAAGAGAGACAGTATAGGAGTAAATAGATTTATTTACTGCATACTTATTGGGCCCATAATAGAAGCTGGCTCAGAGACTGCTAAACAAAACTCATCTCCCCTTGTAGAACTGAGTAGCAGAGAATGATTGGGAACTGACAAATTATAGTACTCGGAGATGGATATTAGCATGTAGGCAGGAACAAAAGTACTCTGAGAGAACATTAGCATATTGTTTCCAAGGGATAAATGTGACACTTTTCATACACTTGCCACATTTCTTAAGCAGAAGATAATACAGTTAGAAAGGGGAAATTAGCATATTCGAGAAAAGAGAAGGATCAAAGAATCATAGAGTTCTTTCCCGAACATATCTTTAAATGTTCAAAAATATCCTGTCCTAATTAAATACCAACTCAGCAGAGCTCCATACCAAGCTAAAGATGATTAGATTTCCCACATCTGGCCACACTGAAATAACATCATAAAAGACCCTTCAGAGGCCACTGACTTTACTGAGTTTGCCACAGTTTAGAACAGGGCATCCAAATGCAAGCTGTACATCAATGACTGGCTAGCTGGGTCTGAGTTTTACACATGGTCAAATGCTTAGGACAAGGTGTTGTGGCTCTTGACATAACACACCATGGAATCACTAAGCCATCTCTATTCCCAAAGTTCTTTACCCATGACTTAGAAACTGTTGGTCTAAAGTATTGCCCTCTCCACAAAAGAAAGCCCCATTCCACTATTTGCTTTTTATTATTTTGTTTTACACTCAATTCACAGGGAAGCATAAAGTTTCTCAAAAGAGCTCGATGTCAGCTTGTGTCAGTGTGTTTTTCTTACTACGAGAAATATGATGAATTTTTTAAGCTTTTCCAAGACCTGTCTCATATACTTATTGTGAGATGTGTATCTAATGCACATAAAAAAAGAATAAAAACAAGCCTTGCACTAAGTAGGTATACTATAGTATACATATGTATGCATATAATATTCATACATAAATGTAGACATTCAAATATAACAAGATTAAAGCAACAGAAATGCATAAAACTGTCATAAGAATAAAGGGATTCATTCTCATTGCAACAATACAATTTCATATTCTTAAAAAGAACGTAGGCTTCCATTATTGTACTGAAATTGTTCAAGGATTTGAATTATAATGATGCTTGCAAATACCTCATCCTATGTTTCCTTTACTTTCAGGATTATACAGGATTATACATGTTTAATGTGTGCAAATAAAGAGCATGTTCCTCTTCCACATTCAAGGACTTTCCTGCCACCAGCAAGTGTGCACTTTACATTTTGAAAGACAGCTGGGTGGGTGCTACTTAGAATCAGCATTTGATCAACTTTAATATGTTCCTGTAAAGTGATAAGCAGAAAAATAGAAAATAATCATTATCATCTCTGTGCAGGAAAAGACTTGGTTTCTGTGTGACTACACAGGGCCTTTTCAAAGCTGAGAACCAACCGTAACTCAAAACAGGGACCCCCTTCAGGCATTCCCCACTGCTCCAGCATTAGTGAGCTCACACGGATAGCTGGGAGTTGACAGATCTTTTTGCTATCATTAGTTCCTGTCCTTTTACCCAAAGAAAAACAGACCAGCCATGTGTCCTGTTTCTAGATTAGTTAGAAAAGTAGGATGAGGCTGTTTTATAAGCACTCGTCTGTTATGAGTCCTGAAACAAAACAAATAGCTTTCTACTTGAGCTAGGTCCCAGCTGATTTGAACCCTATTTCTTTATTTTTGAAAGAAAAAAAGAAAAGAAAAGAAAGATGGTGATAAATGAGAACGTTTTTTAGAATCTTTTCTGAGACAACATTCTGAGCTACTTAATTGTATTAAGGAATTATAACTTCATACCTTTCCTGTCTTTTACTCCTTGATAAGATCATCTAGCCCCCAACACAAATGGCAGACGTTACTCAGAAACCTGGGCGTGCCAAGGACAACCCATGAAGCAGGCTACCTCTCTGTTACCCAACAGTGCTTCTAGATGGTACTCAACAGCAAACTCAGTCTAGACCAATATCATCTCCATAAGAAAAGTCTAGTTGGAGAGAGAAAGGGGAAGGAGAAAGCAATGAAATGATAATGAATTTTATAGAAGAAAATCCTGGAAAAAATCTCTGAGCATTGACAGTTCACAGGAAGAGTGCATATGTATAGTGTGTAATATTCTTTCCCAGGCCAGGTGGCTCCTCTAGCTGCTGCCCTGGCAAGGTAAAAGTGTAACTATGTCACAAAGGGGGGCACATAGAGTGAGCAAATTCACGTAGGCAGTACGATCCAAATTCCTTTTTGGAGGATTCTCCATCACTCCAGAAATAGATCATCCTAGAAATAGCAGTTTGATATCTATCTCTGTGTGACAGAGCTTAGGTATTGAAATCTCAAACTGTACCTGAGTTTAAAGGTTGGTTCGTTCGGCAGTCACAACTTTGCTATCTTTCCAATAAATCAACAAATGTAAAAGTGTCCTAGTACTTACTACTGCACGGGGTTGCTAACAAAACAAATGTACAGTGAATTATTTGTTGAGCTCGTTTCTTTTCCAGGTTCTCGAATGAAGACATGAATTTATGCATTAATCTTACAGGAAACCTAGCATTTATGTAGTTACATAAGAGTTGTACTTATGAATTTCAAAGTAGTTATAAATTGTTTGATTTTTATATTGATTTTAATAAGTATTCAATATTTTAAGTCAGACAGATGTAAATGTTTTCAGGACTGGGATGTCCATTCTTCTTAATAGACTTAATTCACTCCCATGAAAGTTCACAGTACCCTCTGAATGACCACCACAGTGCTTAAAGGTGAACAATGAGCCATTCCAAGTCTGTCCTAAAGCCTTTCACCTCATTAAATAAAAGCAAATACTACAAAATATGAAAGTAAGTTCTTAAGGCTGACCAGCTGGCCTCAGAAGTTGGTGAACCAACTACTAAACAGAAAAGACTGGTGGGATGGCACATACCTTTGATCCTGCCTCTTGGAAGTAGAGACAGAACGACCAAAGGCAACAGTTATCCTCTATCCTTCTACCGCATAGAGGCATTCTAGACCAGCCCATGCTATATAAGACCTCTCTAAATCCAAACAGCAACAAAACCCCATGGGGGTTTTAACGTGGAAAAATAAAGAAGTGTTTGGATAAACAAATCGCACTTTCATTTGAAAGCAACAGTCCACGTGGTAATAAATCATTTTGGGACAAATTGCAAAGTAATTCCCAACAAACAAAAAGGAGGTTTCTGTGGTCAATATTTTCTCTTATCTTTTATTTACTTGAAATTTCTGTTAGCTATACACTCTAAGATAAATGCTTAATGATTAGTGACTATCAATGATCAGGTGAATAACTAAAAGAATGTACTAATCAGAGAACACGTTCATTTTCTTGGGCTTTAGCCAGAGATAAAAATTCCCTCTACCCAAAGGCTGTGTAAACTATTTCCCTTTAATCCTCTTTTCTGTTTAATCCAGACTTAGGGACATAGCTACGTAAATTGTCTTTCTGGCTCACTATGGCCATTTAGTAAACCTGTGTTAGCTGTTTGGTACTCAAACAAACTGTGTCCTCACAGGCAGGCAGCAGTGACAACTGACCAAACTGATAAATTGAAATGTTTTTTCCCCTCAGCCCATGCCCACCTACTGAAGCCAAGGGATTGAGTTAAACATAACCTCTAAAATGTCTGAAGCTATACATTAGTAATTATGAATCTCAAGCTTAATTGATGTCCTCTTTGGGTCTAATAGGTTTTGTCCCCTTTCATAGTTCATATTGATGTGTCTTGAGTCATTATTCCATTTGTGTATGAAAAGAAATCTTAACCCATGGGGGAGTCAGCTTGTCTTTACCACTCTAGATGTTCTGATAATATTTAAGCCTCACCTAGATCCTGTCTATATCTTCTGTCATTTCCCCCACCCCTCAGTTCTTAATCCAAATAACTAGGCAAAAAGCCATTGCACTTAAATCTTGTAAAATGGGGTCATGCTATCTATGCCTTCAATGTCAGCTAATAGGACCTGAATAAGGTCCTATGACATCTAACTTCAATGTTCTTCCCCTTAACAGCTCCTTCTTCCAACCTAGAGAGTCCCTTCAGGGCTTGTCTTCAGCAGTTCTTGGTTCACTTGAAATAAAGATAGTTTCCCAATCACTTGTCCATGTTGTGATGTTCAAAAGACTAACTGAATCTCAAAAGCTCAAACTCTAATCTTTTTATGTGTATTCTATTTGCACACTTGCAGGTACATACATTTTTTGTTTGTTTGTTTGTTTGGTTTTTTGGTTTTTTTGAGACAGGGTTTCTCTGTGTAGCCCTGGCTGTCCTGGAACTCACTCTGTAGACCAGGCTGGCCTCGAACTCAGAAATCCCCCTTGCCTCTGCCTCCCAAGTGCTGGGATTAAAGGTGTGCGCCACCACTGCCCTGCCTGGGTACAGGTACATATCTTGTATGTCATTTACAGGAATATGTCTAGTGCTATGCTGAGTAAAATCACTCATTATAATAGGCTACTCTTTTCAGTTAGTAATGAGAGCACCTCCAGAAAAATTGTGCTAGACCAAAGTTCATTTGCCCATATCCTTGTCCATACAACATATGTAAATTGCCATTCTTAATTTTAAAATGAAGTATGTTGATCTATACTTCTTTGATTGTACGGAAAACATGACTTCTCTTCCCATGCCTGAGTTTAGGGGACATTTGTGTTTTATTACTTAAGCACATATGTTACTGGCTCATGCTGCTGATGGACTTTTAAGAGAGCACCCTGTGAAAGACTTGAAAAATCCACTGATACACTGCAGACATTCTCCTGCATAATTCCTTTCTTTGTGCAGTGTTTGAAACACAGACCCTTAAACTCTGGACATCTGCTCTTGAGATCCCACTCCTGACTATCTTTGATGAATCCTCTTTCCATTGCAAGATGGCAACCATCTCTCCAAGTCTTCGGAATTCAAAGCCTTAAGCTTTTGAATGAAGGTATTAAATGTAGTTTAGAGAGTTCCGAGTATGAGAACGGGGTATTGATTAGCTTGTATTATTTATTTGTTTCAGTGTCATTTACCTAACAATCTATTCCTTGTGTCTAAATTTCAGGATTTGAATCACTATCGATACTTAATAGGGGATATTCTCAAGTAGAGAAAGCTTCCCTGTATTACAATTTTTAACATTCTTGTTTTCATTTTTTTTTTCAACTCATACATTTACCCTTCCAGGTAAATTTAGAAATTCCATTTTTAGTATTTTAATTACTATTAGGTCTTTCCCATCTTTAGCTCACTGACTCAAGGCATCTAATCCGCCCTGTGTTGTAATATGGCCTAACCAACTTGTTGTTCAGTTATGAAATAAATAATAATGACGAAATCTTATTTGCCATGTCTTCTAGAGTTTGCAGACTTTGGGTCTTTGTAGTTTATGGAGTTTTAGTTGTTGGAGAGGGTTTATCATTATTATTGTTTTATTATTATATTAATCCTCATCATACTCATACTCATCATCATCTTGGTTGTATCCTAGGTTGATCATTGAACTCCCTATAAAGTCATATATATGACTTAAGCATCTGATGTCCCTGCCTCATGATTAGCATCTGCAACCAAGTTTGTATGTGATAATTAAGATAGAACCTAGGCAGCATTCATATTAGGCAAGCACCCTAAAATGGCATACAACACCAGACTCTCAGTTTTGAATTGATTTTAATATAATATATATATTATATTATAATATACATATATATTGTGTGTGTGTGGTTAAATTTAATATATATGTATATATGTATATGTAGTTTTCACATCATATGTCAGGCTGACCTGAAGCTTACAATGCAGCCCAGGCTCACACTTTGAACTCTCAGCCACTTCATAACTCAGCCTTATGAGTATTGGAATTTATGAACAAGAAGCTTATAATAATACCTGCAACTCAAGTTGGGGTTTTTACTAGGATAGAAATTTTAGATTAGTCCCCGGAGGAAACAAATGCCCTTCTCCATGTTCTTCTCAGATGTTGGAAGGGAGCACCATGAGAAAAGTTGAGACTTTCAAAGGCTGCTAAAGGACAGTGTGGAAGCTGGTGGTCAGATACACCCCAAAGGTCCTGGAGGAATGGAGGCTCGTTTTGAAAAGCTGCGGACAGCTCGACGTCGGCAGCAGCAGCAGTTGCTCATACAACAGCAGCAGCAGCAGCAACAACCGCAACAAAACCACATGTCATAGGTGAGACTCATTTTCCTCCCTGTGTACAAGCTCCTGATGTCCTAAAGGTATCTCCCTACTCAGCCAAAATAAAATTGAGAGGCATAATAAACACTCCAAGGACAATTAATCAAATGAGAGATGATGATCTTTGAAAATGTAAATAGAATGTTCTATTTCCACGTGCCATTCAGCTACAGTCTCTGCATATAGAAGATACTTTGGAAAATAGAATGCTATAGGAGAGGTACCTGCTAACTCTAGGATGCCTCTTTATAGACTATGATAATGCATTCTTCTTGCCAGAACTATATACAGATGGCAAGTTGATTCTAGTCCCCACTCCTCCCCCTGGCTAGTCACTTTTTACAAAGTATATGAACTGTACAACTCTGTGGTGCTATTCCTGGCTATATGTACTTTAGATTAGAAAGATACAGAGGTTTAGGAAATGCGTTCCACATGAAGAGTGCAATGACTATAGCACAGTGTGAGGGACTTGCTTGTTTGAATTCTATCTGACTCTCCTACCTTCTCCCAAATCCCACTTTACAACAAAGAGTGATATATCAAGTTTTGTGGATATTTTCAAGAAAACTGTGTCAGTATCAAAAGTCCCCACCTTTGAAGTGTCTACTATGTATCAGTGAGACCCTCACCACATACCCTTCAGCTGTGAAGAATCTTTCAAGAAAATTACCATTAAAGACACATCTTTGGGAGGAGCAGTCTGAAGCTTCAATTAGCACCATTAGCAAGCGGCTTGAAATCAGGGTTCTCCTCCTGCCAGTATCAGATGCTCTGTAGTCATTTTTAGATGTTTTCCAAACGATTCATTGGAAAAGATCAATCAGAATGCATTTGTGTACTATGATGTCTTTAAGTGTGTCTTGGGAAAGATATTCACATGTTCTTGGGAAAATGGCAGCAGGTTTTCAGTTTTCCTTCATTAGCTTAGTTTGCTTAGCAGAAATATTGATTGTGACATGAGACCCAGCTCGTTTATAATGACACTTGTGAAAAGGAAAAGCTATATAGTGGGTGTTTTTGTCTGTTGGTCTTTCTTCAGTTTTTAAGTATATTTTTGGACTGGAGAGATGGCTCAGTAACTAAGAGCACTCAATGCCTTTCCAGTGGACCTGGGTTTGAGTTCCCAATACTCACATCAGAGAGCTCACAACTCCTATAATTCTAACTCCTGGAGTTATGATGTCCTCTTCTGGCTTCTGAGGATACATTGCTCACACTCACATAACACATACAATAGACAGACAGAAGATAGATAGATAGATCAGATAGATAGATAGATAGATAGATAGATAGAATAAGAAAATACATACATACATACATACATACATACATACATACATACATACATACAATTTTTAAAATTAAATCCATCCCCAAAAGTATATTAATCCAACAATAGATGTCATTTGGCACAGCTGTGTCCAGGTGCTGTCCAGTGAGCTCCAGAGGTAACATGATCAAACACCTTCTCTGCATGAGGCTGCTTTCTGCTAGGAGGGGATAGTCAATAAATAAGCAAGAAAATAAGTCAACACACTTTTGAGAGAATACTTTAAAAAGTTTAAAACAAGACTCTTAGACACAGTTGTCAGTCAAGACTGCTCAAAGGACGTAGCATCTGAGAAGAAGCCAAATGCCAAGGAGAAGCCCCCCAAAAATAATAAGAGAAAATAGCCAATATTAGCTTATGAGCTATTCAATATTTGAGCACAGAAAGAATACCTAGATAACGGGAACAATGAGTAATAACGACAGCAATGAATTATGAGGTCAAAAGGACATGGAGGAACCAGATATAGAAAGCCTAGCAATACCCTGAGGAAATTAAATGTTTTTGCAATGGGAGACAAGGTTTTGAAGCAAAAGGGTGGCATGATTTGATTTATGTGCCCTTAAGATAATTTGGCTTCCTGCTTTTGTGACCCTTGTCTTCCTACTGAGTTCCCTGTCCAGCTTCTACACATGTGGTGGTTTTGGGCAACGGTGTTGTCTAATCTTATTGCAACTTAATTTTCCATGTTTAGTTGATATTCCTGGGAGGCCTGTCATTTTCTGAAGAGAAAAGGAGAAAAAAAAATAGATTGAGAGGAAGAGATGGGGGTGATGGACGGGGGTGACAGAGGAAGGGAGGAGAAACCGTGGTCAGGACATAATACGTGAGAGGATTAATTAATTTAAAAGGATAATTTGGCTTCTGTGACAATAGAGAATTCTAGAGCTATAAATGAAAGAGAAAGAGAGAGATGGAGTGGCCTAGAATAAAATGATGTGGTTGGGACAGACACTATGAACAGATACAGACAAGTCCTTTAGCCTAAAGACTTCTCCTCAGTTACCTATTCTGTACCACCAGAATCCTATCAAAAAGTCCTTTGGATAATAGAGGAAATTCCTGATTGTCTAATCAATCACTAATATGCTTTCAGCTAGTATTCTTGTTTCTCCTACCCCTGGTAGCATAAGCTATCCATCCCTCTGCTCTTGAGCAATTTATGGCATTAGTCCTGAGTAAAATTGCTCAAGGGTGGTTTCAAAGTGTCAGGTTGACTTCTGAGTTCTTACCGAAAACTGCCATGTTTTACCCCTTCCATTTTCTTTGGAAATATAGTTTGGTCCTATGTAGCCATTTACATTTCTATTCCCTGTTCAGCCTTCATTAAGTCGCTTCAGGATTTCCTATGGTCCATTAGAAAGACTTACATATTTAACCAGGAAAAAAAAATCTGTCTTTTGCTGTTTACATAGGATGTGGTAGAGTTATGTTTGCTTGAACATGAACTTTGCATCTATGCCCATCATGAGAGCTACTGTAGTACATCTGCATCTGCCCCCATCCAAGAACAATCAAGACATACCCAAGGCATGTCACCCATGGATTTTGTGGTGAATTCAGTCAAAAAGACCTATATTAGCTCTTGCTTAACTTTTAATTAACTTGATCGTTAGAGGGTCAGCAAGGATTTACAACACTTGATCATTTATACTAGTTGTCTTTTTTTTTTTCAGACTTACTAAATCTATTCAACTGGAAACAGATCTTGAAATTTTTTTGGTCAACATTGAAAGACCAGATAATCAAAATACTTGTCAGAAGACAGTCTCACTAAGTATCAAATGAAATAGAACATGTAATATTTTCAAAATCAGAAGTAATATGTGCTGAGAATATAGATATGAAGTCACTACAAATGGGAAGTAGATAAGAAAGAAAACCAGATTGAATGTAAGCTATACAGGAGGGAATTGTCTTTTTATACCTTCTAGAATTCTAAATTCCGCTGAACTAAGATTTGTCTTTCATCCTCACTTCTGTGTTTGATAAGTGAGAAGACTAGATTCCATTTCTGAAAATGCAAAACTAGGACGACTCTGCTGTTACATTAAAGAAATCCAAACAGAAAATATGGCCATGTGATGGCACGCTTTTGAGAAAGTACTGTTTACTCAGCTTATATGGATTTGTTTAAGTTTTAAAACATGACTTCATGTATGCATTTGGATTTCACTCTGATTTTCAAGGAATACAAAAAGAAGAGCAACACTAACACTTTTTCAGACATTAATATTCCCAAACACATCCTGCCTTCCATTGTCGTGCAAGGAGAGGATGAAGAACTCATCAGCTATGAAGCCGCCACAAATGAACACAGTAGCTGGCATTTGTCAGCTGCCTTGATGAACCTTCCCCCTGCCCTGTAGACCTCTGTTTCTTTTACTTTGTCATTTCTGAAATCTTTCTCTACCTCCTGATAATATCGAGGAATAGTTACCAAAAATACTGACCCAGACACTGAGAACAGTAGATCTCATACGGTAACCTGAGAAAAGTAGCCATAAGGAATCCAGAGTCCCTGAAACAGAAAACCAAAGCAGAGGTAATGAGCATGTGTTTATGACACAATTAATACCAGTGAGAACTTTGCTGAATGACTCACACATAATAGCCCCATGATGGCTGGATACATTTTCATTGTATTCTAAGTTACAAAATAGAGACATATTTTTTTTAAATATATGCAACATTTCACAACTTTCAAGTGACAGGGCAGAATATAGAATGAAAAATGTGGGCTTCATCACCACACTGAAACACATGTCACTGCTCATTTTTACCGAATGTTTCTGATTGATTCTACTGTGTATTCAGGAACTTCCTGGAGACTCAGTTTCACACTGCTTAGAGTTAACCATGTCCAATCCACCCTCACCAATCACCTCCATAGTGGGATGCCTGTTGAAGTAATTATTTATTGAAGGCTGTTGGCTCAGGCCGACTATCTAAGCTGCAGTGGCTCTGCCTAGCCCAGCCGCCATGTTTCTTGGCCTGAGGCCAAGTGCATGCTGCAGTTAGAACCAGCCGCCAGAAACACCAGCCCTGCCACCCACTAGATGCCAGCATGAGAGATGGCTCTGCCAATCTTCCACGCTGTCTCTGCAAGGCAGGGCATTGCCTAGACCATTCCGCCACCCATGCAGACCCTGTAAGAGAATGAGACTCTAATTCTTATAGATTAATCAAAGCTTATATATTTGGCAATGATCAGTAACAAGATACCCATACAATCAGAAGTGTAACCCAATACCCAACCTAGGTATACCAACTACCTTTGACTACTACAGACACATGAACATGTCTCCATCGCTCCTCTCTCTCTCTCTCCTCCTCTCTCTCTCTCTCTCTCTCTCTCTCCTCTCTCTCTCCTTCTCCTCCTTTTCCTCCTCCTCCTCCTCTTCCTCCTCCTCTTCCTTTTATCTCTTCCTTTCCTAACTCCTACTCTTCCTTTTTCTCTTCCTCTCCTAACCTCTCCCACCTTAGCTCCTCCTACAGACACCATCCTTGTTCATTATAGCAGTACTAGGTTTTCCTTTTCTGTTATAAAAATTTACTCTAACGTTAGTGCTTGTAAGTAACACAATCTTAATATCATATAGTTCTGTAGGATTCAATGCAGTTGTTGTAAAATGTCAGTGACACTTTTGACAAAATTATAAACAGTAATCCTAAACTTTTCAAGCCATCACACCCTCAAATAGCTCAAACAAAATCTAGAGTAAAAACAAACAAACAAACAAACAAACAAACTGGAATTAACATTACTTCACACCTTCAAAATGTATAGTCATGGTAAAGCAAACAGCATGGCGTAGGAGGAACGCCTATACTGCTTTCCCACAATGACTGTCATAAATCACAAATTATGCACCCACCAACACTGGTCTCCCTTTTCTCTACTCTGTTTTGGCTTTTGCTATCCTTTTTAACTTTTAAATAACTATCCGAGAGCCAAGAGATCTCATCTTGGTTTACAGCTTCACTTTCCCAATAGTTCATAAGATGAGCTTATTTAGTTGTCTGTCTGTCTGTCTATCTATCTGTCTATTCATCATCTCTCTTGGCTATTTATCTGGCTTGGGAAATAATTGTCTAAGTACTTAGGCTGCTTTTTGATTCACTGTTTATGTTTTGCCATTGAATAGCTTGATTTCTTTAGCACATTTTTGCTCTTAGCCCTTCCTCAGATCACGATTGTGAGTATTTTCTCCTGGTTTCTGGTTGCCTCCTTACTTTATTGTTTCTTTTGCAGTGAACATTTCTTTGTTTCAAACAATTCCATTTGCCTATTTTTCCTGTTCACGTTATATATGGCATGTATGCATAACCCAGGTTCAACACGTGAGAGAAAACACGCCGTGTGCCTCTCTGTGCCTGGTTTACTTGCCTTATACTGACTATCAAGCACTCATTTCATTACAACCTGAGTTACCCAGTAATATGTATTCCAGCATATCCACTGATCCTACAAGATAGAAGGTATCAATATCAAAGCAGGGTTGGGGAGAATAATTCTGGGAGCGCAATGGCTCCTCTGAGGGCTGACAAAGGAATCTGTTGGACAAAATTCATGCTAAAATAAAAATGAAGTTTGTGCATGAAAAGGCAAGATGTCTTGGTGGATAGAGGCACAAGTCACAAAACCCTGCTGGTTTTCAGTCTCACACTTTCAACCACTGAATTATTTTAGGCATTTGTAAGCCTGGAGGCATGAGTTTGATTCCTAGAATCCATAAGGAGACAAAAGAAGAGAACCAAGCCCACAAAGTTGACCTCTAAACACACACATACACAAACACACTTGAAAAGTAAATCCACTTAAAATGAATCACGAATCTGCTGAGTCATATATCATGTGATTTAGGTAAATAACGAGATAGCTCCTCCCAGGAGTTACCCTGACCCTTACTATGTGTGCCTGCTACCCTCTCATCTCCTGGTATATTTCTTAGTCCCATTCACCTTCAAGGTATATGACAAACTCAACAGTTTTCTGACACTGAAAACTGTTTTTGGATCCTATTCCTTTAGGACGTGTGACTATGTGATAATTTGGCCACTTAAAAAAAAAAAAAAAATCAGTCTCTAGCTCTGTCGCTATAGGAAGCCATCAATCTAAAATTCAGTAAAGGGCCCTCATGAGGAGATTAAGAAAGAGAGGAAATGATGTAAACTCATTAAAAAGTGCCAGTTTGTGGCCATCTAATCATACATTTCAATCACGACAATGCTGCTGCTACGGAGGCTGCAGTGGTTAAAAAACGTTAATGCAATCCTGCTTCCACTGTGCAGGTAGGCAACTTGAGAAGAACCACAGCAGCCTCTTGGATGTCTGCTGTTTACTCTGTAGCCCCAGAGTTGCTAGCACAACAGTAGAAGTTCAGCCAGAGGGTGGGTACAGAGTAGGCGGAACAATTTTTCTAAAACCTGTTTTGCATATTTTGGGGTCATTAATTGAAATACAAATAGCATCTTTAAAAAACAAAGGTTGGGAGAAATGACTCTGTAGTAGTGAATGAGCGGCAGTTCTGAGGTGTTTGGGGAGCAGCATCCCCAGATCGGGTCTGAGAAAGGACACTGATTGTTGTATGTGGTATTAGCCTGACCTTGGGGGAGGACCTCAATTTCTTCTTCACAGAAGGGATATTGGTGCTCCCACCTGGTGAGTGACAGGCTCCACAGGCTCCTATCTCAGTAAAGGCATTACCAAATGCTCTCATATTAATTATAGTTACACCATGAATGCCATTTGTAATTTTTGCATTCCTGGAGTGAATCAGAATCATCTAGAACTGGTAGGGAGAAATGTTAAATATTTGAACTTTTTCCAAACTGAAATTCTTTATTTCATTGTGTGGAGATGCTGTGGTTTCTCCGGCCTTCTTCCGGTCAGTTACTTCCTTCATAATATTTCTTTTTCCGTGTGCCGGAGCTGCCGCCATGAAGGATGACACTCCAGATAATTCCAGCCATTCTCACTGTGGGTGTGAACAAATATGGCTCCCTCTCTTTCTTAAGGACAACTATTGTTGTGATGAAACTTCATGACCAAAACCAACTTGGGGAGGAAAGGGATTATTTGACTTACATATCCTGAATCATAATCCATTAAGGGAAGCCAAGGCAGGAACTCTGACCAGGAAGGAACCTGGAGGCAGGAGTTCATTCAGAGGCTATGGAGGAATGCTATTTGTGGTGGCTTGCTCAGCCTGCTTTCTTATAGCACCTAGGACCATCAGTCCAGGGGTGGTAACCCCACAACAGGCTGCCCCCCAACCCTCATCAGCCTTACAGCCTAGTCTACAACCTGGTCTTTTGGAAGCACTTTTGCTGTTGAGATTCTCTCCTCTCAAATGACTCCAGCCTGTGTCAAATTGGTGTGAAACTAGACAGCACACCCGTCAGGCCCATACATTTGAATGTTTGGTTCCCAATTGGTAGGATTATTTTTGGAAGGATTAGGAGATGTGGCCTTCTTGGGGCCAAGGTAGAAAGTAGAAGACAAGGCTGGCTTTGAGGCTTCAAAAACCTACCACCAGGATCAGGACCAGTCTCCCCAACCCCTCTCTCTCTCTCTCTCTCTCTCTCTCTCTCTCTCTCTCTCTCTCACTCTCTCTCTCTCTGCATCCTGCTTATGGATAAGTTGCAAACTCCCAGCTACCAATTCAGCTGCATACTTACCTGCCTGCCACAATACTCTCTCCAAAGTTGGTCAATGCTGCCCAATTGCTTTCCTTTATAAGGTGCTGTGGTATAAGGTGTTTTGATCATGGTGTCTCTTCACAGCAATGGACCAGCAATTAAGACACTCATATAATGCATGCTCTTGATAGTAGTAGTGATTTATAGTTTAAAAATGAATACTAATCACTGATTTCTTTTTACTCTCTTCCCACCCCACCCTACCCTACCCAACCCCATCCCGTTTCAGGCCCTTGAAGCAAAAGCTAGCAGGTCAACCATCCAACAGTCACAAATTTGGACCCCGTGCTCCAGAATCCCAGCACATAGAAAAAGGGGAAAAGAACACCAGTAATTACACCTGTCACAAAAGCTGTGAACACATGGTGTATCCATTCTTTACCAAGGCAATTCAACACCTTCCTCCTCTGGGCATCAGCCCCCCGTTCATTGCTTTTTTTTACCTACTCAGACCTTCCATTCACGGCAGGTGGAAACTCGCAGTGTGTTGAGGGAGAGAAGTATTCCAGTCTGCAGACTGAAACAGTGTAAGAATAAAGTCTGTGACTTTTGAACAAATCACCTGGGCTAGGATTAAGTGAATCTTTGGTCTAAGGCTCTTCCAGAGATTAGCAAACCCTTCATTAGGCTATAGTTCAAACTGCATCAGTTCAAGGTTGTGGCCACATGAAAGGAACCTTCACATTGACCTCTGCCCTAACCCCTTCCACAGTCTATGTTGCTGAGCTGTCTGAAGTGAAATTTGATTTAGTTACAATCTCCATTCTCCTCCTGAAAATGCCAGGTTCTTATCCTACATAGTATGTTCTGAACTTGGAAACAGTTGGCTTTTTATTTTTCATTTCTACCAATTTCCAAATGCATCAGCTGAAGTTTTTTTATTTTATTTTAGGATACTTTAGCTGAACTTTTAATTTATTAGCAGTGAAGGTTGGAACTCAATGCTGTCCTTTTTTTAAAAAGTTAAATATTGCCTGTATCTATTGTTAATTTAGACAGAATATAATATATATTCTTTCCACACAATATATAAGACCAGAGTACACTTGGTATAACTTGGTTCTTTATTTAACAAGAGTCACTACTCTGGTAAAAGAATCTCTCGGCTTTATGAATTCCTCCTCACTTGATATATGTAACCTGCCCTCGATATTTTCTTGTTAAATTTTATTTATTCATTTCCATTGATGAACTTTGGAGAAGTCTAAACCCATCCTGCACACATTGATGTACTTTCATAGAAATCTAGTTGATATTTTACATCTTGGAGATTTATAAAACTGAATTATAACATGTGCACATAGATATACATCAAAAGGGATATATCACACAAAGTTTAGACCAGTAACCCTATAATACGAATCTTATATTTTTGACAGTCTAAGTTCAAAGGTACTGGCCCTCTTACATTGAGATATGTGGAACCCAGTAATACCAGTATTGTAAATGACAGATACTGCTTTCTCCAAGGGGAAATCCGTTTCATTTTTGCATATTCCATTTGTAAAAAAGCAATCAATTATTTCAGTTTTCACAAAGATCTGTTAGCACCTCCTGTAGACACAATAGTTTTTAATTTAGGGTAAATCTAGAAACCTAATCTGGTTTTCCATAATGTAATGAATAGGCACTTAAACACCTTAAGCACAAAAATATATACACGTGTGCGTGCAACACACACACACACACACACACCACCAAAAGAATAACTGTCTAGTTAAAGCAAGCAGATGGATCATCAAAACAGAGTCTGTTATTTTAATATGTCCATTTTTTTCAAAAGCAGGAAACGGTTCCCCAAGATACAAAGAATTTGGTATTTCAGGTAGTCCTCCAGCAGAGAAATTTGTGAAGCTCAACTTACAAACCATCTTCTTGAAACTAAAGAAAACCAATTAGATGCACCCAGCGTGTTCTGTCTCACACCATCCGGTGGTACTATTGTCAATAGCAATTTCTTACTGCTTTAGATAGTGCATGCCAACCAGGTGACAAACAGTCAGAAGCCCAAGAGCTACACCAATTTATTTCAACACTATCCTGTTGTGGTAGCAGATTCCCATCCTCAAAAACATATTTTTTTTTTTTTTTTTAACTAGAGAGAGGTTGGGGGAGGGGTCAGCGAGGATCCAGAATGTTCTGTAAAAATAGGCCGATAAAAGGGACAAGCATGACAAAAAGAAATAAGTGCAGACTATGTGAGTATTATTCAGTTTGAAAGATAGTTCTCATTTTTATATAAAAAATGTAATAAACATATATTTTAGTTATCATTTAACAAAGAAATATTAAAGCTATACAGAGATGCCACAAAAATCTCATAAAAGGAAATCATCTCACCCTTATAATGAGAAAATGGTCATTTCAACGAGTTTCAGTACATTGTATAAATTTGGAGCTTCAGACAAATACGTTTTCCCATAGCTGTTAAGTGTTTAGTTAATACCAAACTTAACATACAGTTTCACATCAGTACAAGTATTGTCAGAAGCAACTGTGAAATAAGCAGATACTTTATGCTGGTGTTTTCTAGAAGTCTTTGAATTTTATGCTTCATTTGTACCACGTGTAGCGCTGATAAATGTATGCCAGGTTGTCTGTCGAAATGAAGCAATCCATTATACATGCATAATCATACATATAGAAGCCGGTTATATGTCTCCATGGTCTTACATACAAATGGCTGGTTCTCTTTAGTGAAATTTAGCTCATTGAAATGTAAGCATTTCTCTAGAATCTTAATCAAAAGTGATACCCCCTCCCCCCAAAGACTTACGGAAGCCCCTGGCACATCTCTGAAGTTTCACTGAAGCAAGACAGGAACGAAAGAACAAATCCACCATGATTTGCACAGAGCTTGTCTATTCCCAAGAGTCACATACAGAGCCTCCGACATGTCTGATGTTATCCATTAAAAGAAAAGTCATCTTTCATAGACTGTGCTTCCATGTAGTTCAATATAAATATAATAAACGGGGTGTTTAAAGTTAGGGAGAAATGATTGTGACTTCTCAACAGGGACCTCATGGAGTGAATTTCAGCTTCTTCCTTTGGTCAAGTGCAAGTTAACTCAGTTCTGCCCCTTTTCCCTGCTATGATTCTAAGGCAAGCACAAAAGGTAAAAGAATTCCTGAACCTTTTCACTGGTGCATTACATTTTGATTCTGTAGCCATTTGCAACAGAATATCTGCAGGGAGATAATGAGCTGAAATTACAATTGACTTTGGAAGAATAACAGACTCTTATGTTCCTCAATCATGTAATCAATAGGGAATTCTCTAGCAAGGAGAGCCACCACTACCTTTCAAAACATGGTAAGATCTAAATTTAAAAAAAAAAAAAAATCTAGTATTCAGGGCCCTGTTAAGGGGAGTTTGTCTCTAAAAAACTTGGCTAGAGACAAATTATGCCCATTTACAAATGCAGTTCTCAAACATGGCATCAAACTGATCTTACTTCCTTTAATACAGCCTACAGCCATACATTCAAGACTCCAAAGGTGGTACACTGCTTTTACGATCTATTACCATTTGTGGGTGTGTGAATGAGTCCCTGGATTTCTCACCTTTTAGCTGGGTTTGCTTGTAAGCACTCCTTGCCTATACTTAAGCTTCAAACAAGATGACAACACAGATACAGAGCATTCTCTGAGGACTGAGGGACCCCCTATGAGTAAGACCTTCAAGAGCAGCCTATCCTCCTTTAGACCCCAAACTCCATAAGACCATGGAATGTGACTCTGGTCCTGCAGATGCATGCTGGTACTCTCTGGGCATTCAATGAATATTTTGTTGAATGAATGAGTTATTCAAGAGGAAGGTAAATGAATTAATTTTGACTTCTGACTAACATATGTTAATTGGCAGTATAATTTTGCATGTCATAGCCTGAGCCAGAATTTCCTCTAAGATACATCCAGGAATCTAATTAATATCTCAAAGGTTCAAGGACCTTTAAGTCAGGAGCAATGCTTGAAAATTCAGATATATATGTATATACACACACACACATACACACTCACACATATACACACACACACACAATGAGTAAAAGAAATCTCTCTAGTTCTTTACAAAAGCACATGGACGATTTGGCATGGAGGCTTCAAAAATGAAACTTTATTTCTAAAGTTTACAGAACACTATGCTTTAGGGTTTTTTTAAACGGTTATATCATCAAGTATATTATATTGCCCTATGATACTTATATTTTTCAAAGGACCTATGGTGGGCTTTCATATGCCCCTTCTATCATCTCTGATCCCTAGAATATACCTGAGCTAAAAATTACTCACTTGCACCCCCTCCCAAACTTTTCCATGTATTTTATTTATTTAACAAATATATCTGTGTTCCCAGTACATGCTAGATTCTAGAAACGCAATGTAAAACAAGTGTAATCCCATCCTAAGAGTTACTACAAGGGACTCTTATTCTGGCTAACCAGTTTATCATCCACTGGGTCCTCATCACAAATGCTAGAGTAGCAACAGCACCAAGCCCTTGCCACGTGGGAACCTCTCAATACTTCCTACATCGATTTATGTGAGCTTGCCTTTCTGAACATAACCACTCAAATTTGTCCCACAGTTTAGCCATAAAGCAGAGTTACACTGCAGGGAGATAGGCAATTCTAACAGCCTTAAAATTGCATCCGTCTCTACCAGGTTGCAGGTTCAGAGCATTTCCCACCAAAACTCTATTCACTGAATGCACTGGGCTCTATTTACACACAGGAAAACTGAAGCACAGATGCATGCCTTTGCCAAGGTCACCCGATTAGCTGGCACATTTGGGGGTTCGAACCCACAAAGTCCAACACAGTGGTCCACATGCCTAAGCATTATCCATGGCTTGGGGAGACACTCCTACATTAAAACAAATGAATCATTGTATATAGAAATATCTTGAGTTTTTAAAGTAGTTACTAAAAGATATTAGTAAATTATAACTCATTATAGCAAACAAATCACATCAGAAACAAAAACAGGATTAGAATAGAATCTTACACGATACCATACTCTCATGAACTACAATATTTCAAGCCAGGGACATACATACAAGTTCCGATCCAGAAAATTTCTATTTGTGAAAATGTTTCGATGACTTCAGAATTATTCATTGTCAGCCACTGTGTCTATTTGGTGCTACAAAAAATAAAACGAGAAAGAACAAAAACCCCTGCTCCAAGGGCTTATAAATACACAGTGTGGAGATGAACCAAGGGCATTTCATAGTTATAGGGAAGGATTGGCCAATTGTACCGTTTCTCACCATTGCATGTACATTGTGTCTCTCCAATTGTTTGCGTTGTTTTTATGAAAGAGCTGCAAAATTGTGCAGTGGTTCAACCTGACCAAAGTGGTATTATGCTGCTGGGAAGTAAACATATTAGATACCAGACTGGAAGTACTGTTTTTTATTATCATCTCTGAGGTCGGGGCAAGGGGTCATTAGCTGCTGAAACATGTGTGTTCACAGGTGAAGTCTCAAATGTTTTTCCTATTCATAACACACAGTGAAACCTTTTTGTGGAGGGATAAGGCTCTGTAAGGAAAGAGAGAGCACATATTTTTTCTTTCCTCTTTTACATTCCACATAAGAAATTCTGAGGCTGGATTTTGGGGTGTCGAAGTCACTCTACAGCGGACACTAATCTGGTCTTTGAAATCTCATCTTCAATGTTATCTGCCACACCTCTCCAAGTTTTCCTATAGAAAAGTTATTCTGACTTTCAGAATTCTTCAAAAAATCTGACTAAAATAATTGTTTCCATAAAATAATCATTTACATAAAAACTGTCAGACTATTAAGATTCTCTAAACATGGACATGGATATAGTATCAGAGAAGGAGGGCATTACATGGTGCTCTTACTCATAAATGTGAAAGTCATAGATCATGAAACACAATAAGAGTAAAATTTGCCACATGAGTTATGATGTAGACACTAGAGTCCCATAACTGAGAAATCGTATGGCATTTTCTTCAACACAAGGTCAAATACCCTACCACTATATCAGACTATGAATCAATTCTAGACTAGTTCATTGAAATAAGGAGCTTGTGTATTGTGTATCTGTTTGTATGTATGTATGCATGCATGTATGTGTGTGTCTGTGTGTTTGTGTGTGTGTGTTGTGTGTGTGTGTGTGTGTGTGTGTTTGTGTCTATATGTAGGTGTTGTCTGTCTCTGTGTGTTTGGGTGTTTTGTGTGTGTGTATCTGTGTGTGTGTGTCTGTCTGTCTGTCTGTGTTTGTGTCTGGTGTGTGTGTGTGTAGAAGGCTACACTATTATTCTAGGAACACTTAAGATTTTGTATTTAAGCGCAAACTTCATCTGAATTGAAAACTCAGATCCATACAATTTTAAAGATTTAAATATTGAATAGTTTAATTGGAGAAATAGAAAAATAAAAGTGGTGATCTTTATCTTCATTTGAAATGTATGCATTAGTGTGTGTGTGTGTGTGTGTGTGTGTGTGTGTGTTTCTGTATTTGATCCAGAGGAGAACAACATCAGGGATTTTGCACTATCATTCTTTTTTTAATCCTTTGAAACAGTGTTTCTTGGTGAACCTAGAGATGGATTGCTGGGTGGCAAATTCCAATAGTGTTCGTGTCTCCATAGTGCTAAGGTCTAGGCACACACACCTAGTTTTAGTTTTGTTTTTGCTTTACTTTGCTTTGATTTGTTTGACATGAATGTTGGAGATTTGAACTTGGGGTCCTCTTGCATTTACAGCACTCTAACCTCTGGGCCCCCAGACTGATCCTTCTTTCTTATTCATTCAGCCTTCCTGACCTGAGTTTTATCCTCTGAGTGTGGAGGCTTTTGTAAATATTGTTCATGAAAGTATCTAAATCTCCCATTTTCCCCACACACATTATTCCATGAGAGAAATTCTAAGGACCAGAAGTGGGCTTCAAGCCATCAGGATGTTTCTCCCAACCTGCTCCAATTGTGAGGCTAATAACCATCTTCATAGCTATTTGGTTATTGAGGTGAATAAAAGTCACTAATAAAGAGCAAAATGTTTAGTTATCCTTAACTTTTCTATCATCTTGTCAACATTAAGTTTCATCTGAGATTAACATTTATATTCTAGTATAATTTAGACAAGTGTCCCATAGGGACCAAAAAGCATATGGAAAAGCATAATGACAGCATGGGCTACTGAGAGATGTCAGTGCTTAGTGGAAGCTGTCAGAGTTCCCTTGGAAGTGGGTAGTAGATCCTGGCAAAGACTTGATGTGCCAGAATAGGGGATACCCAGGGGTTACCCCACCCTCTCAGAAGAGAAGAGGAGGGGGATTGAGGGGAAGGTCTCTGTGAAGAGGGACTAGGAGGGGAGCAGCATTTGATGTATAAATAAATTAATTTTAAAAATGCAAACAGTTCCTGCAGAGGACCCAAGATCAGTTCCCATCATCCACTGGATGGCTAACACCTATTATAATGAGAGCTCCAGGGAATCCAATGTCCTCTTTGGCCTGCATGGATGTATACGTGTACTCCTGTGTACATACCCACACATACATGCAATTAAAAAGTGAAATCAAACCACAATGTTTGGAGAAATGGAGATTCTCGTTCTCTCTCAATTACACATGTTGCATATACAGATTAGATGGCCATAATCTGCATCATGTGCTGTATGGACACTCAAGAGAGAGAGAGAGAGAGGAGAGAGGAGAGAGAGAGAGAGAGAGAGAGAGAGAGAGAGAGAGTAGTGTAGTGGGTCTCCAGCCCCCTTTCTCTTTGAGACTTCAGCCACATGGTTAATGGGTTTGTTTCCCCCTACATACCACAATGCTGCTTCACCACAGGTCCAAAGCAACGGAGACAATAGTCATGAACAGATACCTCCCAAACTGTAAGGAAAGCAAATGCTCCTTTATGTACACTGGTTTCTGCCTGGTAGTTATTCATAATGACGACAAAGTTGATGCAGACACAGATTACTCCACGTTGAGCCTACTCAAAGTATCCTTTGCTCCTTTTGTTTACTTCAAGGATGAAAACCTACAAGGCCCTGGAGGGAGTACTCGTACATGGGATGTAACATATATATATATTTTTTTCATTAAGTTAGATACAGAAAGAAGGAAAAGCATATCACACAAGTATCGTTTCAAAGAATTTCATTGTTACCTAGAGCTTCCTGTGAGGGTTTATTAACTGCACTGCAGTATTGAAAAAATGATAAAGGGGATTGTACAAGTGAGAGGCGGACTGACCACCATAGGAAAGGAGACACATGGAGGGCAGCCCATGGATGTGGACAACATATGTCTCACTGTGTAGCACAGTGATTCATAGTCTGGTTCTCAGTGTTGCACATCTAGGATCATATGTTGTCCCTGAGAAACCTAGAGGGAGAGTTTCACTTAAAACATATATTTCAGATCAATATTAATGGCTCTCTTCATTTCACAGAAGTGTCTCCTTGCAGAGAACCCAGTGTGTGGTCAACCCTTGCAGGAGGCATAATAGTATGCCTGAAAAGAATAAACTTTTTTTTTTGAGACCCCCCCCTAGCATGTAGAGGCTGAAGCTAGGCCATCTGCGTTCCAGGAACTTAGTGGACCACAAAAGGGCGGAACCAAGAATGCAGGTATTCTGGTTCTTAGGCTCTGGGTTCTAAGGACAGGCTAGCCACATGATAGATGATTAGATAAGATTAAATTCTTGAAAAATAAGTACACAGGGTGTTTCCCACATGATCCTTCCACTGTTTTATTTATGATACTGTCCCGCTGATGTTTTATGATTTGTTTTATGATTCCCCCTCACCCCCCTGGTTCTTTGGTTTTTCCCTTCAAAACCCCTTCTCCCTCTGGCTTCCTCTGAGAGTCTCAGCTCTCAAGATATCCCGAAATAAAGCCTTATGCAGTTTGCAGCAAGTTCGGTCTCTTGAGTTTCTTGGTGGCCGGGAATTCCCACAACTTGAGCAAGGGTCTCCCCTTGCGGGGGGGGGGGGGTCTTTCATGCCCAGATTTCAGCTTAACTTCCCTCAATCCACAGCACAACCTGACAGGTTTCACACTTTCTGTTGCAAGTAACCAAAACCAACAACTGAACACAAAGTTTTAAAGAGAGCAAGCAAATCAACTCCAGTGCACACCATATCCAAGCCTTAATGATGATAAACTCTTGCTTTTTATCCTTCACTCTCCCTGTATCTACTTGTCGATCCTCTTTCTGTTTGCGTTTCTTCAGTTGTTTTCTTTCCCTCGTAAGTCACTGTCCTCTAGCCTAGAAACACCAGGCCTGTAACCTTGCTAATAATTTATGAGCAAGACTTGGGACTGGAGAAATGGTCTCAGTCTCTACTCAACAGCTTTGTGAAATTTAGAACGAGAGAAACACCATAGCTCTAGTGTAAAGCAAGCCATGAACCCCCCCCCCCCCCCCCCCAGGAATACACATACCTCAAGGCAGCTTGTGCTATTTTGAGAACCTTGGGTTACTGAGATAACATTTTACCTGAAAAATTAGAAATACCTTCTCAGAACAGAAACCATAATAACAAACATATGCTGTAGACTAAATGGGACCCCCTGCTTATGAAAGAGGGCTGGATTAGCACTTACAACCAGAAAGGTAACCTATTTCAATTGGTATCAGCTGGGGAGTTGTTCTGGATTTAAGTGGCCGATCTCTGTGTTTCTCTAGCTTCTAAAGAGCTCGGCAGCTAACTGACCAATAAGAAAATGATCATGGATCACCAGGAAGTTCTTAGATAATACAGATGTCTGAATGAGCCACCTTGAGAAAATGAGGGAACTGAAAAGTGTATCAAAAAGTGACAACTTGTTATTGTTAGCATGTCATCGAAACTTAAAAGCTGATAAGTACTTCAAGACTGTTTACTAAGTATCAGATACCTTCCAAAACTTTTCACCTCTCTTAATTGTCAAGTACCAAAGGAACCAGGGACAAGTCTCCCTTGTAGCACTTCTCATCTTGTCCCCCTACCCTAAACCTCTCCCTTCCTCCCAGGGGCTGGGCTTTCTTTCCTGATCCCTATATAACTGCAGCTGTTTGGGCTGTGTGGTCTCCTGCTTTCTCTTTGCTCCTGGGTCTTGCTACCTCTGCTCCTGAGTCGGTCTTGGACCACTTGCCCCCACCCCCTCCTCTCTCACTTTCCCCTTCTCTCTTCCCTCTTAGGGCCTGGTTCAATCTGCTGGCCATGTTAAGTCAGGCTGGACCCTTCCAGATGCCTCTGGTCATACTGGCCCTTGTATCTACAATAAACTTTCCCCTCACCTACATATTGGAACAGCCATATCCTCATTCATTCATTTATTCATTCATTCATTCATTCATCTGGTGCTGAAACCATGGGAGGAGTATATATGAGCTCCCTCCTAGGGATTCTTCCTCTCCGAACCAAGTTGCTGATTTGACTCTCCTAACCTATCTACGGATAGTTAGTTTCTGCTGGCTTCTGCCACCCACCAGTTTTGACTCCAAAGTCTAGAGTCCTGCCTCTTCAGCTGCTTCTTGACTTCACCTGCTCCAACTATTGGCATCTCCTCTCCTGCTCCAACTATTGGCATCTCCTCTCCTGCTCCAACTATTGGCATCTCCTCTCCTGCTCAGGAAGTAGCCTCTCTCTTGATTCTAGAGGCTCTACATGCTTCTGAGCACTCACTACCTTACGGGCATCGCAAGCACTTAGGCAACTCTCTACTTATTAAGACTCTTACTTCTTTGCCTCCACTGGAACCCATCCTTTCCCCAGAAGCCTCTCCCCTCTCCTCCTCTACTGGATAAAGGTCAACCCAGAACTGCCTGCTTTGTCTATTTTTAGTACAAAAAAGCCATACCAGTGTTGGCGTGCTCCTCTTGACCTACTGGGCCCCTATCCAATGGAAAGGGAAGACTGATCTCTGTGATATGAAGCATTTCTCTTGGGCAAGTCTCTCAAACAGCTTGAGGGTGCCCCGAGTTAAAATTCTTTTCACCTTGAGACTGAATCCTCTTTTCCTCCCTTTGTTCTAAGTTTCTTCCTGGAGTTTCCCATACCTTCCTAGAAGCTATAATTCCTCAGCTTGCTTAAGTCCTCCCGGGCCTGCCACCCTTTCCTCACCTCTCCCTCTGAGCTGCTGCTTTGCCTCTTCCTTATGCTTCTAACTTCCTCACACCCTCCTCCGCCTTACATGGCCCCCTTTTCCTTTGATTTCATCAAAGCCTAGCTGTCTTACTACAAATGGTTTGACCTCCTTTTTGTCAAGATGGCCGGGAAAGCGAAGAAGGAAGCTCCTGCCCCTCAGAAAATCGAAGCCAAAGCAAAGGCCTTGAAAGCTAAGAAGGCAGTGCTGATAGGCGTCCACAGCCACAAAAAGAAGAAGATCCGAATGTCACCCACCTTCCGGCAGCCGAAGACACTGCTGCTCCGGAGCCAAAATATCCTTGAAAGAGTACACCCAGGAAAAACAAGCTTGACCACTATGTTATCATCACATCCCCAATGACCACTGAGTCAGCCATAAAGAAGATAGAAGACAACAACATGCTGTGTTCATTGTGGATGTCAAGGCCAACAAGCACCAGATCAAACAGGCTGTGAAGAAACTATAATTGGCCAAAGTCAATACCCTGATAAGGCCTGATGGAGAGAAGGAGGTGTATGTTAGCTTGGCTCCTGATTATGATGCTCTAGATGTTGCCAAATCTAAATTGAGTCCAGATGACTAATTCTAAGTATATACTTTTTTTCACCATTAAAAAAAAAAAAAATGGTTTGGCCTCAATACAGCTCAATCAATCAATGGCCAAAAATTGGCACACTGGATTTTCAAATTCTTCCAAATTGTAACAACTTCTGCTACTGCACAAATGACCCCAAAATCTCTTATATGTAAACTTTCTCTGTTCTACACTCCCAAAAGGCTCTTATCTGTGGTTATTCGATGCTCTGCCTCAAGAAATCTGCTAAGGCTATTATGTAAACACCATCTTGGGATTTGGAAGTTCATGGGCATGGTTTAAAAGAAATCTGTAAAATCTGTAACAAAAAAGCTTAAAATTTTTAATAAAAAGCTGATAATTAAAAATCTATAAATAGGCAATTCTTAATTTGCTAGAACGTGTTTTATGTAATTTAACTCTTCTTTGGCATGCATATGGGAGCACATGTCACTTGGATTTAACTCATTTTAAAAGAATAGATCTACTAGGAAAATAGATAAGTTTAAACAACAATCATATGACTTGTCTCTATCTTGGCTAATGTGCTCATTAGGATGAAAGCAAATATGTGCCTGGCCACCATATTTGCTAAGATTAAAGAGTATTAAAGAGTACATGCCATGTGACTTCACCAGCACACTGAGTAAGAGATCATATATATAAAGCAATTAAAGTAATAATTAGAAAACTTCTTAGTGTTGGGGTTCAGGGGTCACCCCACAAACCACACAAACATTGATATCCGTCACACAGGAATAGTTTATTGAATACATACTCCAAAACTGATCCATCAGGGGGCATATGTCAGACTTTGGGAGTTGAATCTATGACCCTGAACATTTCTCAGGGCCAGCTAAAACTGCAAAACTAACAATGATCTCACATGCAGGTGCTGGAAGGGCTGTCCAGTGATCGGCCCTAACTCAAGCTATTTGACTCAACAGTTCAAACTGACCTTTAATTTGATCGGTCCTAAGTAAAGCTTATGGTTGTGGAATTTCTTCAGATTAACAAACCTCAGGACATACAGAACATAACAAAGTATGTATGTGCTCAGCATGATTCTGGTCTGAGTCAAGTCATTTGTCTGCATCAGTGACTGGCGGGCATATTACAGCAACAATATGAAATAGCTGACAGGCATGTAGCAAAATGGCTACAGCTATGCTAGAGGGGCATAGCTTAGTCCTGCTCAATACTTAATCCTGCTGAGATCTATGGTTATCATTGTATCTCTTTTTTTATAACCAAGGAGGCAACACCAGGTCTCCAAAATATTTTGGATTAGGATGCATGTCTATATGATGATAATTTCTTAAGGTTATAAGGTATAATCAGGTTAACAAGATGCCTAACCATTTACATCTTTGCTATATTCAATACCAAGCTTCTAAAGAAGTTTAGATAAATAACAACATAACGTTAAATAAATAATATATTTGATAAATAAGGCTTATAAATTCCTAATGTTTTCTCAGATTAACAGTAACTGACTTGAAAACAATACTCCGTAATGGTCCCCTATGTAAAGAGTCAAAAAAGTAACGTTCCCAATCTCTCTATGAATTGTAAGTATTATCTAGTAAAATTCCTAGTTCCTCTATGGACTGCATTTGAAGTTTTATTTTGATGTGAAAGGATCTTCAATTAAGTCTTCAACTCAGTTTTTTAAGCTTCAGACTTAACAGAGACAAAGCTGTGAAATCTTAATTGCAACAAACTTACTAGCTTGTTATAATTATTAGAGATAAACAAGACATATAAATTAATGCTGTCACCTTATAAATGATCAAATTCCTTAATGTGCTTAAAACACCAGTGCAATTCAATCATTTACAGGAACGAGCTTTATTTAGCCTGCTGTACATGTTTGCAAAGGTTAAGCCTAAAGCTAGTAACTAAAAACAAATAAATCTTGTTTAAAATCATGTACACATAAAAGATAACAGTAGTCAAACTCTTCAGAGATCTGATGAATATGACATTTAAAACGTTCAATGAAAAAGCTTCCATGATACAGAGAAATGCCAGCCCCTGGAGGCCATCCTAAGGTTTCCAAAGAAGATGGGGCACAGATGACTCCACTTGGATTATGGTAACGCTAACCACTGGGAGGAACTCTTCCATTCCTTATCTGCTGCCAGGACTCTCCCCATACTAGGGGCATTGTTGGATTAACTGCCTGCATCCTGCCACATCTGGTCAGTTTTGCCAGGTTCCTTTTCCACACTAATATCACTCAGACCTTCTGGGTCTGGCAGTTAAAGGCCTATGCTGTTCTGTGTGGCAGTTGAAGATGTAATGCTGACCTATGTGACAGCCTATGACGTATGACCTATGACCACTGTATTCAGTGAAGCCATGGAGCCCACAAAAGTCTAGGGTAACCATCTAGGCAATGGGTAAGTCTCTCTGTCATTCTATCTGATACATAGCCATTTGGATTATACTTCTCTATAATTTATCCTTTGCAGATCACTGGTGATATTGACATCTAACTGTAACTTAATGTCAACAGCAGCAAGCAAAACAGCTTTCTCCAACACTTCAGCTGCCTTCTTAGTTCATTTCATATGTAAAACTCAGACCTCTCTTTACTGGAGCTGGTAGACTCCTGCTGAGAGAGGCAGGCACAGACAGCTTACCTTGCTGGCAGACTCTGAAAGAGATAAACTCACAACACAGGATTCAATACACACACACACACATTACTATCATTTATCCTTCATTTAAAGAAATTTGATTTGCAGTGATGACACAAAATAATCAACCACTGTGTCTCATGATAAATGACTGGTTAGAAAGAAAAGGTTTGAGGCTTATGTAAGTTGTAAAGGTCTAGGAAAGTAAATGCAAGTTGTAAAGGCATGGGGTGGGGAGATGTTGACAGTTTCTTCCTTTTTTATGCTATTGTTATATTAAGACTTCAAAAGTTCAGAATTTAAAAAAAAATTGTTTTTTCACTTCTTTTTTAACATTCATTTTTTATTATTTATTTGAGCTGTCTTCATACACACCATAAGAGGGCATCAGATCTCATCACAGATGGTTGTGAGCCAGCATGTGGTTGCTGGGAATTGAACTCAGGACCTCTGGAAGAGCAGTCAGTGCTCTTTATCCCTGAGCCAGATCTCCAGCCCCAGAATTTTAAAATTAATGGAGTTCTGATAAAGTATTCACCTGGCCCTGGCAAAATACCTGCTACTATTATTAACAATCTCAAAACTTTAAATGTCCTTTGGTTGTTTTCTAAGAATAGAAAAAAAAGAGCTTCTCTCTGTGCTGAAACCATCTCTGTCTAATCTATATATCCAGCCCTCCAGACAGAGGAAACAGTCTTAATGCTTTTAGCCCAAAATAATTTCTACGGTAAACGCTATGATTCAAAGGCATGAGTCCACTGCTTTTTCTACATTGTGGATTTCAGTACAGATTACAAACAGTGATAGTACTAATATATTTAAAACTTTTAGCTTGGTGTGTGTGTTTGTGTGAACTTAAAAAAATTTTTCAAGCTTCAGGGAGTGGTAGACTTGGATAGATTTCCCACATACCAAGCCTACTCCAGATAAGTATTCCTGTCTATCAATAGTTTAATCTTTCCTGCGTACTGCCAATTGTTGTATCTCCCTCTCCCTCTCTCCCCTCTCTCCCTCTCCCTCTCCTCCCTCTCCTCCGTCCCTTCCCCTCCCTTTCCCCTCCCCCTCCCTCTGTGTGTGTGTGTGTGTGTGTGTGTGTGTGTCCTGTTCTTCAGAACCTCCTGCCCGGCTACCAGAAGAAACATGGACTTGGAATTTTCAAATATACTCCCGAGGTAAATAAACATTTTCCCTTAAACTCCTTAAACTCCTTAGCTCTGCCTTCTGTCCTAGTCTCTATCTATCCAGCAGATCAGCTACAGACTGCAAAGTGCTCTGAACTGTGCCAGCCTGAGATACTTCTAATGAAATTTCATCCAGCTTGGGCCTCTGCATCCCAGATGGCTCCAAAGCAGCCTGCACTTCCCCAGCTCCAGGCTGCAAAGCTGCCTGCACTTCCCTAACCCCAGGTAATCCTGCAGCTAGCAACCTGAGAAACAGGTGTTCCCCAGCCTACACTTCTGCCTTGGGATTCTTCAACCATCATTCAGCCTTCCTGGGCCCCCACAAAACCAGCCAAAGTCGCAGGAAGTAGTTATTCAAGAGATTACATTGCTCCTTTATCATAGACAACAAAGCTGCAATGCCTGGTCCCAAAGAAACCTGGGAAAAGTCTAACTCTGGACCTGTGTCTCCCCCAAGCCCTTCTCGCCCTTCTCCCTGCCTGAAACCTGTCCCTCCCAAGGACTGTGCTAACTCACCCCTTTTCCCAGCTTCTCATCACTTTATAAGTCAGCCATTTTCGACTTGCGCTTTCTTGCCCCCTTGCTCTCTTTACTCTTAGCTGGCTCTGCTTCCGGATCTCTTTTGGTCCACTTGCCGTCTGCCTTCTCTTCCTGCCTCTTGATCCCTCTCCCACCTCCTCTCATGACCAGTTTCAGACTGTTAGTCATGTTCAGTCTGGACCCTTCCAGTTGCCTCTAGCTGTACTCTCCCTCTTACTTATAATAAAACGTTTCCTCAAGTGCAAGCACATGCTCGTGCTCACAAGTGTTTTTTTATAATTTTTCATCCATTGTCATAAGAATTTAGAGTTCATCTATTTTTGTTGTTGTTGTTTTGATTTTCTTTTCTTTTTCTTTTTATTTATTTATTTATTTATTTATTTATTTATTTATTATTATTTTTTAGAGATCTCACACTATAGTGCAGGCAGGTTTAGAATGTACCATGTATCCCCAATGACTTTAAACTTACAGCAGTCTTCCTGCTCCAGCCTCCCAAGTGCTTGGATATCAAACATATGCCTCCATATCAGCTATGAGACTTTATCTTAAAGCTCCCTCATTCACCTAGCTTGGGCTGGATCTCTCTCATGTCACATTGATGGCAGTAGA
>JAJTUV010001780.1:0-220000 GCA_021653895.1 Mastomys natalensis
TTTTCATGAAGCACTCCAGAAGAATCCCAGCCTGGATTTAGGATAAAATACTAATACTTGTCCTTTGCATTAGAAGCTGGAGGCAGATAGAGATTTGCTGTGAAGCATCAAAGAAACAAGGCAAGAAGGAATTCCTGCATTCATTCAACATGTTCATTGAGTATCTTCAGTACGTTAGACATTCCAATAGAATCCAGACACAATATATAATAATAATAATAAATACAGAAAACGTTACTGCCTCCCAGATGCAGAGACCAGTGGGAAATGGAGACTAGACATAATAGAATAAGGGAGACGACTATGTAGAATGACCAGATCTACTTCGGAACTCAGACATGCTCACACAGAACTAAGCTTGAGCTACAATAGAAGGTCCTGACAGGGAAATTCACAGCCAATGGAAATCAGTAGAAAAAAAGCAACATAAGAAGGGGAAGCCTGAGAATGTTTGTTGCATGCTGGAACTGACCTGTTCTTGTCGCCTACCTCACTGTAACAAGCCACATGTATGAGATGATGTACATGTGAGTCCTTTCATGATCCTGAGGAAGCCATTCTGACTTCAGGAATAAAAAACTGAAGGGAAGAGATAATCGAACAAGAGCAAAGCAACCACTGAAGCAAACTGATACAAAATCCTAGGGATCGAACTCGTCATACTGAGCCACAACTGTGACTCTGTTAATTTATTTAACTGCCACTTAGATAGGGTTGGAGAGAGGACCATGTCAGAGATTTCTTCAAACTGAATCTTTTTGGGGTTTTTTTGATATTCTAGAAGTCCAGGGAACAGAATAAAATATCTAAGAGGAATTCTGGCACAAAATAGGCATAGTCAAGCTAGCAGAGTTCTAGTGCTAGTTTGTTCACAAGAGAAAATGACCTTAGAGGGTTGATGGCCCAAAGCAAATCAACGAACTTGGTACTTCACATACTTAGTGGAAGAACGGGAATGGCCAACACTTATTGAAGGATTGGTTTGTGCCAAGACCTGTTTTCTATGTAAGCCACCAGCAACTTCATGAGGTTGCAGTATTGCCATTTCACAGCTGAAGAGAGATGCTGCAACATTTCAGCCTGGATTGTTCTACATTCCAGCACAAGTCACTGACTGAGTATACTTTGGATTCTGACCCTGACATGGCATTCTTATTCAGAGAGTATTCTCTGTGTAGCATGATCATTTCCAGAGACCAGCACTGCAAAGTTGTACTTCAGTTAGTGCCACATGCCCTAGACACTACCTTTGTGTTACAGGAGGACACATCAGGCTCTGTAAACAATGAAGCTTGAAGAAATCACATATGAGTTCACCTTATGTTCTTTAGTTATTAAAGAGGCTGAGTCCATTGGTGACAGTCAGGTAAAAGAGTTGGCTCTTATGTGATCAGCTCTGTCTGAGCCTCTGACAGAGATTGTTTACTGAGGAAAGATAACCACTTTCCTCTTATCTTTTTTTTTTTAATTTAATCTTTATTTTATGCATAGAAGTGTTCGTCTTCATTTGTGTAAGTGTACCACATGTGTGTCTGGTGCCTACAGAGGTCAGAAGACAGTGTGGATACCCTTGAATTAAAGTTGCAGGCAGTTGTGAAACTCCGTGTGTGTGTGTGTGTGTGTGTGTGTGTGTGTGTGTGTGTCATTTGCAAAAGCATTGAGTGCTTTTAACCATTGAGCTATCATTTCTCTCCACACCCCACCCCCAACTCTTTACTCTTTAAACCGTCCTAGGAAGGAAGTTTCCTTAGAAGACTGTAAGGTTTGATGCGGGCTTTCAGCAAGCTCTGTACCCTGGCTTCCTGACGTCGTGCAAATTGTCATTGGTTTTAATTGGATTTAGCACGCCACGAAAAGTGCACAGAGAGAAACGGAGAGCAAAGACTCCAATGTTGGCTTACCCTCACATGCCCAGCACAGCTGTATGCTAGAACTCTAACATAACCAGACTGGAAAAAGAAGAATGCCACGCATATGGAAAGACAACGATGCTGCTGCTGTCCAAATGGGAAACAAGGATGGGGAAAATAATTCAGAGAGAGTAGGGGAAAGCAGAAAATGATCCCAAATCCCCAGCAGCTGCAAATAAGAAGCAAGTGAATCTGTTACCTTGGATGAACTCTAACTTCCTGCTCACAGATGGCAGGGTTCTATTGAGACCCAGGATCCTGTCCAGGTGGAAGGCAAACACTTCACTCATGTCCAGAGGCTGCTTGAGAAGCCCACAGGGGCTAGGCCCGCAGCCAGGCACAGAGCCTGAGGCGCTCCCTTCCAACACCAGCAAGCGGGCACCACTCTTAGAGATTGCTGGTAGGATGCTAGCCACCTCACCATCAGCCAGGAGGCGCATTCTGCGGATGTCTTCTTTGCTCAGCCAGGAGGGGGCGCTCTCGCTGTAAATCCTAATGTTGCTGTCTTGGACCCTAGGCTGCTGCAAGTTTGAACCTCTAGTTCTGATTCCAGGACCATGCAGCACCCTCCAAGGTCGTTCACCAACCTTGGTCAGGTAACCCTGAACAAAGCCAGGTACTTCAGCATCTGCTCTCCGTGCAACTTCCTGCTGTATAAGGGAAGGTCTAACCAGCACCTCCTGATCAGGGTCTACAGATACCACCGCATACTTCTTCCTGCGCTTGGGTTTCACCGTGCCACGGATGTTCGCAGGCTTGCTGCGCTTGGAGCGTAAAGTAATGTACACCACGTTGGGCTGCAGTGTACTTCCATTGCCCTGCGACTCTGGAGGGCCAGGGTACCATCCAGGGGGATCTCCGGGAAGGGTACCTTGAAGATGTCGTGGCTGTTCGGTGGCCCCTTGTCAGTTGCCTGCCCATGCTGGAAGGAGCCTCTGCCCACCTGGCTCACCAGAAAGCCCAAGTAGATGGCACATGCAATGCCCAGCAGGAGGTTCCGTCTGGTCCTGGGACGCCGACTACTCCAAAGTTTACACACTCGTGGGGCGCACAGGGAGCAGACAAACCAGTTTATGAGCTGCCCCGGCTTGTCTGGACAGGTCATTTCTCTGCCGCTTCCACATGCTGAACTGAGTTTAAAGTCTGCAGCTGGCTCCTGGTGACATGATTCATGGCTTCCTGAATCCAGCCGTCCAGTCGGCTTTGCTAAGTGGTCTCCAGCAGGCAGAGGTAAAGAGAAGGGTAGCTGCGGGTTCTGGGAACGCTTTGTGGCACTGGCCACTGCAAGCCTGTTAAACTCCTATCAGCCTTCCCCAGGAGAAAGGAGGGCTGACTCTGGGAATGAATGGAAACAGAGTTGAGTCACTAACTCAACCCATTTCAGTTCCTCTACAAGAGGAAAGAGGCGAGTAACCCTTTCCTTCCATAAATTCTACCACGTTTGGTGTAAAGTTTAAAATACGGAAGCAGGATAGGTGTGTGAGTCTGATTTCACTTTAAAGTAATAAAGACTGGCTGCAAAGAGCATTTGATAGCTCAGAGTTAAAGCCACTACATCTGAGAAGCAAAACATTAAAATGTCATCAGCCAGGATCATCCCCTGCAGATCCCCTTTTTGTAATTCAGAAATAAGACAAGAAATAAATACTTTGTAAGATTTTTATAGGCACCCTAATTTTTATAAGGTATATACTATTTAGGCAAAAACAAGTAGTGAGTTCATATTTAAACATACTCTCTTAACAGAAATTTCCATGTTGTCTTCACAATATGTTTCATATCTAAAATTGTTACTTAACTGTTCCTTAATGTCTGTATAGCTTGGAAAATGGAAAGAGTTCTCTCTCTCTCTCTCTTTCTCTCATCACACACACACACACACACACACAATTACTTTTCATTTCTTTTCTTTCCACTAAAGAGAGCAAAATGAAAGAAAAGAATCTAAGTTTTTTGCCTTTTTCTTTACATGTTTAAATAGAGGGGAAAACTAGGTTAAAAAGAAAAACAAAACTTTACTTACACAGCTGGCCCCACGCTTAGCTCCAGGAAGAATGGAATCCCTGACTCTAATGCACAGAACTCTGAAAGGCTGGGGCGCGTAAGGAGAACATATTTCATGGTCAAGAGTGTTCCACCTTTCAGACATCTCAGCTTAGCCTTAAAAGCTACCGCCTTCTAACAGCAAAGCAAAATGATTTGTAAACTGGCTGCTGCACCGTTTTCAGACACGTGAGGTTCTTTTTAAAGATGACTAAAAAAAAAAAATAAAATTTAATTTTGAATTTCTCCAAACACAGTTCAGAGTCAGTTTTCATTCAAACAACTTTCTGCTCCTGTCAGCCCCTGGGAGCCCTCTAGTGTCCCGTTTGCTAAGCGACAGAGAAATGGCAGTCTTGGGAAGTTAAAGTGATCTGAATGAAGTGTTTGCTGGGGTTGGTGGAGACCCCGTAGCCAAATAAATACCTTTGTAAAATGAGGAGTGCCACTGGCCCCTGCCTGACCCTATGGAGTTGGGGAGGGGGAACAGGACACCAGAGTCCAGGGCCTGCAACTTACCTTACATCTGGGCTGTTTGCAGACTAACACTTGTCTCCCACCAGTTCTGGAGGGAAAAGAGCGACCAGGCAGAGTAGACAAAACTAAGAAGGGGGTCACTAGAAATGAGTAGGAAAACAGAAGCGTGAGATAAGAGTGCCGGAGATGGGAAGGCACTTGCAGCATGCAAATGAACAAGCAACGCACTCAGAAGGCAGCCTGGACCCCTTCTGATTGGAGGTCTTCTGAAAACAGGTTAGTGATTGGCCTGGGTCATTTGCATGTCCTGGCACAAAGGCAGGATCAGATGACCTTGGGTCTCACCGGACTTACTTGTCTTTGCTTCCGCAGCAAATAGGATCAAACAATAAGCCACCAATGGGATAGGGACGATTTTCCCCTTTTTAGTCAAAAGGCTGTGATGTGACAGGAAATGAAAAGAATAGAATATGATGCTGTACAATCCTAAAAAAAAAAAAGAAAGAAAGCAAAGAATTTCCCATTCTCAAACTGTTCTCCCTCTTTAAAAAAGTTCTGATACATAGTGAAAGGAGACAAAACAGAGATGGACAGGAACGTTGAAATTTTGACAGGCTTTGACTAAACTTTGTGAGAATTCCGGCACCGAAGTCATTTTCTTTATGCTCCAAAACTCTTAAAGCATACTCCATGAACATGAGGGCATCTCAGAAGTTTCTGAGAGGGGAAAATGGCAGACCTTTCCACATATTCAAAAGATTAACTGACCTAAGTCTTTACAAAGGAAAGCCATGAGCTGAGACATGGCTTGCTGGTCGAAAACTTGCTTGGCATGTGGGAGCTCTTAAAGTCCTATTTTCAACAACATAAAATATTAAATTAAAAAGTTAAAAATAAACACTGGCAGAAGCCTCTTCCAGGCATTTTAAAGGCAACTTTAGGGGGCATCTAGGAAACAGATAAAGGTTATGTGCATGATAAATGTTTAGCTTACCTCAAAATAATGTTCATTTTTTAGGAAAGAATGGCTCAATTCATCATTCCCCTCCCTCAGTCACAATAGGGATTAGCAGAAGCTAAGCCATGTGGTCTGCAGAGGATAAGTCAGAAAAAGGAGCAAATATGGCTCTTCCCCTCACTTGCTGTGGTGCTACTGGAACCTGTCTAATCTTCTGTATTGGGGAATCCACATCCAAAAGCCAGACAACAGTACTCATCCTAGGGCTCCCCCTTGTGGTTAACGGAGGCAGCACTGATGGAAGGACCTATGTTTGTCTTTATCCTCTATCCACACCTTACTGAATTTCTCAAAGAACCTTCTACTGAAACGGGCCATGCCAAGGCAAAGCCATTATTGTAGACTTGGGAACAAAATTATTTATGTTGTAAAAATAAAATCAGCACAGCAGACGAGGCTCATTTGATGTAATCAGAAATCAATTAGTTATCATTACTTCCACTGCCATCAATCCTATGCTGAGGTCTCATTACCTTCTTCAAACCCTTTGGCTGAAACTAGGACTGGGTGGGATCTAGGACTCCTCTTTCTACACTGGGGTTGTGCTGGGTGGGGGTATAAAGTCCTAGATGTCTCTGCATAACTTATTAATTTGTTTGATTCTGTAACATAGTCAAATCTTTACATTTTAGAGTTGAATCATGTTCCTTCTGCAGAAGCTATCTTGTCCTCTCAAAAAGCTTGGCTAGGAGATAGGCATAGAAGCACATACCTAAAATCCCAGCACTCTGGAGGCTGAAGAATATGTTAGAAGCCAGCTTGGCTACAAAGTAAGAACTTATCTCAAATCAACACACACACACACACACACACACACACACACACGAAAAAACTACTAAAACAAAAAATCAAGGTGACCCATTTGATCTTTGTTTGTTTGTTTCCTGTGTAGTGGATACATTCTGGACCCACTTACCTCCTCACCGAATGCTAAGCCTGCCTCCTGGTATCCCAGTGTCCAATAGAGTAGGGGGAGAGCAGAAAATCTCCCTTCGAAACTGTTGAAAGTCTACTGAGCAGTTCCTTGGGCATGGAATGTATGTGCCTTTCAATGAGCATCTTGCCATCTCTTCAAGGGGCTAATAGCACAGCATCTTTCCAGCTGGTTATTGATGTCTCCCCGGACATGAGTTATTATACCTCCCTCTCCCAGTTGTTCTCTCAAGCAGCGTGTCAGATGACCAGCAAACTGGCTTCCTTAGCCCTGCCTCATAAGGGTGTGATTCAACAGACTCCATCAGCACCCTTGGTTTACGTGGGTAAACCCCCTTCATGTGGAGACCCACACTTCATCTCAGAACATAGAACACAGTGAGTGGTCATTCCTGGGTATGTAACATGTAACAAGCAATGGTCAACAAAAAAAGAAGGGAAGATTTAGTGAGCGACTTTTCAATGAGAGTTCCTATGCATTCTTTATTTTGCAAATAGCTTTCAGAAGGTTGTGGAGTTTGAGTCTACCGGGGCTCACAGGTGGTACACCTGACAGGACACCACTTTTCTGAAATTTCAATTCTACTGCAGTCTTTCTCCTGCTTCCCACCAGAAATTACTCATGTGTTTGCTGACTATTCTCACTCCAGGCCTGGACAGTGCCAAGCTGCCTTGCCAGGGAGCTGAAGTACTCAACTTGATAATCCTTGAAATACTGTGATACAGATGTGTAATTGGTAATAAGGAATACGGTTTTAACCAAGTTTTGTTTTGTGTTTTGGTTTTCTCTTTATGCTTTTGTTATTGTTGTTGCTGTTTGGCTGGTGGTGATCTTGCTATTATTTTGAGATAAGGTCTAGCCTAGAATGCACAGCAATCCTCCTGCTCGGGTTCACAAATGCTAACATTACAAGCGTAAGCTACTATACCATCTTGCAACTGTTTAAATAGCACTGTATATTTTATTTTTTCCTTAAACTGTGTGCAGGGAGTTCCATTTCTTACATTGTTTTGTAGAAATCTGTAGTAGGCACCCATGCAGTATGAAATGGTCCCTCATAGAAACCATTCCTACTGAGTTCCATGTCTACACACTCGCAGTGGAAGAATCACTTTGGGAGTACCTGTCTCCTCAGCGATGTCCTTATAAATCTGTGAAGTGATACTCATTGTCACAGTTTGCAATTGATCATACATAAGCAAGAGATACAGTAGCCATATTTCCAAGAGATATCTCTTTAATGTGTTCTTGATTTGTGACTAAAACTGATTAAGAGCAAATGCATGCTCCTGACCCCAGTAAAGAAATGTCCCACCACAATTCATTTAGTCTAATTTCCCTAGAAAGGTGGTATCATTTCTTTAAATGATGTTCCAATGGTCCTGTTGAATTACCAGAAATGTTTGCATGAACAGACCACACATAACACTTAAAACATATCGCCAAAAGTCAGATGTCATGACACATCCTTTAAGACCAGCAATTTGGAGACACAGGTGGGGGACGGGTGGGGAGGGCGACTCTATGAGTTCAAAGCCAGCCTGGTCTACATAGCAAATTCCAGAACAGCCAGAGATACATAGGAAGACCCTGTCTCAACCCTCTATAAATATAAACTTAAAGTTATAACTCTATAAATATAAACTTAAGTTTAAAGAAAGAAGGACTTACAGGTTGTTATTTTACCCCTTAGTCATTAGATGTTTAATGAATATTAGAATAACTTACATTTGCTTCAATTCAGTTATTGAGATTTTTTTATTTTTAGATCTATTTACTTTATTGTGTATGAACATTTTGCCTGCATGTATGTTGTGTGCCGTGTGTGTGTGTGTGTGTGTGTGTGTGTGTGTTTGTGTGTGTGTGTTGCCCTTGGAGGTCAGGAGACAGTGTCAGTCATATCTTCTGGAACTGAGGTTACAGATGGGTGTGAGTGGCCATATGGGTGCTGAACACTGAGCTTGGGTCCCATACAAGGGCAGCTATGCTCTTATCCGATGAGTCAATCCTCTGGCCCCATCAGGGGAAAAAAATCTGGAAAATTAATTGAAGACTACATAAACTATTACCAAAATATGCTAAGAATCTAGACAACTAAATGCTTCTACTTCAGAGATGGGCAGAGTCCTCGTGTGCGGCCTCAACCCTGCCAGCAGACCACTCATGGGGAAGAAGCAGTGGCTGCATACTGACCCTGGGGATAGCTCAGCCTGGAGAGAAGCACACAGCAGTAGATCTGCATCTTCACACATAAGTAAAGATTGCTCAAAATCTGACTCAATGCTTAGGCCCCTAGCAAGAAATTAGACCAGAACTGTAAATCATCTCCCCTTACCTCAGGCACAGTTTGTACAACAGAAAATAAGCTGTGAGATTGTATTTGAAGAAAGGGGGCCTCTTAGCTAGCTAGATTAAATTTGGCAGACTAGAAATGCTTCAGAATTATAAATAAACATCATACAAGTGCAGGAGGCAAATGATGAGGAAAAGTGGGATTTCTCATTCATTTAAATCTAGTGGTCTTGAGAGTTTATATGCTAACTTCTATGATTCAAATATGTGGAGCATATCTGATACATGGATGTGTAAGTGCACATACATGTGTTATGAACTGATCAAAAATCTAGATTAGGAAAGACAGCCTAGGATAATATCACAATCCCTGTCCACCCAACCATTCTCAGCCCTGCAGCTCTAATAGACTCATGGTAAGTATGGAAGATACTGATTAAGGTATTTTCTGTATTCTGAGATATAAGATACAAGCAACACATTTGTAGCTATAGCTGAGGAGATGTGATACAGGATCTAAGGTGCCTGGCTCTTTCTCCAGGGCTGCTGAGGCACATCTAGATGTTGTCTAGATGGAGCATAGCAGGACAGCATCCATGGTGAACCATGTCACACATGGAGACAGCAACAGTGACAGGTACAGCGGCGACTTGTCCTTAAGCTGATTCATAGACAGGAAACATGCACAAACAAGACTTAAGTGTAGTAATCAGAACTGACAGGGTTATAAGCGTATGAGTGACAAGGCCTGACACCCCTGAAACACAATTAAGAGCTTTATGAGGGTGCTGCTGGGCTTATCTCAAGCAGGAGATGACAGCCTGCAATTCAAGTCATTCTGCTGAAGAATGCTTGGTGAAAGAAGTAGGGCCCCTGGAATTGGAATCAGTACAGGACATACCCAGACACAAATTCTCAGCACAAAGGAAATTTATTACCCTGGAGGGGCAAACAAGGCAAGATGACTGCAAAGACAGAGGTGGCAGCAACAGCAGCAGCAAACACAAACATGAAAAGCAAGAGAAGCAAGAGAGGGTGTTTGCACAAGAGTGGGTTTTTAAGGAGAAAAGTAGGGAGTCTATGCTAGAGTGAACTGGTAAATCCTGATTGGACAAACCAGCCAAATAATGAATTTTGATCATCGGACTTCAGTATTTTGTCTCAGAAATGAGTCGGTGACCAAATCAGAGAATAGACCTGGGGGTCAGGCTAACTTTAGGAATGTGATGAGTTTTAGCAATGGGAGATGAAAAGAGGTAAAAGGGCAAAACCTGATTGCTTTACAATGTTTGCCATAGTCAGTTCTGTTTGCCATGCTTTGTCTGGTTAGAACCCTTCATAGACTACTAAACCATTTAACATTTACAAAATGGCTGAATGGTGGGGAAAAAAAAACACCAGGGTTTCTGTGGAATGCATCAATTTCTAAGGCTTTTGATCTGGTTAGGGTTTTTGTTGTTGTTGTTGTTGTTGACTGGAGACAAGCTCAAGTAAATTGGAAAGAGAGAACCTGTGGGGAAAAACTGCTTCCAGCAGATTGGCCTGTTGGAGCATTTTGTTGGTTAATGATTGATGTAGAAGACCCAGCCCACTGTAGGCAGTGGCACCCGAGGGCAAGTGGTCCTAGCACCTATAAGCAAGCTGAGCAAGTCAGGGGGAACACAGTAACTAAAGCTCCTCCATTGTCTCCGCTCCAATTCCTACCATCAGCTTCTTCTTTGAGCTCCAGCCCCACGTCCCTCACTTGGACTGTAACCCTTCCCTTCCTAAGTTGCTTTTGGTACTTTTCACAGCAATAGACAGCAAACTGAAACAACTTTACTTAGCTCAATAATGTCTTGGTAAATGTTGGGTAAATGAACTAATGATTGAAAATATTAAGATAACAAAGCAAAGCTTCTTGCCTAATGCATCTCAAATCATGGCCATTCCCCACAGCATCAGCTACAACTGGAAGTTTCCTAAAAGAGCAACCCCTTGACGGTAAGCACCAGATCTATCAAATTGGAAACTTTGGATGGAAGTGCAAGTATCTAAATTGACACAGGGAATCCAAAAATTGAGAACCATTGTCCTTGATGAGACTCCACAAGCAATGGAGCAGGACTCAAGGGAGAGAAGAAGATGCTAGAGGAAGAAGGACCAATAAAACCAAAAGCTGTGAGAAGATTCAAAGTCACACACACACGTTGGCAATTTATCTATGATTGCTCAATGCTGCCCCCTCCTGAGGGTTCAGTTTCCTTCCTGCCCCTTTACTCAATGAATTGACAGAAGAGTGGGGGGGGCACGGGGGGGGGATTCCTGAAAGTTGGAAGGAGCTAAGGTGGGAGGAGTAAAGAGAGGAAGAAGAAAAGGAAGAGAAGAGCTAGAGAGGCAGAGTTGTAGGAGCCATGGATGACCACGCATGTACCGAGAGCATTCCTGGATAACAACTTATATCTAGGTTAGTTAATTGGATAACACCTCCAATTGTGTGAGCATCTTGTTATTGAGCATTACCAAACATATAAAGCCTTTGATTAATCTTTAAACATTAGAGTCTCATTCATACTGGGTACTGCGTGGATGGCAAGATGGTCTGGGCTCAGCCCAGCCTTGTGGAAACAGCATGGAAGACTGGCAGAGCCATCTCCCACACCGGCGTTTCATGGGTGGCAGGGCAGGTGTCTCAGGTCACCTGAGGGATGGCCTGAGCTGAGCGGCTGTATGCTGCCACCGCTCGTTTGACTGCAGGCCTAGGCTAGTTGGGAACGTGGTGGCTGATTAAGAAAAGCCAGATTGAAGGCTGCCGTTTTAAATATCTCATGCAACACAGAAGCAAAATATTTTAATATATTCTGTCTAGTCACTCAGCATTACTTCCCCAGGCTTATGGATTCAGTCTCTTTCTCTAAGCAAGGTTATAACATGTATACAAGAAATACTGTCTTTCAAAATTCAGCATTATTGGTTTATAAAGTTTATGCATATGGTTTTTCAGACATCATCATGCATGGATCAATCACAGTGGAAAAAAATCTGAGAAAGATCACAGTTCACCATCTAGGATGAAAACCAAGAACAGGCATGGCTGGGTATGGATAGGCTATTTAAGGAAAGCATCCAGAAGGAAACAACCCCATGCTAACTGGCAGCCTTCTATACTAACATTACCCTGCTTTCCACGGCATTCCTCGGGGCCCATGCTCACAGAACTTGTAGAGCAACCAAAATGTAGAAACCTAAAAGCTTTTTATTAGAAGCCTGGAGTCTGTTCTAAAGGAGAAAAGAAGGTACATAAGATACATAAGAGCAATAAATGTCTTCAGAAGAATGAGTGGTCTTTTCCTAAGTACAACACACCTTCGCTGTTCCTCCACAGGAGAGAACGCACATAGGATTTCAGTTCTTTAGAGCACAGAACCATCCTTGACTGCAGTAATCACCAGCTCAGAGGCAATTCCTTGTTCCATTTTGCACTAATTGCTCACAACATAGAAGTAGGCAATAGAGTTTATGATTGCCAATTTGCATTTCATTAGGTGAGGTTGAAGAATCTGTAAGCAACAATTCTTACTTCAGCTAGGTGCTTTGGGCAAGATATTGAATTCTACTGTTTCCTCATCTGAAAATGTAGGATGGTTTTATGTAGTTCACGAGATGGTTCTAAAACTAGACCTTACATGTAAAGCACTTACCATGGTGATTGGAAGGATGTTAGCACTCGTTCAGTCTTCCCGCTGGCTGTAATAGCTACACTTTGTACATAAATGGTAAGAAGACAGGCATAGCTAAGGTCTATGATCAGTGCATGATTTCAGGCTCATGACACGGTTGTCAGAAGTTACTAATGTAACACATTACCTAGAATTTGCTTCATGATTATATCCTATAATCAGGAGTATATTTTCCATGCTGCTTTGGATTCAATTCATGGGTGATTTTTGCCTTTTAAAATTATAAGTAGTTAGTGGTAATCTGCACAGTTATAGTTAGCGCCTTGGCAATATAATTGAAATCAGAAAGCTTTGTCACAAAAAGATTAAGTGTGAATCAGAAAGTGTAGCATTTTCTTCCAGGTAATTTGCTGCTTTTAAGCTAAATAGGACACACTTTTCCTAAGCCTCTGATAATACAGAACAGAGGCTGGGGAGAAGGCTTGGGTAGGCATAAACACCTGAGTTCAGATCGCCAGTACCCACCTAAAATGTCAGGTGCTGCAATGCATGCATGTAACCCCACCACTATAGGGACAGAGACAGGAGGATCCCTGGAACTCTGTGTCCAGTCCTTGTAGCTGATCAGTGTATTTCAGGCTCAGTGAGAGGTCACCTCTCAAAAGGTAGAGATGTGGCTTTGGATTAACCTGATGTCAATCTCTGGTCTCCACATGTATATCCATACTCACAAATATACCTCTAAAACACACACACCACACATACACACACACACACACACACACACACACACTACCAGAACAATGGTGATTGATGACAATAATAGTAAAATATATTAATATTAATTTTACTATTCTTAATAATAGCATCCATCTTATTGGGTTGGTGTGAGGAGTAAATTAATTAATACATGAAACACCTTACTATAACAATGAACAAACAAATAAGTAATATTAGCTTTATCATTACCAGGAAGGAAACAAACACAACTCAGGAGTACTCATTTACTGTGACCAAAAGCAGAGAATGACAGTTGTTCATTCCCATTTATACACTGTCAGGGATGAGCTAGCAATCACTAGGTCACTTCAGCTGCTCAGTTCCTTGCAGGCATCTCTCTTTTATGGAAAAATCTTCATGTTTGACCAGAGACAGAACTGCTTGCAGCCATATTGCTAGACTGCTATATTATTGTTTTCTTTTCTCATTTAAAATATTTTTTGAACATGGAATATTGTGACACCTGTCCATAGTCTCAGCACTGAGAAGGCATAAGTTAGCAAATTTCTATGAGTTGAAGACCAATCTCATTTACATAATGAGTTCCAGGCCACCAAGGCTACACAGGGAGACTTTGTCTTGAAAATAAAATTAATTAATTAATTAATAATATGAAGCAACTGTTTGTTATTCCTATCAAGTTACTTTAGATTTAGTAATAAAATACATAAACTATGGTCGGTCATCAGAGTCTAAAGCAGTGATTCCTAACCTGTGGGTCTTGACCCTCACAGGAGTTGCATATCAGATGCTCTGTATATCAGATATTTACATTATGATTCATAATAGTAGCAGAATTACAGTTATGACATAGCAATGAAACAATTGTATTGCTGGAGGTCACCACAACATGAGGAGCTGTACTAAAGGGTTGCAGCATTAGGAAGGTTGAGAACCACTGGTCAAGGATCCCATCTTATAGCTTGGGCTCTATTCTAACATCCTTAATCACGTTGTGCATTTTCTGCTTCATTTACCACCTGTAGAGCCTGCTCACACCTAGCAAAACCCTCCCACTTCCTGTATCAATTCTTGCTCTGTGTGTATCAATATAATTAAGTACCTCTGCCTACATGTAACCTCAGACATGGCAAGTCTAACCATACCAAGTCTAGGATCTGCTCAGTGACAGTATTGAGCTGGTTTGGGTAGCTGTACGTTAGTTTAGTCTAATTAATGAATCATCTTCAAACCTGTCATGAATTTCAAACCAAACCAATGATTACTTGACAAGAAATGGCTCCTTTTCCTTAAGAATAAAAAGATTCTTTAAATGCATAAGTGCAGTTGAGTTACAGAGCTCAGGAGGTTTTCCCACAAGTTGCCTGGTGAATAAAGTCCTTGCATAAGTGTGAGCTCCTCGAAGCCAGAGAGTGGCCTTGTCCCTGAGGGCCTACAACCACTAGGTTCTACCCACAGAAAACTCTCCCTAAAGGCCAGACCCAGCTCCTTCCCTACAGAGGAAAAACCCTCTCAAGTCTTTCTTCTTGTGAGGAAACACCATGACCAATGTATAAAGACAAACATTTAATTGGGGCTGGCTTACAGTTTCAGAGGTTCAGTTGATTATCATACTGGTCAGAAGCATGACATCATCTAGGCAGACTTGGTACTAGAGGAGCCAAGAGTTCCGTATCTTAATTCTTAGACAGCAGAAGGTAACTGTCTTCCACAGGCAGCCAGGACGGGACTCACTTCCACACTGGGCGGAACTTGAACATAGGAGGCCTCAAAGCCCACCTACTTAGTGACACACTTCCTCCAACAAGGTCACACCTTCTCCAACAGAGCCACACCTCCAAATAGCACCACTCCCTATGGCAAAGTATTCAAACACATGAATCTATTCAGGTTAAACCTATTCAAACCACCACAAAGATCAAACTTGGGACTTGAAATTTCACTAGTCCCTGGACTCACCCCAATCTCTGGACTTGAAATTGTACCAAACTTCACCCTGGAAAGTTCTACCTCACCTCACAAGAAATTCTATACATACCCTGTCTTCTGCTCAGTTCCTTTCTGCTTCTTCCCAAGCAGTCAACCACCATCCTGGATGGTTTTCCTCCTGATAAATCTCTTGTGTGAGGCTTGTTGTGCTGTGTGACTTTGTGGTATTCCTTGGCTCCCAACTGCCAGGATTCCTCCCTTCAGAGCTGTAACACTGTGGGGAAACCTTCCCTGCTCCCATTCCCAGAACAGAACTTAACACTTGCAGTGGGCAAACCATTCCCCCCTCCTGGAGCAGAGCAATAACACTTCCACTGGGGAAGCTTTTCCCACAGAGCTGCAACATTTGCATGAGGTCTCCATGGGTCCTCAGTACCTACATAAGGCTGGCAATCATGACAGCATCCTGAATCCCAGCATTTCATGATGCAGAAACAGGTGATTCCTGGGGTAAGTTAGCTGACCAAACTATCCAGAAATGGTGATGTTCTGTGTTCAGTGAGTGACTTTGCCTCAATAAATGAAGTAGAGTGCAACTGAGGAAGAAACTTGACATCAACTCCAGCCCCCCCCTCTCTCACTCTCTCTCTCACACACACATGCACACAAACACACACCATATACACAATACAAAAAATGAGCTGAGTTTTATCTAAGCGGTGGGTAACTTCCCATTTAAAATATATAACTAAAATAAATGAAAAAGTTTAGTCTACAGCTAAAGTTTGCCTAAAAGCTTTGGTGAATACTTTTTATTAAACACTTACTAAACATTACTAACTTCAATGTTTTCCATAGTTAATGGAATTCGTGTTAAAAATGTAACTTTATGCTTCAGTTTATATGTCAAACTAGAAATTCCTACAGATTATGGTACCTCAAGAGTAGATACAAAATATATAAGGAAAATGTATATAACACCTTTTAAAGAAGTTCCCAAAAGCAAGGGACGATAGAGATACCCCAGTGTTTAAGAGTGCTTCCTGCTCTTGCAGAGGACCCAAGTTTAGTTCTCAGCACCTACATTGCAGCTCACAATCACCTGTAACCCCGCAGAGATCCAACACCCTCTTCTGGTCTCTATGGGAATGCACATGCATGTGCACAAACACACATGCACACTGATGCACACAGTTGCATACCATAATAAGTAAGTAATAAAATTAATTTCTTTTTTAAAGCTCCCTTAAAACAAAAGGTTCTTAAATTTAAAACTTACACAAATCAATACCATTTATTTGAATTGAAAACATAAATATATAAAGAGAAAACAATCAACCATGACTTATGCATAAAATGTATAAAGGAAGACAGCATGAGTATGTGATATGTACCACATAATCTTTTTTTAAATTGTTTTATTTACTTTATCAGTAAGAACCATTCACCTACACTTCTGCATTTTTCATTTTTGTCCTGAAGAGATAAAGGGAAGATGCTAGAGCCCTAGAAGTGGAATTATGGACTGTTGAGACACACCATGTGGGTTCTGGGAAACAAATTCAGGTCCTCTACAAGAGCAAAAAGCATTCATTGAGCCATCTCTCAAGCCCGGCACCACATAATCTTCCCTTGCTTCTCTTTGCATGCTTACTTTATATTTCTGCAATTAAAAATAATAATCATTGCTGTAATAAAATTTTAATTGTATTCTAGACCCAATATTATAGCATATATTGATCTTCGGTGCGCGACCAAACACCAGGTGCTGCTGATGTTGTGAGCCCTGACAGAGGGACTGTCATGAACCACCCTAATGTTCACCTTGGAACTTTCCTAACGCATTTTCCAAATTATGGTGAAAGCACAGAGAATCCAAGAAGCAAGCAACAGTCTCATAGGTCTGAAGTGAGAGTCAAGTGAGAATGCTGTGCTGATCAGGTGTTTGTTGGCTCAACCCATCTGGAAAGAAAGAATCGCAACTGAGAAATGCCTCCATCAGATTGGCCTGTTGGAAAGTCTACACAGCATTTTCTTGATTAGGGATTGAAGTGGGAAGGCCTAGCCCACTGTGGGTGGTGCCACCTCTAGGAAGGTGGTTCTGGGTTGTATAAGAAGGCTGAACAATCCATGAACACCCAGTCTGTAACCACTGTTCCTCCAAGGTCTGTGCTTCATTCAATTCCTGCCTTCAGCTCCCTGCATTGAACTTCTGCCCTGACTTCTCTCTGTGATGGACTGTGAGCTGTAAGATGAAATAAACCCTTTCCTCCTCAAGTTGCTTTTGGTCATGGAGTTTTATCCCAGCAATGGAGAAGCAAACTAGGACAGATGCCTATGGACCTTTGGTCCCGAGGAGCAAACTACTCGAGAGAAGGGAACCTGAGATCAAACATAAACTTACACACACATCCTCCCTCAACCTTCCCTTTAATCTCCACTCTTCTTGTGTTCAAGCAAGCTTCAAAGGACTGTCACAGACCACAGCAGCCAGAAGGATCTAATCCAGGGATTTCAACACGTGAGCAACACTACTGAATCTTAAGTCTGGGATTCAAAGTGAAAAGGGCTTGTTACAGCCAGGCACTGGGGAAGAGGCACACCTTAAAACAAATGGTCAGTTAATTAATGATCAGTAATGATTAATTGATAATTAATTAATGATCAATTTCTGATAGCTGTCAACATCGAAATAAGTCAGGCATAATAAAGGTTAAGAGCAAGCCTTTATTGTGTGAAGTCATTCAATGAAGTGTTTCAAAAAACAAAATATTTGAATGGACAAATTATACACAGCCTTTATGTCTTACCTCTCCTAATCTGGAAACTGAATGAAACATTAAAACCCGCCGAAAACAAGAGCAGAATATCCAAAATGAACTGAACTGAAGAAAAGAAAGAAGGCTACCAGCCTTTCCAGAGCTCATACTGTTGGAGTGACATCTGCCTGAGTAGAGTTTCGAACATCTGCTTATCTCACTTCCTGTGCCCACATAAGCACCTCCATTACAAGACCTTCCATATACTGAGCTGCTGCCATGCCTGGTTTATGCCATTTATAGACCAGCAACCTGATCCAGAGAATGGTGCATTTTTGTATGTGCTGCCTGTGGTGGTTTGACAAAAACTAGCCCCCATTAGTCTATAAGGAGTGGCACTATTAGAAGGTGTAGCCTTTTGAGGAATTGTGTCACTGGGAGTGGGCTTTGAGGCTGCAGAACTGAAGCCAAGACCAGTGGCTCACTGTCTCTGCTGCCTGCCAATAAAATATAGAACTCTTAGCTATCTTCCAGTACCATGTCTGTCTGCATGCTACCATGCTTCTAGCCATGAGACAATGGGCCAAACCTCTGAAACTGTAAGTCAACCCCAATTAAATATTTTCCTTTATAAGAGTTGCAAAGGTCATGGTGTCTCTTCACAGCAATGGAAACTCTAAGGCACTGCCTAAGCATGTAACCATTTGCTTCCCTGGACATGGACAGAGCTGTGGCTGGCATCGCCATAAAAGCAACTCAAAGTATCATATCAAAGATATCTGGCTGGCATCTCCATAGTTCTAGAAAATAATTATGAAGTATAAAGTTTGAGAATGGTATCCCTCTTCTGACTTGCCCAAAGTTTGTTTGGATTGTACAGTGGAAGAGACAGGATGGCTGCCAATCACACTGTGAGCCAGAGGAGTCCTACAATTTTTAAGAAGATGAGTTGACATCAGAACATTAGACATTTTAGAAAGTCAATTGTGCTCTGTATATAAGACAAAATATGACAAAAATGTGAAGAAGGTCCCTTGCAGTATGCCCAATCAAAATTCAAAGAATAAGGCAATCTCCTAAGCTCTGTGCATGAAGAGCTGTTTCTGAGGCTTGCCTGTAACCTGTCCCATATGAAGAGGCATAAGGAATAGTGAGTGTGGCCCTGCCCTGCTTGAGACTCTGCCTGTGAATGCTCAGCACACTCTCAACGCAAGAGTGATTCGGGCTGCTCCATCACTTATTTTAATGTTTAAGCAGTGTCTTACTTAGGGTTTTACTGCTGTGAACAGACACCATGTCCAAGGCAACTCTCATAAGGACAACATTTAACTTGGGGCTGGCTTACAGGTTCAGAGGTTCAGTCCATTATCATCAAGGAGGGAACATGGCAGCATCCAGGCAAGCATGGTGACAGGAGGAGCTGAGAGTTCTACATCTTCATCTGAAGGCTTCTAGCAGAATACTGACTTCCAGGGAACTAGGACTAGGATATTAAAGCCCACACCCACAGTATAACATGCCACGCCTACAAAGTTGCAATAATATAATCCTCCCAAAAGCTTTGTTTTATTATCTCAAAACCTAAAATATGACATCTTGATACACTTGTTGTAATTGTTCAGTGTGTTCCCTGCTGTGCTCAGAGGGCTCATGAACTTTCCTACCTTTTGTTGGAGTTAGGAAAGTCTGCACAGGCGATGAGAAGCAAGGAGACCACAGTGATAGCATCCTATTGTATCATCTTCCCTTGGAAGGTTATAAGTCTGCACATGATCAAGCGATATTACTTCTTGACTGTTTCCCAAATGGAATTCTATCTTAGTGGGTGTTTTAAAGAAATATGAAGCTACAACAAAAAATTAAATTTTGGGGGCTAGTTTTAAAGTCTAAGTTCACAAGGTAAAATATAAGGTTTATACAATTAAACCTTGTTCTGTAGAAAATATGAAAACTGTCAAAAATAAATTGGAAAAATCAGAGATGCATTGGATATAGTAAAAGATTCGATGTGTGATCAGATATAGATGAGCAGAAATGACAACTGAAAGAGGACAGAGATTTTTCAAACTGACAAGAGGTTTTCAATCCAAGGAATGCAGAAAATCACTAGACTTGGAACAAGACTCACTGTCCAGAAAGATTTCACAATCAGCTGATTAAAAACCAGAATGGACAAAGCTGAAAGGGAAACAGCCAAACTGGCCCACAGGAAGCTGAAATTGGAAAATGGAAAAGTCATAAAAGCATCAGAGACTTAACAGACTTGGCAACAAAGTTTATTTAAAGTGCAAAGCTAAAGGAATCTGGGAAAGGAAGACTAAATAACTTTTGTGGAGACAATTGCCAATACTTTTTCAGGTTCAAGAAAGTTTATAAACCCTAAGAAGAATAAATACAAACATAAATTTTATCTAAGAAGGAAGCAGTATATTTGGATAATCGAGATGTAGCTGAATTTTTATAGGGAATGGAAGCAGTTTGAAAGGTGAATTATATTTAACTCACTGATTTTATAAAGGAAGGAAGTTGAAGATTCTGCAAATATATAAACCAAGAGAAGCCAGACAAAACACAGTCACAGTCAGACAGGACATGGTCACAGTCACACAGGACATGGTCACAGTCACACAGGACATGGTCACAGTCACACAGGGCTGGTCACAGTCACACAGGAATGGTCACAGTCAGACAGGACATGGTCACAGTCACACAGGACATGGTCACAGTCACACAGGGCCTGTCACAGTCACACAGGACATGGTCCGTCACACGGCGTCACAGTCACAAGGACATGGCCAGTCACAGGACTGGTCACAGTCACACAGGACATGGTCACAGTCACACAGGCCTGGTCACAGTCACACAGGACATGGTACGCAACAGGCATGGTCACAGTCCACAGGGCTGGTCACAGTCACACAGGACATGGTCACAGTCACACAGGCCTGGTCACAGTCACACAGGACATGGTCACAGTCACACAGGACATGGTCACAGTCACACAGGACATGGTCACAGTCACACAGGGCCTGGTCACAGTCACACAGGACATGGTCACAGTCACACAGGCCTGGTCACAGTCACACAGGACATGGTCACAGTCACACAGGACATGGTCACAGTCACACAGGACATGGACACAGTCACACAGGGCCTGGTCACAGTCACACAGGACATGGTCACAGTCACACAGGACATGGACACAGTCACACAGGACATGGTCACAGTCACACAGGGCCTGGTCACAGTCACACAGGACATGGTCACAGTCACACAGGACATGGCCACAGTCACACAGGACATGGACACAGTCACACAGGGCCTGGTCACAGTCACACAGGACATGGTCACAGTCACACAGGACATGGTCACAGTCACACAGGACATGGTCACAGTCACACAGGACATGGACACAGTCACACAGGACATGGTCACAGTCACACAGGGCCTGGTCACAGTCACACATGACATGGTCACAGTCACACAGGCCTGGTCACAGTCACACAGGACATGGTCACAGTCACACAGGACATGGTCACAGTCACACAGGACATGGTCACAGTCACACAGGGCTGGTCACAGTCACACAGGACATGGTCACAGTCACACAGGACATGGACACAGTCACACAGGACATGGTCACAGTCACACAGGACATGGTCACAGTCACACAGGACATGGTCACAGTCCACAGGACATGTGCACAGTCACACAGGACATGGACACAGTCACACAGGGCCTGGTCACAGTCCACACAGGACCTGGTCACAGTCACACACAGGACCTGGTCACAGTCACACAGGACATGGTCACAGTCACACAGGACATGGTCACAGTCACACAGGACATGGTCACAGTCACACAGGGCCTGGTCACAGTCACACAGGACATGGTCACAGTCACACAGGACATGGTCACAGTCACACAGGACATGGTCACAGTCACACAGGACATGGTCACAGTCACACAGGCCTGGTCACAGTCACACAGGCATGGTCACAGTCACACAGGACATGGTCACAGTCACACAGGACATGGTCACAGTCACACAGGACATGGTCACAGTCACACAGGGCCTGGTCACAGTCACACAGTGGTCACAGACACAGTTCACACACAGGGCCTGGTCACAGTCACACAGGACATGGTCACAGTCACACAGGACATGGCACAGTCACACAGGCCTGTCACATCAACAGGACATGGTCACAGTCACACGGACATGGACACAGTCACACAGGACATGGTCACAGTCACACAGGGCTGTCACAGTCACACAGGACATGGTCACAGTCACACAGGACATGGTCACAGTCACACAGGACATGGTCACAGTCACACAGGACATGGTCACAGTCACACAGGCTGGTCACAGGTCATCACACAGGACATGGTCACAGTCACACAGGACATGGTCACAGTCACACAGGACATGGACACAGTCACACAGGACATGTCACAGTACACAGGGCTGGTCACAGTCACACAGGACATGGTCACAGTCACACAGGACTGGTCACAGTCACACAGGACATGGTCACAGTCACACAGGACATGGTCACAGTCACACAGGACATGGTCACAGTCACACAGGACATGGATCACAGTCACACAGGACATGGTCACAGTCACACAGGACATGGTCACAGTCACACAGGCCTGGTCACAGTCACACAGGGCCTGGTCACAGTCACACAGGCTGGTCACAGTCACAACAGGACATAAGATGTCACAGTCACACAGGACATGGCACAGTCACACAGGACATGGTCACAGTCACACAGGCTGGACAGTCACACAGGCATGGTCACAGTCACACAGGACATGGTCACAGTCACACGGCTGGTCAGTCACACACATGGTCACAGTCACACAGGCATGGTCACAGTCACACAGGACATGGTCACAGTCACACAGGACATGGTCACAGTCACACAGGACATGGTCACAGTCACACAGGCATGGTCACAGTCACACAGGACATGGTCACAGTCACACAGGACTGGTCACAGTCACACAGGACATGGTCACAGTCACACAGGACATGGTCACAGTCACACAGGACATGGTCACAGTCACACAGGCTGGTCACAGTACACACAGGACATGGTCACAGTCACACAGGCATGGCACAGTCACACAGGCATGGTCACAGTCACACAGGCATGGCTCACAGTCACAACAGGACATGGTCACAGTCACACAGGACATGGTCACAGTCACACAGGACATGGTCACAGTCACACAGGTCTGGTCACAGTCACACAGGACATGATCACAGTCACACAGGCATGGTCACAGTCACACAGGACATGGTCACAGTCACACAGGACATGGTCACAGTCACACAGGGTATGGTCACAGTCACACAGGACATGGTCACAGTCACACAGGGTTGGTCACAGTCACACAGGGCCTGGTCACAGTCACACAGGACATGGCCACAGTCACACAGGACATGGCTACAGTCACACAGGATATGGCCACAGTCACACAGGGCATGACACAGTCATACAGGACATGGTCACAGTCACACAGGACATGGTCACAGTCACACAAGACTGTCCATGTCAGACAGGAGATGACCACAGTCAGAGCTTCTAGGTACAAACTAAGTGATTTCTTCATGATATAAAACTTCCTATCATTTAACTTTGTTATTATGTCAGCAGAACTATCAGACCATGCTGCCACATTAAAAATAAATGATTAAAGTACTTCCTGTTGACCTAACATAATGGAGGTGAGAAGGAATGTTGAGTCACGTGTTCAGGAAACGTGGCTGAACCTTGGATTACTCGGTTTCTTCATGGAACTTCCAATGGGAATATCTGCTCTCTAGTCATCCAGCCATGAGTTTTGATCCCATCTGCTAAGGGAGGTCACTGTGTCAACCAACTTGAGAGCACAAAGCAGCATTCAGAAAGGAAGATACCTGAGTGGGGTGGCATCACACAGTGTTAAAATTCCTCCTAGAACTGGACTTCAAGAGCTTCTTATACCCAAGACTGTTCATCTATTTCCATTCCCTTCAGGCATGTGGGCACAGGACCACTGTTTTTCCCTTCTTCTCGAGGCCTGCAATTATTTTGGTGGCAATCTACACAACACCTACTCCGGTGCTCTACCTTCTGACAGAAACTTGACTACAGAAGTGAAAGGAGCTGAGAACTTCACCAACAGGGCCATCTAAGTCCATCTGCCTTGTGTCCTCCTCTTTTATTCTGGAAACAAAACCCCAGCACCCTGAAGTGATGAGAGGATGCCCATATGACTCAGCCTTGACAGATCTAGATCTCATTCACTGTTATGTCTGTTGCTCCACAGCAAGAAGCATGGCTCAACCTTGGATTACTTGGTTTCTTCATGGAATTTCCAATGGGAATATCTGCTCTCTAGTCATCCAGTCATGAGTTTTGATCCCAGATGCTAAGGGAGGTCACTGTGTCAACCTACTTGAGAGCACAAAGCAGCATTCAGAAAGGAAGATACCTAAGTGGGGTGGCATATATCTTTAATCCCACACTCAAGAGGCAAAAGTAGAAGGATCTCTGAGTCCAAGGACTCTGTGAGGGCTACATCAGGACAGCTGGGGCTCTATGGAGAAATCCAGTCTCAACAAACAAACAAGGAGCATGAAACAAGAGAATGCTGGAGCCTAAAATACCCAGTCTCAGGCTCCATTCCACTGCCTTTCTGTATTAGTGTAAGTCAGTAGGTTGCCCCTAATAATTCCATATATAGTTAAAGTGGTTTAAAACCCAAAGGTTCTTTACTGGTGTGAATTTGGACTTAGAACTATAATCTTTTCAAGCTGGGCCCTTGAAATGTGGAAGATGCTGAGTGAACATGAGACGGAGACAGTGTGACTCCTCCCATCTTCTCTCGATGTATAATATACCAATGTACATGTTATGTAGTGTGGTGGCTTGAATAATGCCACCTGAAAAAGCATGTCTAGGCACCTAGAATCCCAGGTCTTAAAAATCAGAGATAGGAGAATTGCCATGAGTTTAAAGCCAACATGGACTACATGGTCAGTTTGAGGTCAGCCTGAACTACAGAATAAGGCTGTTTTAGTTTAGGTTACTATTACTATTGCTGTGATAAAACACAAGACCAAGTTGGGAAAAGAAAAAAAAAAGGTTTATTTGGCCTATGCTTCTGCATCATAGTCTTTCACTGAAGGAAGTTAGGACAGGAACTCAAATGGGGCAGGAAGTTGGATGCTAGAGCTGATGCAGAAGCCATGTAGAAATGATGCTCCTGGCTTGTGCCCGATGGATTGCTCAGCCTGCTTTCTTATAGAACTCAGGACCACCAGCCTAGGGATGACCCCACCCACAATGGGCTGGACCCTCTCACATCAATCACTAATTAAGAAAATACTCTACAGTCTTGCCTACAGTCTAATCTTATGCAGGAATTTTCTTAATTGGGGTTCCTTCCTCTCAGATGACTCTAGCTTGTGTCAAGTTGACATAAAATTAGCCAGGACATAGACCTTGTCTCAAAATAAAGTTATTTCCCCCCAGGACTTTAAAATGTAGCCTTATGACAAAACTGTGGCAGGCATATAAGATGAAGTCATAAGGGATTAAGGTGAATTCCAAATCCAGTGCCCAGTATCCTTATTAAAAGTGCAGGGACACACGGAGACACAAGGAAAGTCATGTTACAGTATAAGATGAGACTGGAGTGAGGCAGCAACAAGGAACGCTGAGTATTTCTCCTGGTACCACAGCTGAGAAAAGGAAAGGAAGGAGTCTTCAGAGGACTCACCAAGAGCATGGATGTGCCAACATGGTCATTTCAGATCTGAACCACCAGAAATGTGACAAACTAAATGTCAGTTGTTTATAAATGACACAGTTTATGGTCATTTGTTATAGTAGCCCCACAAAATGAAGCCATGCAGTAACAGGGCAGAGGCTTAGGCTGGCTCTTGTTACTGGGGTTTTAAAATAATAATAAAATAATATGTTCTTCTTTCCTATAGACTGAAGGAAAATGCTGGAGAAGCCTACTCACAGGAGGAAGACAGTGTCCTACTCACACAACAAGAGAGCAGACAAGTATTTAGTATGGGTGACCTCATTTCAGTAGTACAGCAAAAAGAATCAGAAAATACTTAGAAAAATAACCCAAATATACTGTAATTTTTAAGTTGATACATAACATAAACAACATCAGTTCAAACATTTAATAAATTGTAATATTATTGATTAATTGCCTGAAAAGTGTTAGTATTTATCTGGCATGCTTTGACCTTGTATTCTTTGATAAAATTTTGCATACTAATGATTTTGATATTTTAGCTAAAGATGATAGAAAAGAAAAAAAATCTAGTTTTAAGACAGTTGGTTGCAAAAAAAATTAAAAGACAATTGATTGCAGTTTTTTTGTTTGTTTTACTTAAAACCTAGAGATTCTTCTTTTGTTTTCACCTACCCTTCTGTCATTCCATGTCAGTGTACAACTTGCTCTGTCTTCTATTTCAAAAGATTATTTTTTTCCTAGGATTAAGCCCACAGAGAATTCTGGCTCTTTGATACAGCTGAATATGAGAGCCAGCCACCCACGCCCACACACACATGCTCCTTCCTCACATGTACACACATACACAAAAAGATTTGCTGGGATAGTACATATCTTTCTCCTTGAGTCAAAAAAAAGGTCCAGATACCAGATTAGTCCCACTAACAGCTTTTCTTGGTGGCCAGGTAAGTTTAGAATAGTGTTATTAGCTCATGTTCACCTAGACACATCACTAAGCCCTAGAAGGAGTGACCTCTAGGCCAGGATGGCCATCTGTACACCAAATTCAAAGGTACAGTGTAACTGAGGAGCATTTGAAGCCAAGTCTCTATAGGAGTTGTGTGTGTGTCTGTGCTGTCTGTCGTGTTGTCTTATTGTCTGTCTGTCTGTCTGCTGTCTGTCTTGTCTGTTCTGTCTGTCTGTCTGCGTCTTGTCTGCCTGCTGCTGTCTGCCTGCTATTGTCTGTTCTGCTGCTGTCTCCTTCTGCCTGCCTTTGTGCTGCCCTGCCTGCCTGCTTGCCTATCAGCTGCTATACCTTTCACAAAGCTGAACAATTTTGCTAGAACACCAGTTTCTGGAAAGTGAATAGAATAAGCAACAGATAACAAGAAATTCTCAGTTCTATAGAAATATTTCTGCAATACAGAGGATATTGAAGTTTCAAGCATCACAAGTTTCCTATGTTTCTTATCATTTTCTACTCCTATGGGTTTTGATTTTTTGTATATAAGTTAATTTTCCCTGGATGTATCTATGTGTACCATGTGCATGCCTGGTGCCAACAGATTCTAGAAGAGGGTGTCAAATCCCCTAGAACTGAAGCTACAGATGGTCGGTTGTAAGGCATCTGTGGACGCTGGGAGTTGAACCTGAGTCCTATAGAAGAGAGCCAGTACTTGTTACTACCAACCCATCATTCCAGCCCATCTCTGTAACTCTCTGGCATTTTCCTTGCCTGAGAGCTGTTTTCATTCTCAAGCTTCCTTTCCCTTTAATCACAAAGTAGCTGCCAGGAGTGACAGATATTAAATGTATCCTTTTTTCATGTTCAGATAAAACAAAGATTATAAACATTCTCCAGGCACCAAAAGAGATTTCTGAGCTTTGAGCAGAGCTCAGTCACCACAAATAGGAATACCAGGCAGACATCCACCGTAGTTGCATGGCCTTTACTAAACTAATAAAATCTATAAATTGTTTTGAATTGTCCCTGGAGCTGGCTATGGTCAACCCACAAATACCCAGTGGAAATTTTTAGAATAGCTACTGGGCAGCAAACAAAATATCTTTAATAATTACCATAGCTTTTCTTGTCTCTTGACCACATAAAATCATGAAAGTCCAGAATCAGAGCCACTGCTGACCAAAGGCTCCTGCCTACTTAGTAGTTACCCAAATGAGTGATTCGATAAAAGAATGATCAATTACCCTCCAGAATACACTCATCACCAACTGTCCCTGTACACCTTGGAACACAAGACACTTGCAATGAGACTTAGCCAGCATCTGACTGTTCAGCCCCACATTGCAGAGGTTTAATTTTTATCTATTATTTCCTGGGTCTTTCCACTTGATTTCAACACATTGCTGATTATTTTTAGGGCTGCCATTAGCACAGACTTCAATTGCTGTCCTGTTTTTCCCCTAGGCAGTGAAGCAGTTGCCATGGAAACAGAATCCAGTGCCTCTCTGACTGGAGCCTCACATCAATGCAACTTGATGAGAGGAAGGAAGATACTACATCCTACCTGTATTTTATGTCTCAAGATTTATTATCCAAAAAAAGATGCAAGTTATGTTGGGGGAGGCATTTCTGATGATGCATAGGGGTGACACCTGTCCAAGTAGATGCATCAGAGTTCTCTTCTGGAATTAATGCTTTAGTTTAAGATTCAGAAAGATTTTAATGCTTGGATTAACTATAGATGCAAAGTCACAAGGTAGAGGATACTGAAAAATTGGAGGTAAGTGAATTTCAACTAGTGTTACTTAACAACAGAGTCATGGAGAAGAAGCCTTCCTCAAAGAGCCAGGCATTATAATCTGGGGAAGAGGAGTCTCCCCACAGCTCCACCCTACAAAACAATGGGATGTAAAAACTCCTCCAGGTTGACTAACCAAGAAAGAGGGAGTCCTAAGCCACTGTGAATGAGAGCACCTGTCAGTCCAAGGAGACTCTGGAGTGGGGACCATGCTCTGACAGGAGCTTCACACTCTTAGCACCTAGGCAGAAGGCACTGTTGTTAGTGAGCTTTGGGGACAATGGGAGCACCTGCAGGTCAGAATAAATGACCCAGCACTAATGATTGATTTATTTGGGACAATGTAGAACTGGTTCATAGGAAGTCTTACCATGGACCAGGTCCATCTTTCCATCTTCCCATCTTCCCATCTTCCCATCTTCCCATCTTCCCGTCTTCCCGTCTCTCCCTCTTCCCGTCTTCCCGTTTCCCGTCTTCCCGTCTTCCCATCTTCATGAACAATTCAGTTTGGCCTCTTTAGCATATAGCATAAATGATATATATGACTGCTACAATGAGAAAAGTTCCCTCAAATCACCAGAGAACAGGTACTGAATCCTTGAAACTGGCAAGAAGCAATGAGCTACAAGATGAGACAAAGCCAGCTCAACATAGGGACTGGAATGGGGCCAGTAAGCAGACCAGTGAATCAGAAAGGGCAGCAGTGAGCCAGTGAAGACGAGAGTCTGGGTCCCAGTGAGTAGTTTGTCTTGCAGTATCTTTCTCTTAGTGTGCTATTTTAAACTGAGTAAGCAAAATAACTTTTTTAAATTATATATTTGTTTAGTTTGCAATCCTGGCCCTATCAAAGGGGAGGAGAGGAGAGGGAGAGAGAATTCCAGACATTGTGGGTCACATCCATAATCCCAGCACTTTGGAGGCTAACAATTGTTGTGATTTTTAAAAGTCCGCCTAGACTAAACAGTGAGTTCTAGGATAGCTAGGCTGTCTCAAAATGCTACCCATCACCACCTCACTCCATCCCCCAATATCTCTCCTGTATCCTTACCACAACTATCCATGCTCAAGACTTCCCAATAGCACAAACCATGCCATCATTTTCTAGGAGAAAATCAGGTCAGTGTTATTAATGTGGTCATCTCCACATATCATCAAGTTCAGAAAGGTCATGTCAGTTAAAATATGCTCAGGCTTCCTAACACTAAAACTAACAACGACAAAGTCAGACTATAGAGCCCATTTTTTGGACTCACCAGTATTCAAGGTTATCAGTCTTGCCTTTTGCACTTGCTGGAGTTATGTTTCCCGTTTTCTTCATCCTAGGCTCATTTCCAAGTGGCTGGGAGTTCATGTTGTACTTATTGTAATTCAGACAAAATGTCTAAACTGCTCACCACCATCTCCCTGGCTCCTAGTTATCTATACTGCCTATGCCATCCTTGGCGAGCCCCATGTCTTCCCAGGCCTAGCCTTGCTTTCTCCTCCATTCTTGTTTTGACAAACCTGTTCCTTGCCCTAGAAAAATGCTAGCATGCCTGAGGGGGATCACCATAAAAAACAGCATTGAAGTATTATGGCTTGTGGAGGCGGGAACATGAGGATCATGAGGTAAAGGCCACCTGGAACGACATACATAGACTCTATCTCAAAAATAATAATAATAATAGTATTAAAAACAAACAGAAGCAGACTGTAAAGAAGTCAATAATGAAAGCTAGAAAACAACCTTGTGCCAAGAAAATAATTCAGACTAACATGATAAGAGCTTGTCCCAGGGAGGTCACCATAGAATTGGTAAAGCTAAGATCATATTGATTGACATAGCTTAAAAATCAAGGTGGGAGGGGAATAAGGTCAAGGGTAAAAAGCATAGTCTGAACAATGACTTCAACATTCACATGGTATTTCAGAAAACTGGTATTGTGCCAAGAATGATTCCAAAACCAATTTCACTCACTCCCCCAGTAGCACTACACGCCAAGTCTATGGATGAGGAACTGAATGCACAGCTCATGTTAATGACTTGGGCAACGTTCCTTGCTGTGGCCATTAACTGAGAAGGCACTTACACAGAATGGAGATTTAGGAGCAGTGTTCAGAGCTTAGCTTTAGACATTTTAATGTCTGGAGACTAGTAATTACCCATCATGCCAGGCCCACCCGTCCTGCTAGCCAGTATTAGTCCAGAGAGATACCATGCAGGACTTTTACCAATCTGGCACCTAGGCCTCTATAAATTAGTCCTCCACCACAGCTAGGTTCCAAAGGAAAAGTATGCCATTTGCCAAGTCATTTATGAGTTCTGTAGTATAAATATCTATACTATTTCCAATTTCAAAGCACCAATTGAATTTGTTCAATGAGGGGATTGCTGCATGCTCTCCATCCATGCTGTGCCGTACCACTGACTTGGGCATTTAGAATAACTTAAAAGTCCCAGCAAATATCCAGCTATAAAAATTCAAGCCTGCCAAGTGAGAAAGCAAATTTATGGTTGTCTCTGTGGCCAAATTAGTTATGAAAATAATTTAAACTTGGACTGGAGATTGCATTATAGATTATAAAGAATAAACAGATTAAATTCAAGGATGTAGACTAACAGGGGCTGGGTAGCAGCTGAGTCTCGACTCTGACAGAAAGTGGAGGTGTAGATAACTATGACATAAATCTTAAGATTTCAAAGACAGGCCAAGCCATCAGAAGAAGCCCCGGAAGCAAATGGAAGAAGAAATCCAGGCATGATAAAAAGAGGCATCAGAGGTCTCCAGGGTGAGGTAGCATCAGTGTCCTTGTGTATTGCATTTGTCAAGTAAATGCTCAAAGACAACGGCTGCAGAATCCTGGGTGGGGTACAATTAAAATAACTCTCTCAAACAAAAACCCAGTGGACATATGTGGGATATCCTATCTTTCAGGTGATCAGGAGGGTTCCAGACATAAAAAGAAAAAAAAAAAAAACAGACAACACACACACAAACCAACAACAAAAACAATAACAAAAAAAGGCTATTATCATTGTTTTTAGTGGTCCACAAGAACTTGATGGTAAGTAAGACTCTGTTGCTGAAGACTTCACACATTTTTCCTCACAGAAAAAAAATTGGTACTGACCTAGAAGCTTCCTGTGGACTAGAGTTTTCAATTGAAAGATTGAAAGATCAGGCTGCTGAGAGGAGAAAAGTCACCAACAATCTTGCACTGCTGTGAACCCTAAGAGCTACAGTAACAACCAGACTGCCAAGGTATACTTATTGGAATAATAATGCCACAAATATTATTGGGGTAACCAGACATTTTCTGATTGGACTAATGCCTGATCCAGAGAAATAAATGAAAATCTCTACTGCAAAACTTGCCAAGAACCCATCACTGGGGAGGTTATAGATCAAAGAGAAAACCTACTATTATTTTGCTAAATGGGCAGATTATCAGACTATTTTATAAATACTTAGCCTTATGCCCTTCGATTAATACAGCTCTCAGCCTCACAAGAGAATTTCTTTTTGCAATGGACATCAATTAACACAGAGACTCACATCTAGACAAAGTGCAAAGAAAAAATCCCTATAGAGTGGTCAACTCTAAATAAGACATCTGTGTCACACCTGCCCTGACCCCAACAAGGCTTGGGAGCATTGTAAAAGAGAGGGTAAATATCTTTTTAGAGCTAGAGGTGGGGGAAGACTGCCATGACGTAATGTGTTCTTCACATGACAGGGAAGTTGCACTCATGAACATACAGGTCTACCTGCACTAGGCCTGCACACAATCTAACCTCTCAGTATTTCCTCAGAGATGAGAGAGGGCTCTAAGAGAACCCACCCCTAACTATTGATATATTGGCAATCTGAGGTCACTTATGATCCAGTGGATATTCTATACCATGCACATTTGGGCAGCACTAGTTGGACTCAATGTCTTCAGGAAGAAGAGGAAGAGAGGAGAAGGAAGATGACATGAAGTTGGGAGGGAGATGAAGGGAGGTGTTCCAGGAGGAGTTAAGGATGGAAGTAAGAGGTGGATTTGGTCAAAATACATTGCAACATATGTAAAGTTCTTGAGGAATAACTTTTTAAACCCTTTTCCAGTATAGTATGTCTGAAGGGGTGTAGAAAACAAGCTCTTTACATCTACATCTGTAGTATATGTATCACACACAAATATCAAAGGGAAACAAGATGTCAAGGCATCTTAAGAATAAGTAGTGTGTACTTAAGTGTGACATAGAGCTGAATGTCTGGATGGCAGTGGATGAAAGGGACATACAATGATGATATGGCACTAGAGAAAGGGTTCACAGGTGAGAACCGATGCAGAGACCTGAGAGTTCAAAGGCAAATTAGGCATGATAGGCAAGCATTCAGAGTCCCACACCACCACTGAGAAGACTGATATCATCCTAAAGTGCATATCCTGACACCTTGGGTCCTAAAACCCTTACTACCAAATCCACAGGCACATGCAATTAGAAGCTGGGTTCAAGTGGGGTAAAGTACCTCTGATGAAGGGCACCCACCATCCCAGCAGTCTGGAACCTTTGTGTTTTTATAAAGTACTGCATAGGAGGAAAGATTAGCTTGTCTCTAAAGAGGTCTTTGTAGTCTAGCAATCCAAGCTGTAGATATCAAGAAGAAGAAGCCACAGTTGCTAGTCTTGGCACACACTGAGCAGTCAACCTCCCACTCAACACTTGAGGAAAGTTTGGCATTCCTCTTGATGGAAAATGGCTGAAGAGTGCTTGCCACTGAGCCTGAATACCTGGGTTCAACCTTAGGACCCACATGGTGATAGAGATAAGAGACTCCTACAAATTGTCCACTGTCCTCCATATATACACCAATACATTGAGCACATGCACGCACACACACACAATATAAACAAATTAAAAACTAATTCAGACACATATAAGCACCAGATGATGAAGGCATAACCAAGCGTGTAACAGTAGAAATGCAACAGTGACATTGATAACAGTGATATTTTAAAGTTGAAGCTGACATCAGAAGATAGCTAATTAGAGACAGAAAGGAAAATAGGCCAAATGAGAATAATCCTCACATTTGAGGGTATGGGAGGGAGGGAGAAATTGGAGAAGATTCCTCTACTTCTAACTAGAGTGCTTCAGTCAACAGCGCCACTTAGGGAGACAAGACTCTAGGAAGGAAATGATGGGAGGGAAATGTGTGTTCATCAGAAGTCTTGATTAGAAATGGGAGAAAACAACTGACTTAGGCAGAAAGTGACTTACTGCTGCTCAGAATCCAGGAAAGAATTTGCCAACAACAAAAAATGGTGTAGGAACAGTGGGTCTTCTCAGATTGTTATATACCCTCTATGGCAATAGTATCTCCCTACTTCCCCTGTTCGGGTATGGCTATGTAAGACCTACTCAACACCAAAGAAGTAATGTATGATGAGTCTGGACAGAATAGCCCATATTTTTGGCCAAAGTAGTTGACTTGGAAGTGGTCATCTGACCTAAGCTACACCAATCAGAAGTATTTATTCAATTCTCCATTAACAGAGACTTCTCTCTAGAGATTTTGTCTTTGGGAAGGAGAAAAAGTTAGAGCAGCTTGCTGCCATCATCCTCATCAGCCTAGACAAAACTTAGCCCCATAAAGGCTGATTGAAACTAATTCAAAGGTTGATTCAAGAAGAAAAGGGAGTGACTCAAGGGATGGCTCAGTGGTTAAGACACTGGCTGCTCTTCCAGAGGACACAGGTTCAGTTCCCAGCACCTACTTAAAACCATCTGGTTCCACAGGATTCAATGTCTTCTTCTGGCTTCTGTGGGCACTAGGAATGCACATGGTACACAAACATATCCAGGCAGAATATTCATACACATAAAATAAAATAAATAAATAGAAAAAGGAACAGGATTGAAAGAAGCTAGTTCTGAAGTGTCAGGCACAAAAGGGCAACCATTTCTCTGATCATGTTAGGTACTTGGATTTTATCGCCAGGCACATAGGAAAGTCAGTTTTCTTCCCTCATAGGGTAGCCATCAATGGGTCTCCAAAACCATAAAGTACAAAATTCTGAGCTAATACTTGCTGAAAGGTAGTCCAAGGACAAACAAGAGTCAGAGATGGGATTGTCACTGGCTGGTCCTCTGTTCCTTTACAACTCTTGGCTCTGGCTTCAGACTCTGAGGGACTTTCCTGCCCACTGTAGATACCTTCATGGTCTCATTTCTCATCTTTTTATAAGAAGGAAGGATCTTAATTCTGTTCAGTCTAACAAAAGACTGTAATTGACCCACTTTGCACCACAAAATAAATTGATCACTTTAACTATGTTTTTTAAGTAACCAGCTCAGCTTGCACCAAGTTGATATCCTCAAACCAATCACATGGGGCCACTGATGTGGGCTCCTGTAAGAAGTGAGAATACTAAGTTACACACTAAGAGTATGAAGCAGAGTAGTGTTAAGAATTCTTCATGTCAAAAAGCCAGGTTCAGAACTAAGTCTTTTAGTTAGGAGAGATGACAGAGGTTCTATTTAGTCAACAAAATGATGGACTAGGTATTAGGTCTATCTTGTACCTTACTGATAAAAATTGGTATAGTTATGCTCCAAGTATATTTTGAGAGAAAAGTTTTTTATTTTAACAGGAAGGGTGATATGTAGGAGGAGCTAAGGTGGGAGAAGTAAGGAGAGGAAGAGGAGGAGTAGGGAAAGGAAGAGGAGAAGGAGAGGAGGAGCTTAGGAGGTGAGAGACAGCAGAAAGAGAGAGAGAGAGAGAGAGAGAGAGAGAGAGAGAGAGAGAGAGAGAGAGAGAGGAACATGGAGGCAGATGTTTGTGTGTCTCCGCCAGTCAAAGATAGTTGGTATATCTAGGTTGGGTATTGGGTTACACTTCTGATTGTATGGGCATCTTGTTATTGAGCATTACCAAACTTATAAAGCCTTTGATTAACATTTTAAAAAATTTTGGATTTGCTAGAGATTGCTGTTACACAACTTTATGAATATACTGAATGTAACTGAATTGCACAATTTAAAATGATTAATTTTATGTTGTATACATTTTACTTCAATGAAATTAAGTTCTATAGATGTGTAACTAAGATGTATGTAAAACAAAGATAATAAAACTGAAAAAAAAAAAGAATTATTCATGTCCTGTTCCTAGAAAATGGGTAAACACAGTCAGACATGTCACTGAAGGGAAAATGGTGTATTTAATGATACTGAATTTGAGATCCTGTGAAGTTAAAAAAAAATCAAGGAAATGTGTCCCACTGAAATTATTGCTCAAATTCATAAGAGACAATGTATTCATTTGATTGCGTAGTTAGCGTTACTATTGCTGCAATGAAGCACCATGAACAAAGGGAAGTTGGGGAGGAAAGGGTTTATTTAGCCTACACTTCCATGCCATTGTTGATTATAGAAGGGAACCAGAACAGGAATCTCAAACAAGGCAGGAACCTGGTAGCAGGAGCTGATGTAAAGATCATGAAGGAATGCTGCTTACTGACTTGCTCCTCCTGGCTTGCTCAGCCGGCTCTCTCACAGAACCCAGGACCATCAGCCCAGGGACAGCACTACCCACAATGAACTGGGCCTTCCCCATTAAATACTAATTAAGAAAATGTACTACAGGCTTGGGTACAGCCCAATCCTATGAAGGCATTTTCCTAACTGGAGTTCCCTCTCAGATGACTTTTGCTTATGTCAAGGTGACATAAAACTGTGCACAACCATAAATTTCAAATTCCCTCTATCAGTGTACTTCTAGATTACCTACATCTATAATTTGTTAAATAACAACAGCCCTTTAAATGGCTGTGTGTTATGGCGGAATAGACAATGTGAATTAAGAAAAATGATTGAACTTGCAAATGAAAATTTAGTTTTCTTCAAGAGAGTCTCACTCAGGAAGTTAATCAAGGGCAAGCTACATGCCCAGCAGGTGATAGCCAACAAAAGGAGATTCCTCAGGTGATAGCCAACAGAAAACGGGTTCCTAGTCGTATAACGCCATGCCAGGGCTCTTCTTTTTTAATTTTATCTTATTTTTTATTTTCCTTTTATTTATATATTTTCTACTCTCTTTTCCTCCTCCAAGTCCTTTGCATATACATTATGGCTTCCCTCCCATTTAGTGTGTTTATGGGAGTGTTGAATGTGTGAATGAGTGGGTCTCTGTTTGTTGTCACTTCACTTGGGCTCTTTTCCTTCTGTTTGCTGTGTCTACATCTGATGTGTTTCTTTTATCTTTTATTTTATTATTATCCCTTAGAAGTCTGGGTTTTTTCCTAATAAGAGACAGAAAGTCTGGACCTGGGTGGGAGGGAAAGGAGGGAGGAGCTGAGAGGAACAGAGGGAGGAAAAAAAACATAATATGGACATATAATATGAGGGGGAATCTATTTTAAATAAAAGGAATAAAATTTTAAATGGTTGAGAACAGGTACGGTGGCACAAACCTTTAATCCCAGCACTTCAGAGACAGAAGCAGATGGACCTCTGTAAGTCTGAGGCTATTCTAGTCTACATATGGAGATCTAGGCCAACCTGTGATACATAGTGAAAGCCTGTCTCAAAAAGAAAAGATGGAAGGGAGGGATGGAAGGAAGGGTGGAGGGAGGGATGGAGAGACAGAGGGATGGAAGGAAGGGTGGAGGGAGAGACAGAGGGAGGGAGAGAGGGATGAGAATCATGGAGACAGAACCTGAAAGCAAACATCCCTGATCAACATTCTCTGTGCTGGACAAGAGACAAAGACAAGACATTTTGGAAATTATAGAAGACTGAATACAAGTAGGTTTGGGTAAATCTAAGTAAACTATTAGAACTACAAGGCAAGGTTTCAGAGAAGCTATCCGGATACCTTAAGATTAAGAGATCCAGAACAATAGGCAAAAACACCGGAGTAGATCGATAAAGGAGCTTGGAGGGCATGAAGGAAAATGCAGAGAATGTGGTGTCCTTTAGTCGTGTGAATAGAAAGCTGCAAAGAAATGAAGAAATCAATGGCACCATGTGCTGCTGAAGGGGCACAGAGAATTTGTTATTGGCTTTGGAACACAGCGGCCAAGCGTGATTAGACAGCTGGGGTGACAATGCAGAGGACACATCCTGAGACTTGGCTATTGAGTCTTGAATGTCAACCATCAGAACAGGTTTTAAATCCAAGAGTATGCTTTTCCTTCTTACCAACGGATGTGGTTGTGGAGAAAGAAACTCTAGACACAGGGACCACATTTGGTTTTCACACTGGATTTGCCGTCTGGGTAAATTTCTGGTTTAAACTAATGAGCGCAGCCAGTTGTTTCTCAAGCTTATCTGCTCTTTTTCTTATAGCTATTTGGCAACTCTAAAACCGTTTCTTGCCGGGACACTAGATTGTGAAATAAAATAGCACCTAGGTGAAATCCGAAAGAGGGAAATCGATGTGCTCAGCATGAAATGGGAAATTTACTGGGGAAATAAAAGTATTGTGGGAACAAAGCCAAAATGAGACTTCGAATTCAGAAATTAAAACCTACAGGGCACATTTGGCCGGCAGTGGTGAGCAATAGACATATGCATCTTATCAAATCCTTACTCCACTACGTGTTTTGTGTCAAGGGGCCAAATGAGGCGCATAATCTCACATTATGGTGGAAAGTGTGTTAATCAATAACACAATCACCAGATTCAGAAAGATTTTGGCCTAAGAACTAGCAGTAACAATATATGGACAGAACAGGATTACTTAGAAATGTGTGTGTGTGGTGTGTGTGTGGTGTGGTGTGTGTGTGTGTACACATACACATGTATACATATGCATGCATATTACAATAAGAGAAAAAAATATTTTAAAAAAAACCAAGGTGCTGAGTGGTGGGAGCACAAGCCTTTAACCTCAGCACTTGAGAGGCAGCAGCAGGCAGATCTCTCCAAGTCTGAGGCCATCCTGGTCTACAGAGTGAGTTCTAGGACAGCCAAGGCTACACAAAGAAACTCTGTCTCAAAAAACAAAACAAAAAAACCAACAACAAAAGAAACAAGGCATATTTTATTAAGTGTAATTAAGGCTTAATAAATGTTGATTATTGTGGAACTCTGGATCAAGTTGTATATTTTTAAATTTAAGAAAAAAGAACTATGCTTAGAGTAAGTTACTCTTGAGCTGAGGACCCTCATCCATAGGATTAGCAGTATGTAATGGTCAAAGCATACAGGACAAGATAGTGAGCAGAGAAGAATCCTTGTGCCTATGTGCCTTACTTGCACAAAAGATGCTCAATCATTCTTTTTTTTTTTAACCAATATAATAGTTGTATTGATTCTCTGGGGATTTCACATCATAAACTCCTCCTGTCACATTTGCTTCCTAGTTCTTCCCTGTCCTCTCCCCTACCCTTCTTATCCCCACCTCTACCCCTAGGCAAAGAAAAAAGTTCAATTTATCTTATCTATATACTTACTGGAACAGGGTCAAACTCTTAGTGGCCTGCCCCGTAAATGGAGATGAGTCCTTTCCCATGTGGCTGCTGGAAATCATCCACTGTGACGGGCAACATCATAGCATCCTATCACAGTTTCTAAGTTTTCTCCAATGGCTTCCTGTCTAGGCTGTTACTATTTTCAGTGAAGTGTTTGGGTGGAGATAGGTGTTGTCACCTATATCTTCCATGTCCCTCTTTCTCAAATGTGCATCTGTAGTCATTGATATCACTTTGAAAGTAGCTTATTTGCTCTTTAAGGACCATGGGAGTGTGGATTATGGGCTTTTAGCAGGTTTATAGCATCAGCACAGACCACAAACAAGGATTCAGGATGTGGTAGAGCCATGGACCCAGACGCAGCTGGGATCATAGACATCAGCGTGGCTTTCAGCTTGAGCAAAGACCACTGACATCGAGTGGTAGAGTGGTAGCTTGGGTCACAGACATCAACACAAACCCAGTGGCAAAGAACCACAGACCCAAAATTCAGCCCTCAGTCACAGCACATGCCTGGATATCATCACCATGGACCCAGGTGTAAGTGCAGGCCACCCACATCGATGTGGCTCCTGGTGACAGCATTGTCTGAAGATATCAACATGACTTCAGGTTGCAACACATACCACAGACATCCATATAGTTTTTAGTGGTAGCTCAGGCCACAGCCAACACAGACCTTACTGCTCTAAGGACATGCTTTAAGAACCAAACATGGCCCTCAGTAGCAGCCCGGACCTGGTCATCACTACGGTCTTAAGTAGCAGTGAAGGCCACTCACATCAGTATGTGTCCCCAGGAGTAGCATGGCCACAGACATGAACACGGACTCAGGCCATGGCATAGTCCATGAATATCCACATGTTGTCATTTGACAACACAGTTCTCAGACATCAACAGGGCCAGTGACTGCACCCCTTCCCCTTCCCCAAGGCCCTCAGCAGTATCATGGGACAAGGTAGCCCATGAGCTCTAATCAAGAAAGTGAACTAACTGTTCCTCATCTCCGTCATTGCCAAGATCTAGGGTGATGCTCAACTGGCAGCTTGTTCACGGGTTAAATCTTCATCTGTTTAAACTCCAGACTCTGCACACCATCCTACCGACTCCATTGGGCAATGACATGACCCACTATCGATCTCAGGCCACTCTCTCACCGGTCACAGCAGTCAAGTCACCAGTTTTTCGTCTTTCCCCATGCGCCTCCTCCATCATTCCGCATCTCTGTCACCAATTCTTTCCTGGCAGTGGGGCCCACAGGGGCAGGCAGCGAATGCAAGCAGGTGGCATCTGTGCCTCCGCCCCAGAGGGTGGTTCAGTCGCTATGATCACTGGTTAGTACAAACAATCATTGCTTTGTCCAAGGCTGTTCCATTGGTACCTTTTCTCTTTCTCACTGTGTGGATTCCTCTCAGATTCCCTGTTTGATCACTTCCCTTTCCTGCTGTGCTTTTCCCTCTGCCGTTCCCCCATCATAAACATACAAAGCTTACCTGTAAAAGCCACTGACTATGGAAGACTTCACTGATGCTAAGCAGGAGCAGGCCAACAAACAAGGCAGGAGAGGACCATGTGAGGTCACTGGGGGATTCTGAAGTTACTTCTGCAATATTATGTTCCATCTTATATTAAACTCAAGAGTTTTGAATTTTTGAATGTGAGCAGTTGATCAATTTCTGATCTCTGATCTTCTATTCAGTTAAAGTTAACTGAATAGTTTCTTCTCATCTCCTTAGAAAATCAGAGTTCTTTATTCACATTTAGGGAAGGTTTTATTCTTGGCAAAGGAGGTATGGGCTGAGCTTAAGAGTGATTTGATCTTCATAGAAGCAGAAGCCAACTACAAGTTGGACAGTGTTTTACTTTTCTGTTCTCTCACTTATTTTTCCAGTCAGTTGGTTTTGTTAATGTCCTTTTTTCCCCTTGTGTGGCCCTTAGTATTGTTTGTTTGTTTGTTGTTTTGTTTTGTTCTTGTAAGTTTTAAGAACTGCTTACCAAAGAGGAGACACAGAAGTCAGCGCAATGTTTCAAGACTGAACCAACTGCTTCAGGGAAATACTGTCCTGGTTCTCACCTGTCCCTGAGGCCTGCTTCTGTCAGGCTTTGCAGTTAGAACACATGGAAAGAGTGCCCCCTCGTGGACGGTCCCTATTACAGCAACAAGAGATCTCCAGACCACTGCCTGGCCAGCAATGAATACCCAGATCAAGTTAGAACTAGAAAGGGTGTAAACTTGCCACTACAGAACCCCCTTTGCAATCAGCAAGCTAACTGTGAACGTTAGATGTGAGAATTTCTAAACATGCTGCAAATGGCATTCTAATTTGTATGCTAATATCAAATAAAACTATTCCAGTAATAATGAAATGCCCGATTCTCCTGCAGAAGAGTAAAATCCCTGCAGAGTGAAGCAGCTTCATTAGCATTCTACCTGGAAGCTTCAGACGTGACTATGGTATGTGAACACATTTGACATCTTAGTTTCCAAGGAAACAGGATCATAGATCCATTTTATTGTCCAGAAATGATGCTGACTGTTGGTATCCAGAGTAGTTGGCAAACCACCTCCAAACTCAGGAATGTCACACATAGGTGACATCTGTTGCCATGACAACCCTGCATACCTTCTTGGAGCCCACTCAAACTCACCTGAGAACTAATACATCACAGCCTAGATAAAAGGCGAACCTTTCCCTACTTTCAACCTCTTTTTCCCTTATCTTTCTCTCTCTCCCCTTTTGTCCCCTTCTTTCCTAACAAAACCTTTGCCACGTGAAACTGCTTTGACCTGATGTGGTCTATCTGGACGTGAGCCACCATTCCAACACAACACTGACTTTTTGCACTCACTCCGTCCACTAAAATTCCACTCCCGTTCACTTGGTTGTACCTAAGTCCTGCTTTCACAGAATCCTCCCTTTTATTTCTAAAGAGACACCCTACTGATGCTCTAACATCTGAAGTCTCGTTTCCTGCCCTCCCCCAGCCACAATGAGTCAGTTAGCCTAAGTCATTCAACGGTTTTTGTCCTTGGTTAGTCTTGGGCTGATTGGGCAAGGATAAGACTTGGTTTGCTGTGTGTGTCTGTGTCTGTGTTGTGTGTTTGCGTGTATGCATGTCCATGTGTTGGTGTGGTTAGTGCGGTGTGTGTGCATGTGTATGTGTGTATTTATATGTTTGTGGGTGGGTGTTATGTGCAAATTTGCATGTACTTGTATGGCATGTGCTTGGGGGATGTTGCTATAAATTTCCAACCCCAATAAGCTGGTGCAAGGAAAACACAACTCAATTAATATGGTACAAGCTGCTCACCTAGATTGGGCAGATCTACCACTACACTACTCTATTCCCCAGCTATGAAAGCAACTGCGGTTTTCCCCAGGCCACCTGCTTCTGGTCTACCTTCTTCCACCTCCTCTTCTTCTGTCTTCTTCTCTCCTCTCTCTCTCCTTCCTCTTTCCTCTCTTCCTCTCCCCTCCTCCTTTTTCTCTCTCCCTTTCTAAAACTTTCAGCTCCACCTTTCCCTTCCACTACCCAATCACCAGCTCTAGCCTTTCTTTTACAAGTTAAAATGGGGAGGTTCACATAAAGTCACCTGCATATGAGATTCACTCCTGATCTGAGGTGGCCCCTCTTGGGGAAGTGAATTAACATCAAAATACAAACAAACACCAGGGTAATCCACTATTGGGGAAGCCCAGAGTTGATGCTGCACTTTGTTCTAGGTCACTCTCCACTCCCAACCTTAGCTAGTCTGTCAGCTGATGTGCCCAGGGATCCCCTGTCTTCACCTCCCTGGAGCAGACACCCACTACAGCAGACTTCTCCATGAGCTTTAAGGATCTGACTTGAGTCTCACACCTGCCACGAGTTCTTATTCCACTGAGCCATCACCACAACCCGCTCTGCTTCTAATTGCTTCTTTTCAGCACACGTAATTATCTTCAAATTGTTCTTTTTCATATGCAGAAATAATAATTACTGTGAACCAATGATTGAGAAGTTTCCATGTCATCAATATAAACAGCCCCTGGGAAAAAAACTTTATCATAAGATATATCATTCTATTATTTCACTTTACAAAAAGTCAGGATGTGTCTTTTATGATAGAACAATGGTCCAAGGGATGATGGCTTAATATTCTCTCCTTTAAGATTAAACTAAGACAAGATTGTTGACAATAAGCACTAATCACCTACAGGACACTGAGACACTTTAAATACTTGTAAAGCTCCATCGCTCTCCTTTAATGGTCCTGACTCATGACCTATGTGTGACGTGTTTCCTACCTCACTGAGAAGCAAGAAAGGCCTGGAGAATACATGCACGAGCTCTTCCATGCGCTCTTCCACTGGTTATGTCACCATAAACCTCTTTCCTGGTCTTTCACACTGGGTTACTTCCACATGTACTGGTCCCTTAATTCTCTTCCTCTTTTCTCCTGGGAATCAGCATCCAAAGAGCCCTCAGTGATGCTGTCCTCTAGGTGCCCGTCCTGTCCTGTGGGCTCTCCTCCCTCTGAATCAGGGACATTGTGATGAACAAGAAAGCATTGACAGAGTGTGACCTCAGAGGCTAGCTCACAAGGGACAATGGACATGCTCAGTTCCCTAAACCTGTCACTCTGTGCAAAGCAGCACCATGTCAGAATACTCCAGCAGCCTACGTGAAGAGGCAAACGAGTTTCTCAAGACAGCAACTAGAGCAGCCCATAGTAATGCGGGTAAGATGCCATCCCAGGCCCAGCCACACCTTGGGTTCTGAAAACCCAGCCTTCATTCCCATGCTCCAAGGTCTAGACCTCCAAGCCTATAGAGATAACAAAGCTATATATACATACAAATATGTGTGTTTTTTATATATATATATATATATATATATATATGGGGGGGGTGTTGGAGATGTCTGTAAAAGATGACTTTCGTATGTCCTGTGATTGGAATACTCTAGACACTCAGTTTCCCTCAGAAGAGCAGCCAAAACCTTCTCAGTGGCCCAGCCAACCAGCCTTCTCAGCTGCCCAGCCCCACTTTAGGCCTCTCCAGTGTTGCTCTCTGCCACTCTTTTCTCCTGACTAACTCAGCATCAGCTGCAGCCACACCCTGACATTCCTCAGAGGCCTCAGATGGCCTCTTTATGGGCCACTCCTCCCTATCTCTTTTTTTCCTCTTATCTCTATATAACATTGAGACGGCTAGGCTGATTCCATGACAAGCTTCAAATTGACAGTTAAGGAGTCTAGGCCTAAATCTCTGTCTCCAAGAACTGGGCAATTCCAGGCAAGTCCAGGCCTCAGAAGCTGCCCCAACACCTGACCTGAGGCAAGGACGATGGGTCATCAGCAATTTCCAGACTTCTTCAGCTACTTCCCTAGCAAGTACCTAGCTACTTCCCTACCCACACCCAGGTAGGAATGTCTGTAGGGATGGACCCAACGGATTAACCTAGAAGTCACCTACCCGGGAATTCCCTAATGTGCTTTAAATCAGGCCTGCAAGCTCACTTGGGTCTTGGTAATGGAAGAAGCCAGATGCTGGACTTCTGCAGAATAAAACACTCTTTGCGTTTACATACTTTGAGTCCGGGATATCATTCTTCAGAAACTCATGGACCCTTACAACATACCATAGATATCAATCATTATCTGATCTCTTATTGGTTGTAAGTTAAATTGGTACAGAGGGGTTTTGTTTGTTTGTTGTTGTTGTTCTTTTGTATTGTTTTTATTTATTCCCAGTGTATGACCAGTGTCTGGTTCATAGCAGGTACTTCTATGCAGGTACTTGTTTTATTTTTAGAATTATTAACATTATGAAGAGTAAAGCTTTAGCTCTTAGTGAACCATGTCTTGAAAAATTAGTGAAGGTGATAGTTTTATTCTTTATTGAAGTAACTTAATCCTGAGATTCTCCAGAAAAAAAACAATTCTAATGTTTTAGGCCAAATCTGAAGCAAACTTTATTAAATGTCAATACTGACCAAGTGATGGGCTTGGTCAGAACCATCTACGGGAATTTCCCAACTGAGAATGGCCTCTAGCCATGGCTACAGGGGTTTATAAGGGCAAATCTATTAATCTCAGTGCTTTCCCATAAGGCTTTGTTATTTCTCAAGAACTGCAATTCCTAGCATTCCAGGAAGTTACCTGGTCTGTGGGCAGGTGGGACTTATAGGTTAATTTTAGGCATTACATAACTTTTTTTTTTTTGTTTTTTTTTTTTTTTTTCGAGACAGGGTTTCTCTGTGTAGCCCTGGCTGTCCTGGAACTCACTCTGTAGACCAGGCTGGCCTCGAACTCAGAAATCCGCCTGCCTCTGCCTCCCAAGTGCTGGGATTAAAGGCGTGAACCACCACTGCCCAGATATTACATAACTTTTATTGTTAAACATTTTGGTGGACATCATGCCCTAGGTAGGGCAGAAACATTTATTTCAACTTCAACCCAGCACCATCAATTTTTAATAATTTCCTAATCCCAAATTGCTTTTGAAAATGTTAATTAATTTGATTTTATGATAAGCTCTTCTTGAAAAGCATATACAGAAGATGATAGAATTGATTATTTTTTATTAGTGGACTTTAAATAACCCTGCCCCCAATACATCAATAAGGTGACAAGGTCAATTAGCAAACTATCAGTTCAAAGTGAAAAATAAAAGGCCTCAGTGGTGGTGGCTGTAGGAAGCGTCTCATCCCCTGCCTTCAAGGCAGATGCTCAGAGCCAGACCCTGGGTACGTGGGTGGTGGCAGAGCCATATACGGAGACCTGGCACGTCTCCCTCTTTAGTTTTTCTGCTTAACTTACTGACATGGAACAAACCAAAGAACACTCAGAAAACCCGCACATGCCCAATACTCTGACCCATGAGTCTCTGCACACGTCCTTCATTTGGGTGCATTTGGTCACCATCTAAAGCAGGTGTTCCAGTCCTTCCATGTATCAAAGGGTCACTTGCTCAGAGCCTTCAGACCAACAACAAGGATCAGACTGTAGCTCAAATACAATGTAGGGAAATGCTGTATATTCTTCAGGAAAAATATTGTACTTGAGTGCAAGATCCAAGATGTATGTGCTGTCAGCAATCATGTGACCTATGGGAGAGTGACATCCTATCCCTGTGTAAAGAAAGACAAAAGGCAAAGCCTTATAGCAAAGATTGCTGAATTGTCAGACAGCAAGGGAAAGGAAGCAGTCACTATATTATCAGGTGCTTTGGGCTTGTCACACTGAAGAACTGCAGGTAACTTTGGTTTCAAAGACAGTCAACTATACCTCTGGAACCCTGACAGCAATTTCAGTCTAGAAATCATTCACTCAGGCTGGGCGATTGGTGACATACACCTTTGATCTCAGCACTCCTGATCACAGAAGATAGAGATAGGCAGATTCTGTTATATGAGACCTGCCTGGTCTCCAGAGGGAGTTCCAGGACAACCAGAGTCCTGTCTCCAAAAACAAACAAGAAAAAGAAGAAGAAGAAGAGAAGAAGAGGAGGAAGGGAAGAAAAAGAAAAAAGAAAGAAAAAGTAAAGAAAAGAAAGGAAGGAAGGGAGGAAGGAAGGAAGGAAGGAAGGAAGGAAGGAAAGAAGGAAGGAAGGAAGGAAGGAAGGAGAAAGGAAGGGAAGAAAGAAGGGAAGAAGGAAAGAAGGAAAACAAATCATTGGTCTACAGAGGATTTTACATAGAGAAACTCTGTCTCAAAAAACAAACAAAAAAGAAAAAGAAAGAAAAGAAATCCTTAGATCCAGAGAACTCAATGAAGGGAATGGAGTCGGAGGGGGTGGGAGAATGGGGGGGGGGCGCTGAGGAAGGTAAAGAAGATGAGTGTGGGTCAGGATCTAAGGCCCCCTTGCCTTATCATGGCTGTTGCTTTCTCTATCCTCCATTAAGTCTTTTAGGAGAAACCTTACAGGATAATGTTGAGGCTGGTGAGGGAGAGGGAAGGAAAAAAGAGGGAAGAGAGGGAAGAAAGGAAACGAGCTAAGTATTTAACTTTTAAAGCATGAAAAAGCATGATTACATAATACAGTGAGATCAGCAGATTTTGCTCTGCCTCCACACAGTTCTTAATTTCACATTATATATGGAAATCCTCCAAGAGGAAAGAAGAACCATCAATTTGAAATTATTTAGAAAATAGAGAGCATAAGTAAATAGTTGGAAATTTATAAAGAAAAAAAAAAATTACCCACAGCCCATTTACTGGAAGAGGTTGTGACGATAAGTTTCCACACAGATTTTCTCTCCTCTTAGCTGCCGTGTTAGCACTGTGTCTTCTCTATTAAATACGTTGAAGTTATGTGATATGGATACATTATCCTGAAAAGAATAAATAAAAGCATAAGTTGTACCTTCGAGTTAATCATTGTGTTGTGTGTTGTACAAAATGTAGTTGATGTCATTTGCCGCCCAAGTGATCTTGGGAAAGAATAGATCCTGTTGTTCTTGGATGAAATTCTGTGTAACTATTCAGCCAGGCCCAGTTTCACTGTGTCCTCCCTGGACACTTGTCTATATGTGTCTAATACAGAAGGGTAGTGAGGACCTAATTAACCTCCCTCCTTACAATTTGCTCATGTTTGCCTCACAGACGGGGACACTACTATAGGACACATAAAAAGACTCCAGTTTTTTTTTTTTTTTTTTAGAAAACTGACTTTTTCATCATGCAGTGTTGCTCTTAATCTCTGATAATCTCCTGGTCTGTTCTACTTTGAAGCTAAAACGGGTACTCCAGCTTCCTTGCCATCTTCTCTCATCTTTCTAAATCTATACGCTTATCGATAAAATGAAGGTGAATTTCTCATCAACAATGTATTCTTAGGTCCTGTATTTTAGTCTTTGTTACTCTTCCTCTTTTCATTGATTTTCTGTTTTTCGCCCTCTCTAATTTTAATTCCACACATTGTAAGATTCTGTTTTCTTCCTTTTCTAACTCTATCAATATACATCTTCACACACACAAAAAAAAAAACTTTTTAGGGGTTGCTCTAATCGGTACTTTGTTTTCAAATCTCACAGTAGACATTATCAACTTATCTAAGTCCACTATTAAATAACACAGTGACTACATAATATAAGGAATTAGCAAAGTGTTTTCTGCTATAGCACAGTGCCCTGTGCTGCCAAGCACCTGCTATCCTGGCACTTGGGAGAGTACAACAGGGTGATTAGGAGTTGGATACCAGCCTGGGCTATGTGGTGAGACCTTAGGACTGGCATGCCACTCAGTGATAGAGCATTTGTCTGACACACGTACGTTCATGAGTTAAATCTAGCATTGGAACCAAACAAAAATAAAACAACTATTTTGCTTCCCAGGCAGGTCAGGTTCTGCCTTGTAGACAGTTTCCAGTGCTCCTTCCTGTCCTTAAAGTTTATCCTTTATAAATTACAATTATCTTTAAATGATTTAGTTCCACCTTTATATCCTTCCTAAAAGGTTTCTTTCATGGAAGTCTGAGTTTCTGATCCATATCATATTTCTTCTCTCTAGAGAATTTTAATATTTCATCCAACACTGTTTTACTGAAATTTTTAAGAATTTTGTTTGTCTTAGTAAAGTTGTTTACTTTTTTTTAATTCTCAAATTGTCACCTTGAAAACTCAGTGTCATATGTAAAAGTAAAGCTAACTGACTTGTGGGTGCTCCTGCAGGACTACTCCACACACCCAGAGTTTCCAGGTCTAGTCTCTGTACCCTTGTACCCATTTCGTTGATGACTCTTCAAGCACTCCTAGCCTGGCACTGCCTCTGGGGGCTTTTGTTCCTCTGGAGAGAGGTGACTCTGTGCATTCATGGAGCTCTTCTGCTCTTCCAGAATAGTCCAAGCTGTGATCTCAATTCTCTTCTCTAAAGAAAATTGTTGGCTTTTCAGTGTGCTCCATGCTTTTCTTGTCACAATCTAAGGGAAGACTTCCAAGCCCTTTGAGTTTCCTACAGGGAACCCAAAAAACTATAAATCTTAGCATTTTATGCAGTTTATAACTTTGACCACATGAAAAGATGGAGAAAAACTGATGTTTAAGAGGAAATGACTTTTCTAATTTTATTTGCAACGAAATAGATGGAACTGGAGATCATAATATAAAATGAAATCATCCAGACTCAGAAAGACAAATAACCTGTTTTCCCTGATAGCAGAATCTAATTTAAACTGATGTACTTAAAGGGAAAAAAAGCCTAGGACAAGCAAGCTGCAAAAGTCAACAGCTATCCAGAGGAAGGAGATGGAGAAGAGGAAACCAAGACATTTGAAGGCAGCCACTGGGGGTGGCTTCTGAGAAATAGAGGGGAAAGACATGTATGCTCTGTCCAATATCCTAAAGAAAGAGACAGAAAAGAATAAAAAGGAAAAGTTACACCTCTCTGAAGCCAGATTCAGAAAGGTGGACAGGTAACAGCCTCTTGAAGGCTCACTCTATAAAAACCTCATCAGAGGTGTGAGAAAGGCATGTTATCTCGATAAAGAGATAATTATTCTTCCTATCTCTTTACCATCCCTTAAGGTAAATCACCCTTTCCAAGTATGGTCAGTGAGCCTACATCTGACCAGCCCAACTGCATTAACTCTCGTGTTTTTGGGTAGCTTGGAATGTTGGGTCTTCACCCAGGCCATTGAAATACATTTCTCTTAAGGAGACTCAGTGGAGCAGCACCGAAACTCAGCAGAATACCAATAAAGACTTCTGTAACATTCCCCCTCTCTGAAGAGGTAACCCTTAAATCAGTTAGGCAATAGAATAAAGTTGGACACTAAATATATAAAGCATTTTTTACTGTGAAAATCTAGATATTCAATTCTAAAGCTTCACTAGAGGGGATTAATGCTTGGACTGGACTTTCAGCCCTACCCCCAAGTATTGCTTCCAGGCTGGGTGCTGGTTTACAAGGAGATAATTCCCTTTAGACATTCCCTGCCAGAAAACCAAGGACTTTCCTCGAAAGCCTATAAACTGTTTCGCCAATCCTGTCTCCTGGTCTCATCAGATGGACAGTAAAGAGGAGTGGGAGGGAAAATAGAATTAGGATACAGCAATGTCAGTGGATGAAAATGTCATAACTAAAATCCGTTATTTTGTATGCTAAATAAAAAAAATTAAAAAAAAAAACCACTGAAAGTGACTTTCCTAGAGAAAGATTGATAACAGATGAAGCCAAAGTTAGAATCTAGATCTTACTTTATAGATGTTTATGTTTGGTCATTAGTGGAAAAGGTACAATCTCTTTAAAATTCTGTAGCAGAGTCTTGCATGTTTGGGCTTTCTCTTTACTATGATGTGCAAAGCACTAGATAGAAACATCCATAGAAAGAGCTCTCGGGCCTGAAACAGAGTCTAACATACTTTTACACTTTAGTGAATTCTCAACAGAGGGAGCCTCACTTTTTCATATCAGTTTAAAACAATAGTGAAGGATGTGGCCACAGAGTCTCTTGATCATAAAGTGAAGATATCTTAGATTCTGTTTATGTTCTGTATCTTTGGAAAAGAGTCTGGGTCTGCATACTGTAGGCTTAACTTGTAAACCTTGTATTCTCTGCTCCAGACCACTGCAATAAAAGCAAAGATAATAGCAAAGTGAATCATGGGAATGTTTTTGCTTTTCCAGTACATATTAAAGTTAAGTTCTTCCTACAGTCTAGTCTATTGAGTGCTCAATAGATTATGTCTAAAAAGTATGCAAACCTATCTTAATTTAAAGTACTCAATGGGCTTCCTCTGGCAGCTGATAGGAACAGGTGCATAGACCCACAGTCAATCATTAGGTTAATAAAGCCCAAATTGGAGATTTCCACCGGGTCCCTCTCCTTGGAGCACGGGGAACCCCGTGGAAGGGGCGGGGAATCGTGGGAGCCAGAGAGCACAAGAACACAGCCCACAGAATCAACTAAGTAGGGCTCACAGAGACTGAAGCAGCAGTCACGGAGCCTGCATGGGTCTGCACTAGGTCCTCTGCATATACACTATGGTTATTGTTAAAACTCCTTCATTTAAATGTGGAAAATTTTATAGAAATTAATTACGAAGTACTTAAAACTAAACTCAATAAGCAAATCTCTTTTAAGTATTTGTGCACATAGACAGGAAGTTGTATTCAATTTTTCAATCGCTAAATTAATCATTTCCCTTAAGAATATTATCTTCTTTCATTCTTCATGATACTCTGCCTTCTGGTGTGGTTCTCTGAAGAATGTAGAGTTAAAAGCAAGGCTTCCTTTCAAGAAACCTTAACTTCTAACATCTCCACTTTTCTTCTCTTGTGAATCTCACATGACCAGCTAGCTAGTCGATGGTGTCAGCTTAATCCACTCCAATCCACTGCCTCAAAATCAGACTAGGGCAGAACCTAGCACTTCCTTCTTGAAGTCCATGGCTGTGTCTTCTGCTGTACTAGTATCCGGTCTAGAGAGACAGCATTGCTATCTAGGAGAGGTCTGTCACACACCACACACACACACACACACACACAACACACACACACACCAGTTTTTAGCTACAGAAGAGGCAGGCATGTTACATTAGTGGCAGCTTTTTTCTCAATCAGACTTCAGACACCTGCACTCTAACCCATTGCTCCGATGATTATTACAGCTGTTGAGGTGGGACGGCTATTGATCTGGAACGTGATTCACAGCCTGGTTCACACTAAAGCTTCCTGGAGGATACTTTCAAATAAATTAACTCCTGGGCCAAGCTTTATTTTTAGCTACTACAGTGTGTGGATTTGTATAAAGCCACTTCCCTTGTCCATTGAAATGTGCCAGCAAGCCACAAAGGCGACAGTACTACAGGCTACTTAGTACACATTACATTAGGGCACACACGTTAGTCCACTAATTGTTTAGATGCCTTTGTCTAAGCCTACGATTCCAGCTACATGAGAGGCTGAGGCAGGAGAATCACAAGATCAGAGGCTACGGGGGCTGTGGAGTGAGTGTAAGCGAGTCTAGGCAACCTTGGGATAAGCTATCTCATTTTAAAAAGGGAAAAAGAGAGTTAGGAGTGCAAATTAGGAGACCGCTTGCCCAGCAATAAAGGCGAAATGAGGTGGATGCTTTTTTTTTTTTTTTTTTTTTTTTTTTTTTTTTTGTAATAGTGTGAGATAGCTCTACTTTGTCTTATCCACAAACAGCACAATTAAAGGTGTGATGTGTGATGTTTAAGAGAAGGTGACTTGCTACTCCCAAACGGAGCTCTTCTTTAAGGGGGGAAAAAAAACTCTGTGATTAACTCGCTGATTGACAGACGGCCACTCCTTAGTCACCTGACTGAGCTCCGGCCCTCCACCGGAGGGTGTCCCGAGCCTCCGCCTGGGAAAGACTCTGATCTCCCTTCCAGATGCCGGCAGGAAGTCCGCAGGCGTCCAAGGAAGAGCCGGCGCAGTGAGTACCCACCAGGTCACCTGAGTCTAAGGTAGCCTGGGTCTGAGAGCCGCCCTGCAGCCTGCAGCTCCTTGGGAAAACTCACAGAGCAAGTAAGTGCCAGCACTAGTGACGTCAGCCCAGAGCCAGCCGAAACTGCCCTCAGATTGGAGGAATTAAAAGAAACCATTAATGAAGTTTTTGAACCGGAGCCGGCGGTTTGATCGAGCACCCGCACTGTCTTAACCGGAGGGGAGGAGCTACTTAAAACTTTAAAGTAGTAGGAAAAAACAGCGATAGACCAGTAATGAAACAAAAATAGTAAATTTTTTAGAAAGAACGAATGTAGTTTGATAAAATATCAGTGGATACTTAACACGTAAACCTTAGGCTACTTGGATTTGAGACTTTTCAACAGAACGTTGAAAGCTTTTACCTCGGAGGAATGCGAACTACAGCGAAGGCGGCCGCCTGATTGATAATCTGCCTAAGGTAAACGTGTATGGGCAGGTCACGTGCGACTTGACCCACGTGATAGTTATGGCTCTATTGTCTAACTAAAAATTGAAAAAATTTTAAATGAATGTGGGGGGGTCTATCACAAGTTTAAAGCTTGACCGGGCTCTGGAGTGAATTTAAAGTCTGCCTAGAAAAGCTTGCGAGACTGTCTCAAATCAAACACGTAAAAAAAGTGTTGGGTATAGACAGCAGAGCATTTGCCGAGCGTGCTGGACTGTTTTCTTAAGGATTTTAATAATAATAATAATAACAATTATGGATTTTGTTTTGCTTGATTGCTTTTTTTTTTTAAAGACAGGGTCTCACTAGTGTACTCCTGGATGGCCTGGAACTAGCTATGTAAACCACGCAGGAGATGATCTCAAAGATCTGCCTGCTTCTGCTTTCTCAGTGCTGGAAATTAGTTGCTACCAACCTGGGCTGAAAATAAGATTTTTAAAGGAATAGTACGAGATAGGTTTGTGCTAAAAGGGAATTGGGGATACATCTCTGATAAAGTAATGATGCTTCCCTTTACCACAGAAATGTCACTAATTTAGAGGTAGATGGACTCTTCCTCGTGGCAGCCCGGGATTGTCCGTTCACAGGGAATTAGATCATGTGCTTTTTGAAATGCTCTGGAGCTGTGTGCTGTGAACGAACATCGTTTATCTAAGGCAACAACTGACTGAAGTTGCTTCAGCAGTCAAATGAGGTCATGCGCTCTAATTAGCACTACTAATTATTCATTCAATTCAAGCTGAAACCTGTGGCTGACCATCAATATCCCTTAGTGGACCCTTCTTTCCTGTAAAATAATCTACTTCATTAGAGCACTGTCCTCTTATCCATGTACTTGCTTTGCTTGTTTTAATTAAAGTGGGAAAAAAAATTCTTAGCTATTAAATGTGTATTTTCAGTCCTAGGACAGCTTTCCAAGTAGCTCCTGCCTCATATCTAAAAGTCATGTTGGTTATTTGTTTATTTATATATTCATTCTAGATGAGATCTCCTGCCACAGCCCTGATATTTATCTGTCTTATTATTTATTTAGTGAAAAGAGTAGTCTTTTCTCAGTTTCCCAAGTGCTGGGACTGTCTGTATGTGCCAAGTATCTTTCCTGACCACATCCCTCTTGACCTCTGAGCAGGAGCCACTGCAAGCTACTTAAAGGCATAAACTTTCTTGGAGCCTACAGGCAGTATAGTCTTTATATTGAATAGTTACTATGTTACTTTTTAAACAGGCCTCAGTGTCTCTTCCTTAACTGCATCCCAATACAAAAAGTTTTCTGCCCACCATGATTTTGTTTTTAAAGAAAAAAAAAATATATATATATATATATATTTGTCTCCAATAGACATTTTCCTTTCTAAAGCCTATTATGAAAGCTTATTTGAAGTGGTTTCTGTCTCGTTAAATCCTCCATAACAATGTCAGACTTGTTGATGTTGTTGTTGTTTGGGTTTGGGGGTGTGTGGGGTAAGAGTTTCTTTGCATAGCCTTGGTTGTCCTGGAACTACTCTTTAAAATAGGCCAGCCTTGAACTCACAGAGATCCACCTGTCTCTACCTCCCAATTGCTGGAATTAAAAACCTGTGCCAACCCCATCTGGCCAATATCGGGATATTTTGTATTCTCTACAAGACCACTCAAAGAGCAATTCGTGAACTTTGAATATTTTTCCTTAAAATAGAAAAGAAGATTGGCTTCAAGGGTGCCTTCCTCAACCCTTACCCACAGGATAGTATCAAATCTGGAGGAAAAAAGAACTCTGTATTATTCTGAATTCCATTTCAGAGAGGTTATTACAAAGGGTCAACATACAAAATATAAATCTGAAATAGCATTGTGAGAACGTAGTGATAAAGTAGCTGGTGACCCATGTTCCACTGGCTTTACCAAATACTGTCAATATCTGACTTTTGGCTCCTGGTGGGCTTGGTCCTTTTGTTTTTATGAGTATGATATGTGTGTGTGTGTGCGTGTATGCCCATGAGTGCACAAACAGAGGTCAGAGGAAGACATGAGTGTCTCCCTTTAAGGCACTCTACTTTATTGTTATTTTTTAATTGAGGGACTTACAAAACTTTATAAAATAGCAAACACCCCATGAATTTGTCTGTCATTCTTGTGTAGGGGCCAGCTCTGTCCTGTATCTACCATTAGTATTTGTGATGCCAACACAAGCAGAATTTTTTAAAGATTTCTTTTTATATTTACATATACATGTATGTGCCTGTGTATGTGTGTGTACCTGTGTGCAGGTGTGTGTACATGTGTGCAGATGCCTGTAGAGACCAGATGAGGGCGCTGCATCTTCTGGAGCTGGAGTAACAATGGATGAATTATCCATCTTTGGTAGTAGAATTCGAAAGCTCTGGTCTCTGGAAGAGAAGCAAATGCCAGGCCATCTTTCCAGCCCTTCCGCCCACGTTTGGAGACAGGATCTCTCACTGAATCTGAACTTATCATTTAAGCCAGACTGGCTGCCCAGTGAGCCCCTTTGACCCTCCCCTCTTTCCTCCCTCCACACCCAGCCATGGAATTACAGCTAAATGTTTTTGCCAGATTTCATGTGGGTGCTGGGCATCTGAACTCTCGTCACAGCGCCTTACCTACTGAGCCATCTCTCCAGCTGTTCTTTTCTTCACTGGGGAGCCAGAACTTTTTCGTAGCAATGATATCTGTTAGAATTTTTTGCAGTGACAGAAAATTCTAAATTTGCAGCGTTCAGAATTGTGACTGCTAGGCACCTTCAGCAACTGAGTACAAAATATAATTTAGCTGAAGCCCTGATTTGTTTTTCTTTGTCTTGACCTGATTAATTTTACTGAAAGCTTAGTTACTTCATGTGGCCTGGTGCTCCCAGACTGCACAACGGGAAGGAATGTCTAACGACTGCCTTGCAGTCTTCTGTAAGCTGCCGCTGTGAATCACACTGCTGCTGATCTTGGATTTTACAAGATTCGTGAAGCATGTCTTCTATCTTCCTTTTTAAAAATTGATGGTATAGATGCTTATTTACGCACGCATGCATACAGCATGTACAGCATGTGTGTGCACTGTGCTGGAGAATGAACCCAGGGTCCCATCATATGAAGTAGGTGCTCTATCTATCAGCAATCTGTACCTCAGGCAAGACTCTTGAGCTTACTTCCTAAGGCTGTATCGACGGACAGAAAAGATTCTGAATCTGTAATAGCCATGCAACCTCAATGCGCCCTTGGGCCCATGTCTGAAATACAGCAAACACTCACTTATAACATACTTACTAGTTCTGAAAGTCTTCTCAGGCAAGTTTGAATTTGATCAACACAGCAACAGAGTCCAGAAAGCTTGCTCATCGTGTCAGACTACTTGAAGGGGGAATGATCCTTGTCATGTAGAAAATAAAAACTGAATCCAGATCCTGTAAAAAGTTAGATTTTCAAATCCTAAAGGGGGAAACAATGGTTTATCTTATTATAAGTTAGTGATTAAAAAAGGAATGGTAGTACAAATGAAGAACAAAGCAAATGCACGAGCATCGTCTACAGATGGTAGATATTTACATAGCGACCTATCTGTAGATAGGAACCTTGGCCTCGTTTTGATCCATAGACTTCATATCCAGGTCACAGCTGGTGCACAGGTTCATAGCTTCTCACCTTCGTTTTTTTTTTCTTTTTGAATTTCAGAAATTCCTGTAAAACACAGATCGAAAGTGAGCCGGTCTGCTGTCTGCCACCCTGCAACCATGAGCCATAATGCGACAGACCTCACCGCAGGCTACCTCTCCTCTGCTGTAGCAATCCTCCTGTTCGGCTCCAACTTTGTACCACTTAAAAAATATGACACTGGTGACGGTAACTGGCTTTTTATTGTTAACCTAAACTTGCTCTTAAGTGTCTTGGTTATTTGTTTTGTTTTTGTTTTATCTTTTTTAAAAATAACAGCTAAAAAAAAAATACATTTTTTTGATCGTAGTGCCTAGTGACTTAGAACTCCTGTAAATCATCTCACAGTGCCTTGTGGCGCACTGAGGGTGAGTCAGGACAGGAAGGCCAGATGGTGCTTCGTGGCAAAGGCAGGGTGGGTACCACTGGACAAGCTCCTTGACTGTGTGTGGTGTGTTTATAAAATAGGTAAGTTCCACTATCAACATTCATTTGAAAACCAATGTTTGACACAGCTGATGTGAGAGGTCACTCTGAGCATAACACAAACCAGTTTACCAGTGAACAAGCTCTTCTCTAACAAGCCGTGAGGCAAACACAGAACGCTGCTCTCGATTAAAGAAAGATGTACGGCAGTGCTGTTTCCTAGGCATGCGCACATACATCCCTCTCCGCAGAGCTGTGCGCCAGGCTTCCTCAGTTTACCACATGTGCACACACAGACACACATCCTTACCACAGAACCCTATACCGTGCTTTTTCAGCTCACCACGCACGATCCTCAAGTTTGCGGTATATTCTGTGCCTCGTGCTCACTGACGTCTGATATCAGACAGACCCCTACTCCTGCAGCCCTGCAATGATCCACAGGCTGCATTCTTTGCGGTGGTCCCTCCACAGAAGCCTCCAGTCCTTTTCAAGTTTAAGGGCTATGTCAAATATACTGTGACTATACTTAACCATTAATCAGCTAAAACTGCTGGTTTTATTAATTTTGGTTTTGTTTTGTTGTTTTTAAATGCATTGCTGGTACAGTTTGTCAGTGTCTTTCTCCAAACCAGATCTGGTTCTGTTTTGAGGTTTTTTTACTGCATGGTTTTGCTCAGCATCATAGTTTTAGAAATGCACGTGCCACAATGCCGCAAAGCAGTGCAAGCTGATGTCTAACGAAGGAGAGCTGGGCTTGCTCTTGCCTACCTGCTGCCCTCCCTTTAGAAGCAAGCAGGGAGTGGAGATACCCAGTGAACACCCACTAGGAAGGTAACATCCCAGTTATTTTTAAATCTTCCTAGTTCCTTAGTCTTTATAAATCCTTTCTCCTAGCCTTTTCTTTTGTATGTTGACAGGAAAAAAAAAAACTAGTAGAAAAATAACCAAAAAGGACAGCTGGCCTAGCTCTTGGGTTTATGAACCTAGACAAGTGTACCCGTGTTGTGGTAAAAATTATTTGGGGGGAGGGGTTACCCCACTTTGACCATATAGTTCCTAAATAAAAGACACAAAAGCCTTTATATTCATAATAAGTCTTATAGCATTAGAGCTAGGTAGATATTAACCCTGTATGCTATTTTGTCTACTTCCCTGTCAGTAACCCCAAGATATCACTCGCCATGTTCCACCTGGGCCACTCCTACTCCAACAGGCTGGCCCTAAAGACCACCGCTCAGGGTCCACCTACTCCATTGGGAACCTCTTCCTTCTTCCTCCTCCTTCACTCTCCCTGGGGCCTGAGACCCCAAGCCCGGCACCTCTAGCCCCATCTACCTCTCTTCTGCCCAGCTATGCTGTAGGCATCTTTATTAACCAATCAGGGATAACTTGGGGCAAAGCTTATACAACAGAAGCTGATACGTGAGGATCTGCATTTCTGCAGGTTTTGGAGTACAGAATTTAGCATTTGGATACAGGCAGCACCAGACCAACCCTCTATATGTTTGTTTCTGGAAACTGAACCCAAGGCCTCTTTGAGTAATAGAATGCTCTAGTCTGAGCCACCACCAACCCAGCAAGTCTTACTAGTATTTTGTTTTTAGTTTCTCACTTGTAGCATGAAGTTCCTTTTCCACTCCAATACAAGTCTTGGAGGTTAGCAGACATTTTCCCCCTCTACTCTGTCGTATGAACAGAAATAGATGAAAATTTTGCAAGTTACAACCAAAAATGGCAGAGTAGAATTACAGCTTCCTTGGTGCTTCATTTAGTGTGGAATATCTTATCTTTTCAATCCTGAGACTTTGATGGTACAGGAGCCTTGGATGGCCACTGCCATGTTGTCTTCTGGTAAATAGCCAGTAGCACTTTATCTCACAAAAAGCTGGCCTAGAAGGTTGAGTCTTAGGCTTGTAAAATCTATCTCATTAAACTCCAACTGTGTGAGCCACAAACAGCCAAGTGTATCCCAAGGTTTAAGTTACTCCTACACTGTTGGGAAGTTCTCGTGCCATGTTTTGACAGTTGCAGTGAGACTGGCATCAGAGTGGAAATACAGGCTCACTCTTCTCAAAATCCTTTAATAGACATTTCTTGATTTGACTACAAAGTAAAAGAATAACATGTTAACCAGGAACACATTGTGAACTTCGGTGTCAAGCATCTAGGTTTTACAGTCCAGTTAGAAGTGTACCTACCAGAATTTTAACCAGATTTGTTTTCTTGGTGTCTGAGATTGGGTCCACCATGACATAAAGTAGCTGTAAGAATAAATACACCACGTGCATCTTACAGATATTCTTAAACATGCATATACTCAAATCTTTCTGCCAGTAATGCCAGGTTGTTTTATTTGTAGGAATGTTCCTTCAATGGGTGCTCTGTGCTGCCATTTGGTTGGTTGCCTTGGTGGTCAACTTGATACTACACTGCCCTAAATTCTGGCCGTTTGCAATGCTTGGTGGCTGCATTTGGGCTACAGGTAAGATGCATATTCATTTTATACATGTGTCACAGCCGTATTCATAGCATGATAAAAAACACAGTGGGCTCATAGTTGTGAGACACACATGACAGACATGAAGTGTATATTGTTTTCCTTTCATATATTTTGGGAAATTTCTCAATTTTGTTTTCCCTTTAAATGTTTTAAGTTCCTGCTAGAAAATTATTAGAGTAAAGACATTTGATCCTTTAAACACATAACTCAAATGCCATTGTATACATTTGACCTTTCTCCAGAATGTTTACTGCAAAATGTTTATATTAGAGAGCAACACTTTGTTACTATCATATGTGAGCTTATCCATAAGAGCTGGCAAATAGCGGCATGTAATCATTTTGAGTAACATTTAGCAAAGGAAACAGACAATTAAAAATCTCCTTGTTGCTTTATCAATGCTTAACGACTATAGTAGAATCTACATTTTCCAGATAGCCATTCTGAAACAGTTCTCCACTATGAATTCAATCTGGAAAGTTCTCGATTTTGTTTTTGTAAACAAAGAGAATTACTGAAAATCTTTAAGAGATAAATTTGTTAGATGCAAATAGATTTAAAATAGTACCGATTACCCACTAAGTCTTTGAGGGATTAAATGATTTAATGAAATTCATTAATCAGAGATTAAAATAAGTAAAACTTTACCTTTCCACCAGAATTTGCATAACTACACTTTGCATGTGTCTCTGTGACTGTTTACCACGTGGAATTGGGAGAGAGTGAACAGAATTTGCTGCTCATTCTCTTGGATTTTGAGACAACAGTCTCACCATGCAGCCCAGACCAGCCTAGAACTCTTGAGTCCTCCTGCCTCCACTTCCTGATGTAATTGCAAACAAGACATCTCTCCTTTGTTCATCAGCCTGCAGATTATTTATTTGTTTGTTTGTTTGTTTATTTTTGGTCAAGGCTAGTACAAAATGTAGAATGCTTCGTGAATTATCTTTTGTCCTCCTTGTGCAGGGGTCATGCTAACCTTACTTGTATCACTCCAATTATAATATGTGCACTGCCAAAATGAGCATTTTTTTAATTTTTGAAATTATTTATTACTTACTTATTTATTCAACATAGAGGTATCACTATGTAGCCTCGGCTGACATGGAGCACCATGTAGACCAGGCTGGTCTCTAACTCACAGAGAAGCTGAGATTAAAGATAGATGCCCCTCCCCAGGCCCATTGTGCAGATCTTTATCTCACAATCAGGTTCCACTGTGCTCTGGTGGATAAGTAGGGAGCCAAACTTGAGAAATGTAACCACATTATAGGTTATAACAACCAACCGGTCTGACACACAGAGGAAAGAGAGGAGCTGATAGTGTAAGGACTTTATTGCAGGTGATTAGAGGGGAAACTAACACCTTGAAACCAGAAGAACTTTTCCAGATGTGAAAATAAGTAGAGCATAATACCCTCTGAGTCTAAATCTCTAGCATCACCACAGTGAAGGACACTAGCTGCAGATTGCCTCCGCAGTTCAGAGCAGAACACTGAGACTCAAGACAGTCTAGACTAGCGTTATGTTAACAGGGTACATGGACCTCTGATGAATGGTTCAAATCAGGAGACATAGGTGACTCACAAACCTAAAGAAGAAACCTGAGAGAGGAAACTGCAGGACTGAGTCAGGTTGCAGAGAGGGTAGGACGTGTTTTACAGGAAAGCAGCAGTGAGTAGGGAGTATCCATTGTCCCAGCTACTGGGAAGGCTGAGATGAGAAGATCTCTTGTGTCCTAAAATTGGAGGCCAGTCTTGTGGGACATAGCAAGACCTTGTCTCCATAACAACTATGCTAATAACATTCAACACTATCAGGGATTTGGCCCTGGTGATCCTCAAGAGTGTAAGTCAATGGCTGTGATAATATGGAAGGAAAGCCAGTGAGTGCCAGAGGGTACATTCTGGAGTCATGATGAGGCAAAAGTTAAAGTCAGAAAAAAACACTAATTTAGCTTAGAAATGCATATGTTGTATGGGAAGTGATCCATTTTTCCTGCCTGTTGTATCTACAGGGAACATTGCTGTCGTTCCAATTATCAAAACCATCGGTTTAGGTCTTGGACTCTTAATCTGGGGATCATTTAACACCTTAACTGGCTGGGCAAGCTCAAGGTAACACAACTCAAACTATCTCAGCTAAGAGCCCTGCACCCCGTGTTCAGTGTTAACTGGGGTATTGCCGTACTGGGAGAAATAATATGATTCTTAGTCTTAGATTATGGCTGGCACACATAAATGAACCACGTCTATTATTTGTCTGAAGCTCTTCATAAGCGATCTAGATGTTTTATGAAGATATGGTAAAGGAAATCAAAAAGTAAAAAGCTATTATCTTGGACACAAAAACAGGGAGAGAGAAAGGCAGCTGAAGTCTGCTTTCCCTCTCTCTTGCCTAACCAGGTACCTATCCTAAAGCAGACACTCTTCCTTAGAATAGAAAAACAATCTGTGTCTCCATCTCCCTGGCATTTTGTAAAGATTTAGTGACATGTAGCCATATCAAAACATTTAAGGAGCTGAGCATGGTGACACACACCTTTAATCCCAGCACTTGAGAGGCAGAGCCAGGTGGATCTCTGAATTCCAGGCTAACCTGGTCTACAAAGTGAGTTCCACTACAGCTAGGGCTACACAGGAAAACCCCGTCTTGGAAAACAAAAAACAAAAAATGGTGTCATTGTCTATGGCTGCTTTTACAGTATAATAGCAGAGAGAAGGGGATACAGCTAACCACACCTAAACCACTGACTCTTTAAGGAGCACTTCTTCAAGGCTAGCTAGAAAGTTGCGCTGTCCAAGAGGTTAGCCACAGGTAGCCTTTGTATGGAAACTTAAGCTAATTAACTTCACAGATTTGAGCCTTCTGTGCTGCAGTGGTACTAGCTACATTTGCAGAGGCTCCCCCCATTCCACACAGGGCAGAGATGGGAACACGTGAAGCTCCATGAACACTGTGTGATTCCCATGGTCAGTATGCTTCAGGCCAGGCTTGGGGAATTGAGAAGAAAAAACATTACCCTTGTCTCACTTTAAGGCTTCCCTTCTACTCAAAAGCACTATACCGCCCCCAAAGAACAAGGCAAATAAGTCTACTAACTTACAGTATATCCATCTTTTCCCATCCTTTTTCTGGAGTTTTGTTTGTTTCAATACAATGCTTTTTCTCCTTCCTTCATCCTTTGGGTGGCTTTCCATGAATAATGCTAATGATTGTGACAAAATCAAACCATGATGAAAAGATTGTAAACTAATGTCAAAGAGTAGGAATTTTTAGACAAGAAGTCATTTTAAATACCTCAAAGATTATAGAAGGGCTTGAGTTTGATTGAGTTGGGTTGGGTTGGGTTTGGGTTCTGTATGTTTGGGTTTTGTTGTTCTGTTTTATTTTTGGAATAGGATCTCATAATGTAATCCTGGTTGGCCTGGAAATCAATATATAGACCAGGATGGCCTCAAACTCACAGATATCCACCTGCTTCTGTGAGTACTGTAGCCCAGACTGTCCTTGAGTTCTTCTTGTCTTACCTCTGGGGATTTCAGGAATGAACCACCATGCCTCAGCTGCTGTTTTCTCCACTTTAACATGGAAATTAGAGGCACAGTGTAGAAAAGTAACTTATCTAAAGGTAGACAGTGCATGAGAAAACCAAGATTTAAACTCAAGAGTCCAGGCCCTAGTCTATTTTCTTAAACATTACTGTAAAACATCTTCTCAGTATCTGATTTGATATTCTTCTGGATTTCCAGGTTTGGCTGGTTTGGGATGGATGCAGAAGAAGTGTCCAAGCCAATGCTGAATTACTTTGGAGCTGGGCTGTCAGTAGTAAGGTCTGCAGATATTTCTAGTCACTAGTTTTTTCGGACATTCAGAGTGTTTTCTAAAGATTTGTTTTATCTTTATGTGTATGAATGTTCTGCCTGCATTTATGTGTACCACATGTGTGCCTGTCAAAGAAGAGTGTCCAATTCCCTAATACTCAAGTGACAGATGGTTATGAGATGACATGTGGATGCTTAGACTCAAACCCTCATCAAGAGCAGCCAGTGCTCTTAACCACTGCACCGTCTCTCCAGCCCCACTCTCTAAAGCTTTTAATATCCTTACATTTTCTTTAAACCTACATTTCATAAAATTTATGTTTCATGATTCTTAATTTTCAATGACAGATGTTATTTCCAGAACAAGAAATACCAGATGAGGGAGGGTCAGGAACCCTAATTTTAGTTCTCAAGAGCTCTGAGAAACTCAGAAAAAGTCACTGAACTGCTCCGAAGTTCAATTTCAATAGCTATACTAAATAGAAAATCGAAATACATTGCGCAAGAATCAGAACCAGAATGCATTGAATCATTTTGCTTACCAAAGTATGCTGTCTGAGTCAATATTCTGCTGGTTTCCTCTATGCAACTGGAATGGTCATTTTTTCTATTTAGTACCATAGTTCTTGCTCATGCAAAAGGGTATGCTCTACCCTCAGAGGATTCCTAAAACACAGGGAGTGCCAAACTCTATGACTTCATGCTTTTTCCATTTTAACTAAGCACTAAGGCCATACTTTTATAGTTTTATGGTTTCAGTAAAACGAAAAAGCTAGGAGAAATATCTATGTCTTACAACTTTATGACTTAGCTTTGTTCTTACTACAGGTCTTAGAACCTTTAGTGCAGTTCTTTTTGTCTCTTTTAGTTTTTTAAGGTAAGAACTTTTTACCTTCTCACTGAAAGGCAACTCTGAATGGACCTTCTATGGCTCATTGGTTCTGCCAGCTTGCTTCACCACTCTTGTGATTTGTGCTCACGTTAGCTGAATCCAGCACGGCAAATCACCATAGTGGGTTTGACTAAAGGACCACAAGTGACTTAAGTGCTGGGTAGTTCTTCAAGGTGGCTAACTGGGCAAAGGGATGCCAATGCATGCCTCAGGCTTCAGCCGAGGAGACAGCACTGTGCTATGCAAGGCAGTGCACAGGCAAAATTTAGGGATGAGTGTACCTTGAGTTTAACATGTCAGATCGTGGCTGACTACAGGTAAGGGGCCTTGCTGAGCACTGATTCCAGCTCCTACCACCCCACTCTCCCATTCCTCTTCTCAACCCAGTTACAATTCTCTTACCTCTCACATTCTCTTTTGAATACCGAGTTGTCCATGTCTCCTCCTTTACTTATGTATACTGTATCAGTGAGGACGAGAGTGACTTTGAATCTCCACACGGTGGAGTTTTGCCAATAAAACTCAAGCAAGAATTGGGTCACCTTAAATTCAGTCACCTTCTCTCTCTCTGGATTCCATTTATATCTGCTGCTGTCACTGCTGCACATACTGAATAGCATTGCCCTCAAAGACTTTAGTACTTTTTCAGTCTTCTGGGAAAGAGCAGTATATCTTCCTTCCTCCAGTAATGGTGTTTTTCCCCAGCCACGTTCAGGAACAATCTCTTTGTCATTGAAATGTTGCCTTAGAGAGCAGTCCCTAGGCAATTGAAGACGAATAGCAAAGCTTATTCTAAAACTGTAAATTCTTGACACATTTGGTTAGAGGCAGTTTTATGTGTTCTATACAGTTCACACGGAATTCTGGCTTTCAGTAGTTCTAAGACAATCTTTCACATTGTAAAATTCTAATTTAGCATGTCTAGTTTTAACTTAATGGTAAGAATTAAACGTTGGTCTATCCAGTACATTAAGCACCTTTCTCCTCCAAATTTCTGCTTTAAAAACACAAAAATTTTCCCTAAAGTTACAAATCAGTTAGTTTCTCATACTCTGACACTTCTACCCAGGTAACCTTGCACGGATCTCTTCTCCAAATCCTTGGTTTTTGCATCCTTAAAGAGGAGGTAATGCTAGTACCAATCTTTTTAAGATAATTTGGAAATTAAATGTTTTGAGAGCTTTGTGTACCTAGACACATGGTTAAGACTCCAAATATAAGGTAGCTTCCATCGGCATTCACTCTGTTCTGCAGTAAACACTTGAGATCAACGTAAGTGAAAAGGCTATAACAAATCATGGTTGGGGCTGTGGAGACGTTGCACAGTAAGCTCACAGTGTATGGAGGAGCAAAGCTATCTACCAGAGGACAACAGATGTGAAAGACAGGGAACCTCAACAAGCCCCTTTAAAGACATGCTCTTAACACTGAACTTCTGATTAAGCTCCATCTCTGAAAGGCTGACCGCCTCCCCACAGCAAGTAGAGCAGTCACCAAACATTTGACACAGCCTTTTCGGGACACTTAGAACCCAGATACCTGTATTCATGCATAGTTGCCCCTAGGGACATTTGTTGGTGTCTCAACTTAATGTTAAATTAGGCATTGAACTGGAGGGACGCTGCAGCTCTATTAAGAGCTGGATCTGCAGCGGGAGGATGCAGGGATCTCTTCCTGTGAGGCATTCGGCCCCATCTCTATTGCTCTCCTGGGTGGAACTGCACCAATCTGTTATTTAATTAGTTTAACTTAATGGCTTTGATAGGTTCATTTTGAAGGGCATTGGCTGAGTGAACTTAGAGCTCATGGTAGTGTGAAGAAACAAAACATAGTTTCATTGGTTACAGAGTGGTTTTGTGTTCTCTCTCTCTCTCTCTCTCTCTCTCCTGTGTTGTGTGTGTGTGTGTGTGTGTGTGTGTGTGTGTGTGTGTGTGCCTATATGCTATATGTGTATCTGTGTGTGGGGGGATGATGTCTTTCTGCATGTCTGTGTCTGTGTCTGTGTATGTGTGTCCACACAAATATTCATGTATGCATTTGGGTGCACAGGTGTCATGATGTATGTGTGGAGGTGAGAGGACAACCTCAGCTACTGATCCTTGACTTTCATCTTTCTTGAGATAGGCCCTCATCGCTGCTGCATACACCAGACCAATTGGCCTGCAAGGTCCCAGGCACTCTCCTGTCCCAGTGTTCCATCCTTCTGCAGGAGCGTTAGGACTCCATACTCTTTCACTGTGTGTGTCCCCGCTCACATTAATTCGGAGGATTCAAGCTGAGGTTCTCATTCTTGCACACCACACACTTTGCCCACTGGACCATCTCCTTAGCTCAGATGCTACTTTCCTCTCATAATTAAAACTATCATTTCAGTCCACTATACGGTCCAGTCTTTAAAGAACCTGTATATTTTCCCTGTATAACATATACCACTCCATTTGTTTATACAACAGGAACCACTCTAGGGCTTTAAATCAGCAGAGGATTTATTTGCTTGCCTTCTTGCCTGCCTGCCTGCCTGCCTTCTTGCCTGATTGCTTACTTGCTTGCTTGCCTCTCTAAGTCCTCACTAGGTAGTCCAGAATGGCTTCGAATTTGCTGTACTCTTTCCTCAACTTCCAGACAGATTTCCTTTCCTATTAAAAACTAAAATGATGTGCTATGGATTATCCAAGCGTCTGTTCTGTTTCTGTCTCTTTCACCTTCTCTCTCTGGAGTGTTGTTTTTTTTCCCCAACCTTGGCCATTATTCTGCATTGTGAGGCAGTGTAGGCCTTTGTTTCTAGCTTTGTCTTTCATAGGCCTGCAGTCTTTTCTCTAACTATGGACCAGGATGGACAGCCCTACTAAAATGCCACAGTACCTCCTGATCCATCCATGTGAGATGCAAACTGAAGGCAAAATTCTAATTAGGAAAACACAAACACCTTTAATTTCCTCCTTTACAACACAAAATGTGTGCTGCATTTACTCTCATAAAATTCATTCTTTCTGTCATTTTGTTTTGAAGACAAGGTCTTGATATATAGCTCATGTTGGCCTAGAATGCAAAGCCCAGACTGGTATTGAACTGTGGTTCTTCTCTGTTTGTCTCTCAAGTGCTAGGACCACAGGCACTTGTGGGTTAGGAGACATCACCTTCCTAATTTCTCCTCCAGGAAGAGTGTCCTTTATCACAAATGTAACTAAAGGTGGCCATCTCTTACAGATGTCCAACAGGATATTGTTAAATTTTTAGTGGTTGCAATTACGATATATGCAGGATGCTTCAGGGTTGTGTTCACTTTCATTTTCACGTGATTCAGTGTCAAGGTTATGCTCAAACAGTAAGAAAGATGCGACCATTGACTAAAACAGGGAAATCAGGACAAAGAGCCAACCTAGGGGAAGTTTCTTGTGTTTGTTCTTTACCTTGCTGGATAAAGGACACCAAGGAGAATGGAGCATTGAAGAGACAGCAAGCCCCCCTACAGGGGGTGTGTGAAAGTAATTCCGTCATCAGGACTCGATTTAAGTTTTGTTTTCCCTTCAAAATTGGGTAGCTTTATACAAAAACAAAACAAAGCGATCATGTCCTGATCAATCTCACTGGAATGTATTTTCATGCAGTGCACTCACGTTTTTGTTCATCAAAAGTGAAATTCCGAATAACCCAGGCAGTTCGGACACCACACCACTAATGACAGAGCCTGTGAGTATTGTATGGGACAATTTTATTTGAAATATAAGATCGGGATGTGTTTTAAGGGTTTCTATTGCTGTGAAGAGACACTATGACCACCACAACTCATAAAAGAAAATGTTTCACTGGGGCTGGCTTATATATAGTTCAGAGATTTAGTCCATTATTATCATGGCAGGAAGCATGGCAATGTGTAGGCAGTCATGGTCTATAGAGCTAGCCAGTAGTTCTACATCTAGATGGGCAGGCAGCAGAAAGAGATAGCAATACTGGGCCTGGCCTGAGCTTACGAAACTTCGAAGTCTCCTCCCAGTGACACATTTCCTCCAACAAAGCCACATCTATTCTGTCAAGGCCGCACCTAATAGTGCCACTTCCTGTGGGCCTATAGGGACCATTTCATTCATACTACCAGAATGTAAAGACAAAACATAACTCTGACCCACATGAGAGAAGGTGGTATTTTTCCATCCCTCATGGCTATAAAAATAGTTCAGCATATTTATCAGAAGTGAGTCAGGTTTCCATGGTGATGCCCCTTCCCAGTGATGAGGCTGACTTTTTGACAGTAGATCTCTATAAGGTATATGACTGTAGTTTTTCACTGAGGATGCTTTAGGGGGCTTGCACAGCCCTGCTGAGAGATGAGAGAGTAGCTTGGGAAAAGGAGGGAGGAGGCTGAGGAGAAGATAGAAGGAAGGAACGGGCAGAGGGAGCTACGATCCTCAGGGAGATCATACGCCAGTAAGAAGTGAACTGGATTTGGATTTTTCCTTTTTTTCATTTCTGGTTTTATCTTTATCATGTTTTGCTTGCTGGCAATGACAGAAAATATACAAGGAGGAACTGTTTTGACCATGAAGAATATAAGTTGGTCTGAAATCAGTGTTAAACAGGGCCAACCTTAAACAGTCATGACTTTGCCCAGCTGTCAAGGGTCCCATTGCAAAGCTTGCATGAGGGCGAGTCCACGTTGCCAGGAACCCAGTGCCAGTCCTTCAGTCCCAGCCATCCTCTCCATCAGCTAGGCTCCCTGAGCCCACAGCCACAGCCACAGGTTTTGCCTCCCTGGCAGCTTCCCCACTGTGCCATGATTCTGCCCCTCCCCTTCCCTTTTCATTCTATCGACTGAGATGGCTAATCCCTTCATTAAATTGACCTAAAAAGAAAGAGAGAAGAGGGATATTGATTCCTGGGCATCTTTAAGGGCTGTGTGCTTCAAGAAAAGATAATTTGGCCCTGAGAGGAAGCTCTTGTCCCTCTTACTGATCCAGGGATGCTGGTGCCTTGCAGCTAACCATGCTTTGAACAAAGGAACAAGGTGGAAAAACATCTCTTGAGGAGAGATACACGGTGGGCTACTAGATCTTCTAAGCCATGTCAAGGAATACAAACAACCAAGATTAAAGATATATGAACGTTAGAGTAGATGGGAAAGCCTGTGCAAGGCCGAGCACTGACTCAGGAAAACCTGACTCAGCACAACAGTGAATTCCAATCTCACTCCTTATGGTCAGCCAGAGGGCACAGAGGATTACAGTCAATAATAGAAATGTTACATTTTCTTCAAGTTTGTCTCACAGATTTTCCTCAACTTAAAGTATCAGCCTAACTTCGAAATGTGGCTGGAAGTACTTTTAATTCATTAAAACAAACAAAAAAAAATTAAAATAATGTTATTGAGAGAAAAGAGACATTAAAACGTTTATTGATTTTATGCATTCTACTGTAGAAAGTCTGAGGTTTTTTTGGGTCTAATTTCTTTACAGTTTATTAAAATACATCAGTGAACCATGAAATCTAAATTTATCAAATAGATACACATTAATCTGTGGACAACGTTTAAGTTGAAAACTGAAGGGGCAGAGTCAGGACTGCGGCTCTGAACTCCCAGAGCTCATAGGTGACATGCGCTTGTGTGTGTTAAGGCATGTTTGAGAGGGGAGGAAACCCTGAAAGTCTTTGTGTGGCACTGAAATTGTCTGCTGAAGGTCCTTGTATGTGGGTCTCTCTGATGACTTCCACAGGTGATCAACAGAACCGAAGACCCAAGTGCGGATTCCTCCTGGGTGGATAGACTTTCTACCACGCACCACCGCATTGTGTAAGGCGAGGCAGCTTCCCTCTCTCCTGTTGTGTTTCGTGTTTTCTAAAAAAGAAGGTCCAGAGAGATGTGGTGAAATTCATCTGATCCCAGGAAGAAAATGATCATGAAAACTTGCACTTCCACCTCCTGGGGGACAGGGTTCTTTACACTCTGCTGAGATTTAGGTACAGAAGATGCTTGGAGGCATATGGTATCTGACCAGTTAGCCAGTGACAAGAGCAACCGTATTTTGTAGGACTTTAGTACCAAAAGTATAGAGGTTGCATAATGACCATGCAGTGAGTATTCAGTCTAATTAAATAGTGCGCTCCATTTGATCAGCCCAGGGCTGCCACCCTTCTTTTTCTTGTGACTGTTTTATGATCCCAGGTATCTGTTGTCAAATATAATAGAACATTGTGTTCCTGTGTAAGTCCTAATCCCATGTCTCCATCATAATCACTTCAGAGATGCCTTAAAGCAAACCATCTCACTTTAGAGTATGGGGGTTTAGTGGTTTGATTTTTTTACTTGCTTTTTGTCTCCCCCACCCTCGGGGAGCCAAACTATTTAAAACATACTATAGTGCACAGCTTTCCTTCTACGATCATGGTGGTTTGAACTTTGTGGCTGTGATAACCTCTTTGGACCCAGGACATTGAAGCCGTCACTTGTTTTGTTTTGGGCTTGCTAGCCAAACACTCTATGACTGAGCTGTACAACCCCAACCTAAAGGCAGTAGATAAGTTGCCTTCACAATAGGAAAGAAGCCATAGAGTAAATGTTTGACTAAATTAGGTGAATTTAGTCAAAAAGACAAAAATTAATCAAAAAGAAAAATATATTGCCATTTTTGCATTCAGAATAAACTAGTTTCCTAAAAATAGTTTTTAAAGTATTTTGGTATGTTTTCTCACAAAGCATGTCTTTCATTAACAGAATGTTTGTGAAGGGAAAGATTTTATAGCAGGGGCTATAGCTTAAAGGATGTAGCTTAAAGCACTCACCTAGTGTTTAAGAGGCCCAGGGATCTACCCCAAGTACTACCTAAAAAGAAATTCTAATTATCTTTTCATAGCTATGTGTTTGGAGCCATGGAGTCTTGTCTTCCTCTAAGTCAGAGGCCTGCAATGTACAGGGAATATACAGGATCATGTACAGAGAGTTCTGGATTCTCATGTCCTATAAACATCCTTAAATAAAATTATTCATTGACAAAGAATTTGTTTTCAGGCTTAGGGGAGCTTTTAATTTATTTTGTGGTTTTTCAACAGAATCTTGGTATGTATTCCATACTGCTTCAAACATACAATCCTCCACTCTCTGAGATTACAGGGTTGTGGCACCATGCTTTGAAGACAGGGGTCTGGTCTACAATGGCTTCCCTCTTTTAAGTACTTGTTTGTATGAGATAGAAGGACTGTCCTAAAACCCCCATCTTCTCCCTCAACACCTGCCCCAAAACACTAGTTCCCATTCTAGGCATGTAGGGCCCAAGGCCAACGAGTTGGCAGTGTTTAAAATGAAACATCGATTCTTCTCATAAAGAAATTTTTTTGTACCTAAAATATTCAGATTCTTAGAGTCAATGAACACTTCTTGACATGACCATACTCAATTCTGTCTGTGTAGCCATTCTAAACAAAAACGCATTTGTCCATAGTCTGTCTTGGTTCCATGGGGATCCTGAAACATGTGTCTGAGGGGAATTTGAAACATAATGCCCATCTACAAATGCCTCATACATCAGCTTATTTGTATAACCCTCAGCAACACCCTTTCAGCTCGTTCATAGTGATCATTTGTAGTAATGGTTCCTTACCCCCTCTGCATGTCATGTCCTTCCACCATGACACAATAGACGGCTCAGGCTACACTTCTCTCTTCATGACTCACAGAGGCCAAGGCAGAGGTCTGGCTTCTGGTAAACTGCTTAAAATTGAAGAAAGCCTTACTTGTGGTTCAATTTGAATATCAGAAACATTTCCTCTGGCCAAAATACACAGTGGTTTTCTTTTTTGTTTCTTAAAGGGGCTGCAGCCTTGCAGTAATATCTGGAATACTCTATGGATCTACATTTGTGCCAATCATTTACATCAAGGATCACAGTAAAAGAAATGACAGCATGTACGCAGGCGCTAGCCAGTACGGTGAGTGAGGAGCTTTCCTCCTGATATTCTATTAGTAGAAAAAGGAGCTATGATGAAGTCAGCACTGCTGTGTGCCTTTGTCTTTTCATTTGTAAGTGATGAATTAGAAGGCACCAGGAATAAAGGTAGCAGTGGACATTGAAATGTTTTCATGGGATCTGTAACATACAAATGGAATCAACTATGGTCAGAATTCATTTCCACTGCTGGGATCTCAGCACGCAGTTCCCAGATTTCTAGCAAAATTCAGAGATTATGAAGAGCCCTTCATGTCTAACATCATAACCTCTGGGAAGACGTGTATTCTGTGCTTTTAAAAAGTTAAAGTATAGCACACAGTATTCTTAAACCAAGTAAACGTCAAAGTATAAACCTGTTCAGTCAGAGGATATTCTTTTTCAAGGACAAAGTGGTCCATCTGAAAGGGTCAGCATAGTGCCTCCAGTTCTAAAGTCAATATCTCAGAAGCAAACTGAACATTCCGTGCAACAACCCTGGGCAAGCTGAAAGGGAGCTGAGAGGATGGAAGGGTCTTGTAACTCCATGGAAGCATGGCATTCTTAAGGAAGCAAGGAAGAGAAAGTGAACTTCTGGGTTCTGTAATGTGGAAAATCAATGTGATTTGTTAACTAGATAAGAGAGAAATGTGAAATGTAGAACTCCTAGGAAGCAGGTAAGATAAGAAAGTCACAAGCTCAAGGCTTGAGTCCCCACAGGGAGAACTTGAGTTATTGTTGAGGTTTGAACTGACTGATGATCTTGAGGCTGCTGGCTCCTTTCCTTCTTTCTCTACTTGGCTTCATGTGCAGTACTAGAACCTTCTACTGATCTCCTTTATTTTAAGGTTTTTATGTAAATTCTTTTTTAGATTTGGGGTTTCTTTTCTTTTTAAAAGATAATAACTAAAGGAAAATTTAATCAAAGAAAGGAGAAAAAAAAAACCAATAAAACATAGGAAAAAACAGAGCCAAAAGTGAGTTTGAGATCTGTGGAACACTTGTGTACTTGCTTGAAATAAGCCATGGCTCTCATGGCCACAAGGAAATTAATTCAGTCCCAGAAGTCAGTGAACACAGATAAAAACAATTGATTCTTCAGGAAGAAAGCCCTCCTGATCCTGGGACATAGTAAACAATGCCCACAACTGTCTTTTACTGTCAATAGATAATGAGTTTTTAGGTGATGTCCTTACAACTCTAACAGTATGATGCAGTCTGATGGGAGCAAACTTTATTCCAGATTGTTAAACAATAATCCTCAGCAGGCATTACTCTGTCTTGTTTAACTGCACATCTCTATCATGCACTCTGTTCCAAGGTCTTTTGCAGAAACCAATTGGTTAGCTCCTACGGCAACTGACACCATTTGCTATTGCCATATCCTAGCTGCAAACTATTAAATCAGAGAGCTATTAGGCAGGTTTCTCCAGTCCCACGTCCGTGAGGAAGGACTCACCTTTGCAGTCTGTGCTTTTAAAGTTATGATATCCTTCTGCGGATAGATGGGTGGATTTCATTTCTACGATCCACAATGTTATTTCACATTTAGAAGAAGAGATAGGCATGCCGTTCAAGTCTTCATCCGTGAGCACATCCTTGTCAAAACTGTAGATGAGAGTAGCGTTGACTACAAGGTAGATTTTCTAGCCAGGCTCCTGCAGTGCACCCATCTGGGTGGCACAGTGCCATCTGCTCAGGCCGTCACTGATATTAGGGTCTCCAGGATGGGCCACCATCGTGTGTCATTACCCTTCCGTGCCTTGCAGCTAGTTGGTTGAAAACAGACAAAGCTGTCTTTGGAACAACTTCCAACACTTTCTGACCTCCAGCTCAGCTGTGATCCGAAGCAGAAGTGCTGATCTCTGAGCGGATCAACAGACCTTGGAGTCTGGGGACACACACGTGCCCATTTTTAATCCATGTTCTCCCCTCTGGTCTATATCAAGATTTAAAGCAGTTGCTGAGGTCCATAGTACAAATAGGCTGGATGCCAAGAACTTCTTAAAAGGCAACTTGACATCATAGTCAGATACTATTCTCTGTTTCTTACTGAGATTTCCAGGGTTATAGGAAAAGTAGCCTGACAGAGTCTCAGTAGTTAACTCACTTAACATTTCTAGATTTTAAATCTGTTTATTAAAATTGAAACAAATAGCGCATTGGAGATTTAGAATAACTAGGTATGATGAATGGTCCTGCACATTTAAGGTCCATTTCTGTGAGTTTGTTTTATGTTCAGAAATTATAATCTGTTGTGGTAGCTAATATGACGTTTGCATTTTGCCATCACGTTTGCAGATTTAGACTACGTTTTCGCACACTGCAGCGGCATCTTTCTTACAAGTACAGTCTACTTTGTGGCCTACTGTGTAGCCATGAAAAATAGGCCAAAGCTGTATCCAGAGGCAGTCTTACCAGGTAAGAAAGAATATTAACTACAAAATCTTATTAGTCTGTGTAAGTGCCAGTTCCACTAAATGAACCTGAATAATCATTAGAGGGCGAGGAAGGGGAGGAAAGAAAGAGACGATCTCATAGGAAGGGAGGGAGGGGAGGGAGGGAGGGAGGGAGGGAGGGAGGGAGGGAGGGAGGGAGAGAGAAAAAGAGACAGTTCTCTTAAGTGTCCTGGCTCAGTTCACCATCAAATATGAAGCACTGAAAAAACCCCAGATACATATGTAGCAGAGGATGGCCTTATCTGACATCAATGGGAGAGGAAAGAGGCTTGTTGCCCCAGCAAAGGAGGATGCTAGAGGGATGAGGCAGAAGTGGGTGAGTGGGTGGAGGAGCACCCTCATAGAGGCAAAGGGGATGGGGGACGGGGATGGGACGGGGAGTTGTGGAGGGGTAACCAGGAAGGGAAATACTGTTTGAAATGTAAATGAATAAAATGATTTCTAAAATAAATAAACAAGAAGCATTAATAAATAAGCAAGAAGAAGAGCATTAATACAAAGTGTGCTTTGCGTCATGATCCTTTAGTCATTGACTGTTATAATAACAGTTTCCCGTTAAAGAGTTCAGCATAGTTCAATATGTTATATTAGTATAGAACCTAAATTGTCAAAACATTAATTTTGATGTTTCTTGTGTTAAAGTCTCTTCTAGTAGGATCATCAGTCTGTACAATTTTTCCCCTACCATTTTGATATTAGGGTTACAAGCCAGCTTCCTGTGCCTGTATTTACAATAAAAGAAGTATCAACAAATAAAGAGTCTGAAGTCACTTAGAAAAGTAGTTTATTCAAGAAGTTCAAAAGGAAAATATAGTTCCTGGAGCATTAATACAAAGTGTGTTTTGCGTCATGATCCTTTAGTCATTGACTGTTATAATAACAGTTTCCCGTTAGAGAGTTCAGCATAGTTCAATATGGAGTGCGTGTCCACCAGGAAATACTTTTACATAAGGTATCTGATTATTTTGAGTGTCTGGTTGATAAGCAACAGTAGAGTGTTATTGAACACCTGGATAACGCACTGCAGATTACTTAGCTTGGGTTTTCACTTAAAGGATGGGCTTCTGTCCTCCCGCATCTCAGTACCCATCCCAACCTCACAGGATGTCAGATCTGGTACTCTCTAGGCCCCTCCCGTCCCTCAGTCCCTTCTTCAGCTCCTCCTTAACATCCACAAAGGGAATAATTCATCATCTCCCTCACAGCCGCCTAGAACACAGGAATCACTCGCCTTCTAAAGGGACCACAAAGCATAGCTCAAAACTCCAGAGGGGCCAGCGTTGTTTATAGGAGTGCTTTTAGACGTGTGCTTTCACAGTCCCTGGTGTAGGAGGTAGGAGGTTCCTCGGCAGAGGAACACGTGCCTCCCACATATGCTCCCTGTGTTCCAGGCTTCCTGTCCGGGGTGCTGTGGGCCATCGCCACCTGCTGCTGGTTCATAGCCAACCACTCACTGAGTGCTGTGATCAGCTTCCCGATCATCACTGCTGTAAGTGGCCGGTTTCCTGGATTGTTCTTACACTAAAAATAGACAAGCTGCCACTCTTGAGTTGACATGTGCTTGATTGCTAAGGAGCGAATGTTTATAACCTCTTTTTAATAGGTTTGCAGATACCCCATCTTCTACATCCCTAAAGTGTTTCCTTTGGTCATTTTGCCTAATGACATCTGGAATATATTATAATTTTCTATTCCTGACTCTCTCTCGGGCTCATTTGTGTGATACTGTATAAATATAATGTGAGACAAAAGTTCTTCTCACTATGTGTCCCTGGGTTGAGGAAGTTTTCAGATGGCATTAATCATAAGGACTGCTGTCTGCTTCTGTGGGTTTGGAGGACTTAATTACGTGAAACATAGGTAACAGCAAAAACCAAAATGCTTATTTTGACATACCATAAGTAATGCTAAAGTCATCCCCACTTTGAAGATGAAGAAGTTGAGGCATCTGCAAGAGTGCTGCCTGAATCACAGAACTGGTGGAAACCAGAACTTCCGAGAATAGTTCCCACAGCTCCTGTGGATCCCCGGGTCATCATAACCTTAGACAGTCTCCAGTCTTCTCTTTCTATAGCTATATATAAAAATAAAACCATGTAAGCAATGGGAGTTCCTGGAGGCAATGACAAGAGTGAAAAAAAGTATAATACACACACACACACACACACACACACATTTGTAGTGTAGTATATAAATGGGCATTTTCTTCTTTAAGGATCTTATTTTTTTTAATTATGTTTATGCATGTGTGCCTGTGTGTGGGCATGTGTAACTGGGTCCAGATGCCCCTGGAGCTGGAGTTGCAGGCAGTTGTGAGCCATGTAACATAGATGTTGGGAACAGAGCTTGGGTCCTCTGCAAGAGTGATCAGGTCCCTTACCTGTTGAGCCTCCACCCCAGTGTTCCTCTCTTCTGACCAGTTTGTTCTCCTGATTCCTAAATAATCATGACAGACATTCCTTCTTTAAGTCATTTCAGTAGCATACCTGTGTAAACCTAAAAAATTAAACCTTGACTAGTCTAAAACAGATTTCATAAAGGCTTGATGTGGGTTTCAAAGAGTATTTTGTTTGTTTCCAAGACGATGTCTTTGTAGCCCAAGCTGGTCTCAAATTTAAAATCCTCCAGAATGTTAGAAGTCACAATCATGTCTCACCAAGCCTGGCTCACACAGCATTCTTTGGATCGTTCTGTATTCATTAAATAATCTGCAAACAAAACTAAATTCAAATAAAATCTAAGTAGTTTTTTGTTTAAACAACCTGCATGTTGGTATGAAACGGAAATGCCTAACTCTGCAAATCTCAATAAATTTTTCATTAGATCCAAACAAAGTCTTTATGAAAGGAAGAAGGAGAGAGCGGAGGAGGAGGAAGGAAGACCCATTTCTCAATGCATGGACCCCCTCACATGTATTATTTTCCAGAAGGAAAATAGACAGTTCAAGCATCCCAAGCGATTGCAGCTGCTGTGAAACGATCTCTCTTTGCACGGCCCTCCTTTGCCTGGGCTGTACATTGTGTTAGCATCACTTCCTAAAACCACATATAACTTCACAGCAATGCTCAGAGCATGAATAAAGGGGTAATTTAAAAAGTCACCAGGTAGGAAGCTTCCGAGACCAGTGCCACCCTATGGTCCTTTCTTCTCTGGAGAGAAATGCATTTTCAGAATGAAGAGGATAAAGATTCCTGAGCAACCGGTGTAATACTGATGTTTCCGCCCACCCTTACAAGGCGCGTGCTTCTCGTTTGAGTTGGATTCCTGGGATCAGCACTTTCAAATCTGATGTAAGGCGGTTCCTTTGATCTAGTTCTCTGGCCCCTTTGATGCTGACTTCGCAGATGGTGATAAATGGAAAACAAGGCATTTTTATTACTTCCCTTACATGCTAGAAGCAGTAGAATCAAACTTTATTGGGCCAGCCTTGTAGACAGTGGGAGTAGGGCCGGGAGAGAGAACATTGTGGAATTGTTTATTGAAGCTCTTCCAGAGTCCCTGCAGGGTTTGAAGAGGAGTCATTAAAATTCTGATCTCGTATGTCTTCTTCACCAGGCATCACAGCTAAGCCGACTCCACTGTTTTCCTTGCTGGTGAAAAACACTCATACCAGATCTGAACAGCTTCACATTTTCAAATTGTAGAAATGTGCCTTTTCTTGTTTCTTCTCATTTTCCATTTTGTATACTTTTTTGACTCTTGTCCTTACTTCCAGGAACTCCCATTGCTTTTTACATGGTTTTATTGTTATATATAGCTACTTTTAGCATCCCTTCCAGTTTAGTGTTAGTCAGGGTTGGTTGGTCTGTACTGTTGGTTGGGGGCCTGGTACTGCCATTCTCTATCTAAAGATGCCCTTGCTTCATTTCGGAGATTGGATCATGTAGCTAATGCTGAGAAAATATAAGGTCTATTCATACACATTATTCTATCAGTCTCTTTATATGCATCTAAGAAGTGCATCAAGAGAAAAGCAAGCTATTTGTTTAGTTTAAAAGAGGAAAGTTATTTGTTTCTCTTCTGTCTTTTGGTTTGTTGTTTGGGTTTTTGTTTTGTTTTATTTTAAACCAGGATTTCCCACACATAAGGGGAGCACTGTACCACTGAGGTATAGTCCCTTCTCTCTCAAATATTACTCTACCTTTTTAGACAGTTTTGCTAAACTAGCCAGGCTGGCTTTGAACTCAGTCTTTAACCCTGCCTTCAATTTTTAGTACTCTTGCATACCCACACTACAAGACCTGACTAAAATAGTTTATCATAAGCATATTACATTGAAGAAAATTGTTTAGTGTGATAAAATATTAAAGCATCATCAAAATAATAGCAATAATGACCATGAAGACAAAACAGAAAAAAGAAAAAAAAAAGAAATCTGATATAAGGATGTTATTTTGATTCTTGGATCAATGTGGAACTATAGTTTAGAATATAGGGTTCCTCCCCTGTTCCGCCCCCCTACAAATATGTTGCTTGTAGCTTATGGTATTTTTCTAGGGTGCAGTTATATTTTTAAAACTCCAGTAAAATTAAAGGTTTTATTGTTTGTTTGTTTGTTTTCTAATTTAAGGGTCCTGGACTTATTGCTGCACTTTGGGGGATCTTCGTTTTCAAGGAAATACAGGTAAGGACGAAGAAATGATTGCTGTCCCCGAATCAGTCTCCTCTAGGAAATTAAGAACTTTGGATAGGCGCTTAAATTCAAAGGGTTAGCAGACCCCATGAGAACACCATTCTTCTGCTATGAGATAGGATGGGGCTTAGCGAAGTGCTCCCGTAGTCGGGTGTACAGCACTTAATAGCTGAAAGCTCAGATTTTAAATGTAATTGTATCAACTTACAGCTTCCTTTCTAATTCACCAAGTGTTGCAGTAAATCTCCAACACCAAAAAGCCCTTGCAAAAAACACACGACCCAGTTACAATATTTATAAGCTGCAGGCCTAGACTGGGCAGATCTACCACTTCACTACTCTATTCCCCAGCTATGAGATACCTTGCTACTTGTGGCTTCTCTAGGCCATGGTGATTCTGTTCCATCTTCCTTCCACCTCCTCTTCCTCCATCTTCCTCCTCTCCCGTCTCTCTCTTCCTTCACTCTCTAAAACCTCCAGCCCCACCCACCTTTCCCTTCCACTGTCCAATCACAAGCTCTAGACTTTATTTGACCAGTTAAAATGGGAAGAAGATTCACATGAAATCACCTGAGTACATGATCCACTCCTCAGTGGGTCAACCCCTCTTGAGGAAACATAATTAGCATCAGAATATAAACAACAGGATAACCCACATCAACCAAGTTCAGCTGGAGAGCCTGTGCATATGTGTCTTCTTTAAACAAATTTACTGAGTGCCTGTTCTGACCTAGTACTAGTAGCTAAGTTAAGACTTCTGAAAACTAAGGATTTTAGGAGACCTAAAGAGCTAGTGTGGGACTCACATACATGGAAATTTGTGCAACAGAAACTGGGCCCCACCTGGCAGCTCTGGGTGCTGCACTTCATTAGTAGAGAATTAGACATAGTCTCTAGTACTGAGGCTCCCAGCAAGTCAGACAATTTACCTGGCCTAAACCCACCTTACAAAGCTCTGATCAAAGACAAATTAATGTGCTCTAACATGATTCTTTATTAAATTGCAAAAAGAGCATGTAAAATTTGTCTTTGAATTATGTGTTAAGGGTAATTACTAACTCTTAGAAATAGTTTTTAATTTACTTTTGCATTTATTTATGTACGTGTGTGTCAGTATGTGGGTATGTGCATGCAGAAGCCAGAAGACGGTGTAGGATCCCCTGGAACTAGACTTCAGGCAGTTGTAAGCTGCCCCGTGTGGGTATACTGGGAACTGAACTCCAATCCTCTGGAAGAGCAGCAAGCTCTGATAACCACTGAACCACATCTCCAGCCCCAAGTGTGACCAATCCTGATAAGGGCTATGAATTTAAAAGCACAGTCCCTTAGGAGCGTCCACACCTTCTCCCTTCTGGGTACTGTTTCCACTGTGTCTGGGGTTTGCTACACAAATTTACTTCTGTCCTGTGAATTTGTTACAACTGAAGCCCAGTACTCCTAAGGAACTGTCAGGAAAAGATGACGAATGAGGACAGGAAAACTCAGTGTGCTGAGAGAGTCCTGCCGTGTGGTTAGGAGAGCTAGCCTCAGGTACAGTTGTCAATTTGGCCTCTTCTGTTGAACTCTGATTCACCACAGGGCAGCCACACTAGACACTCCATCCTGGTCTTCCCTCACACCAGATCTGGACAAAGGGCAGTAAAGAGGGAACCCTTCCCTCAACTTTAAATCTTACATGATCCACCCCCACTAGGTTTTCACTCATACTTCATTGGCCAGGCATTCAGGGGGGAGATGCTCAGAAATGCAGCTCCCAGCTCTGCTGGGAATCACCCAGCCTTCACAAATTCACTCTCCACAGTAAGTCAGTCAGTTTTCTCCAGAGACACAGCATCCCATCTCCAGGCTTCCTCCCGTTTGCCCCTCTCTTAAGTAATTTTAGGTTACTTGTCTGGGTGAGCCGAATTTAATCAGTGTTTTGGTGAGAGGAAGGTGGCCATCTGCACTTTCCCTGCAGATGCCGAAGGCTGCATATTGATATTCCTATCTCCCTCACCCCAATCGACCTCTCAGAATCTCTGTGTGCTCATTACATGACTATAATTAAATCATGTCACTTCTAAGAAAACCGCCAATAGCATTCTATGATTTCTGTATTAGATAGTCTAGGAAGGGAGACTAGTTCTATTGGAAAAGTGCTTAACTTGAAGCACGGGAACTTGAGTTCGATCCCAGAATCCAGACTAAAATAAAAGTCCAGGTGTAGTGGTGCACACTTGTAATCCAAGTACTGGAAAGGCAAAGAAAGGAGGTTCCCTGGGACTCCCTAGCTACCCAGGCTAGTCTACTAGGTGACAAGGCCACTAGGGTAGAATGCGTATTTAGAATTAGGCATTATTCTGGTTTTGGAGTATACAGATCTTGCCTTACAGTGTACAGAGTCTATCTGTACAAAGGGGCGAGTGAGCAGCTACTAGCTATCATTCAGAAAGGATAGGCAAGACAAAGAGGGCTCTGGGAACCATTCTATGTGAAAAATGGCTGAAGGGGATAAGATATTGTCCAGAAAGTATGCTCATGCATAGAGGATTATTGTTTCTCAGTGTTTGAGGGTTTAATCTCAGGAGGGAGCTATTGAAATCGATCTATGTATACCCCTATAGATAGATCTCATGGAAATGAACTATGTCTGCTTTCGGCAAGAAGGTATTTCTTTGAGACTCAGACCGTGACGGAGCTGCATCAGGATAAAGCTATCCATGTCTTCCATCTTTAACACAAGTGCCCATGCATAGTAGCAAAAGCTTATTTCCTTGCACCTCTTTGTTTCTTCAGACCCGTCTCCATACCATCTTCTTTCTCAAAGACTAGGGTTGTCTCCTTGGCCTCCTTACATTCATTCTGGTCCTCCTATCTGTTTCACATCCTCCACACCAAAAAAAAAAAAAAAAAAAAAAATGTGTAGACTTTCCAGAATGCAAATCTAAAATGTCAACACCTACATCTCCCTGTTTCTTTAATACTTTATTGCTCAAAAAAAGTAAGAACTATAGGCTCTTGAATACTCAGCCAGTCATTCACCCCCATCCCCACTGTCTTAGGATTTTATCACTTTGAAGAAACACCATGACCACAGCAAAGGAAAACATTTAACTGGGGCTGGCTCATAGTTCAGAGGCTTAGTCTATTATCAGCATAGTGAGAAGCATGGTGGCATACAAGTAGACATGGTGCTGGAGAGAAGCTGAGAGTTCTACATCTGAATCTGCAGGTAGCAGGAAGGTGACTGCCACACTGGGTGTGACTTGAGCATCTGAGACCTCAAGACCCACCCACGGGACTTCCCCCAGTGAAGCCACACCTACTCCAGCAAGGCCACACCTCTTTTTACTAGTGTCACTCCCCATGGGCCCATGGGAGCCATTCATTCAAACTACCACACACTCACCTTCATGCTCCAGGCATACTGAAACCACCTCGGAAACAGTCATGCTTCCTAAGAACAACAGCCTTTGCACATAACATTCTTTCCTCCAGGAATCTCCACTTGCTTCTCCCACTTTCTTGGGCAACACCTAAGGGTGGGAAGCCCAGCTCTACTCTCCAATCCAGCTCCATGAAGAGTCCAGGAACATATGCACAAACAGCATGGTGATGCTTGTTAAAAGCCCTCATCTATCTTCATCTGTCATGTTCCTTTACTTGGTTTCCCAGGGTGTGCATTGTGGGTACTCACATACGTTTATTCAATGGATGAATTAGTAAGACTATTGCAGATTTCCTTAGGAGATTCGTTGATTGCCAGGAGAGGACAAAAAAGAAGAAAGAGAGAGAGAAAAAAATAGAGAGAGAGAGAGCAAGCATACCAATAGCCAGAGCATATGATGCAGTAAAGATCTATGATCCGTGACAGTCTTTTTAAAATATACATGTTGTAAATTTAAATTTGATTCAAGTTTTATTCAATGCAACCATTCTTGTTTTTATTACTCAGGGTCTCCGAAACTACTTACTGCTGATGCTTGCTTTCTGCATCATCTTGACTGGGGCCTTGTGCACAGCGTTTTCTAAAATTTAGCTATTCACAGCAAGAGCAGTACATGGCAGCAGTGGCTAGGAGAAGGCCTGTGCCGCACAAGCTGACACTGCGGACAGCTAAGCTGTAGAGCAGTGGAGCCCTGCCACTCTGGGAATGAATGGAGAAATGACTGTTTACTCCACAAATGTGAGAACGAAGAGAGAGACCATGTTTCAGTTCAGCATGTATGAAAACTCCTTCCGATGAGCTGTTAACGAAGGCAGGACCTCGCTGGCTGGCTCAAAGGCATGCTGGATCATCCTGTTTGGTGGTGCTGGCTTCATCAGTGTCTATTTAATATTATAATCCAGAAAATAGGATGGAGTTTGTACAAAGGAAATTACCATCCAAATTTATAATTTATTAATAAAGAGGAGCAAAAATAAATACTTTCTTGGTTGAGGGAAGGAACACAGGCATACCTTGTGGAATATAAATTCAAAGATATCGGCCCCTTTGCTAGAAAAAGTAAATGTCATAGTTGATACCTGAATGCTTAAAAGGCCAGTTCATTATTTTTAGCCAAAAATTATTACTTTAATATTGCTCGGCTCTTAACATTGCCTGCCCTTCTTAGCTGAAAATGTTTTGATAATTATTCCAAATAAAACCGACCTCAGAGAGCAAGTCACCACCACTCATGTGTACGTTCACAAGCACACATACTTGTGTGCATGGTTCCAGATTTGGACACGTTCTAGGGTTGCTAAAATAAAAGCTTTAGTTCATCAGGTTCAATTTAAAGGAAGCAGATTTCTTTGACTGCACAACTATTTTTTTGTCCTTAAACACAGTTACTTTAGGAAATCATTTTAACTGGAAGTATTTGTTTGGATCCTATTTTAACTGGTCTCCAGGAGACAAAAGAATGTAGCAAGTGTATTGATTTGATTCTTTAAGGAAAAAACCTGCAAGCACATTGCTCACTACCATGCTCTCTGCACTCTTAATATAATAATGGAGTTTGGCTGTGCCTTTTACCCATGTCCTCCTTACACTGCAGTACTTTGCTGTGCCGGAGCAACAGAATAGCATCCTGCACCTGCCTAGGCTTAAACCTCAGATGCTCCGTCTGAATTATATGGCTTTGGACCTGAGCTCTGGGCATGGCATGCTTCCTGTGAAAGGGGGTTAATGATAGGATGTGTCTTGAATTCCTTTGTCCAAACGTTTCCTTGCCTGACAAGCACTCAAAACTTCTTTGCCATTGTTACTACATGTTAATCAAGGGGAAACAAAGTTTACAGATGGGAAAAACTTACAACTTATAAAAACTACTGGACTTAACCACCCTTAACCCAATTATACTTTGTCTTGCCAAATCAGAAATATCACTGGAGTCCCTTCTAATCATTGAATTGTTCACACAAATATATTTGATAATAATAATGTCTTTTATCTATTTCAGTTTTTACTTGAAATGTCATTAAATTGTGATAATATGACAACTTCTGAATAAACTTATGGCAAAAAAGCTATTTTTTTCTTCTTTAGATATATTTTAGAATTTCATGGTGGGAAGCCTTTAATCATTCTTTGTAAAGTTACCAATTTTAAATAGGATGTAAGGAAATTTCAGGAAAAAAAAAACAAAAAAGAAAAAGGGGCCCTTATTCTACCCAAGCAATGCCTACAATATTTAAAAAAAAAAAAAAAAAAAAGTGTTATATGAGAAACAAGCTTTTCCAAAATAGTTTCCAAACAATTTACTGTTCATGGTTACATTATAGGGGCAGATCTGAGTCCTAGCACACTCGATGGCATTTGCCAGGTTCTGTGTCTTTTGAAACTGGGCCATGTGGCTATTAGGAATGGGGAGGCACTCTCTTTAAAGTGGGCTGGAGAGCTGAGGGGAAGACTCAAACAGTGCTGGCTAGAAGCCACAGGACCCTTTCTAATCGAGGACGTAGCTCCACATGTTGTAGGCAGCCTAGTGAGGAAGGGATTCCAGTCCTCTCTGCCCTGGTGTCTGCATGTTCATCTTGATGTAGGTTTTAATGTCTGTCTATCTGTCTGTCTGTCTGTCTTATCTGTTTTTGTCTCTCCCCTCCTGCCAGTTAACCTAACAGAGCAGTTTTACAATCTCCACTCTGTGAGTTTTTGAAGTTTTTATTTCCCTTGTCTGGTACAGCCAGCCAGATTCTGCTGTTTTGATCTTTTCGAGTTGTGCTTTCTATTTCACCTTAATGAAAATGACAACCATGTTTGTACCAAAGAGCTCCTGCCCCCTTGTGTCCAGAGACAAAACTGCATAAAGTAAAAGGAGCCACCCCGTAAGGCTGATCTTCACATTGCAGAACACAGAGAACAGAAAATAAGGAATCGGGCTTAGCAATATAGCATTTCCTTTGAACTACTAATGGGTCTTTATTCCTAATTAACTTCGATTAGTGTGACTGACTACAATACCTGTTGGTGCTTAAAGTCACATTGAGTTGAAAAAAGTAAGTTGTACAACCTTGTGTACAGCATGATACCCTTAAAGAAAATTGCTAGTGATCAAAGTAACCCGTATGTATATTTATATAAACATTAAAAGACAATGTGTCGCCAGGTGGTGGCGGTGCACCTCTTTAATCCCAGCACTTGGGAGGTAGAAGCAGGCAGAGCTCTCTGTTCTACAAAGTGAGTTCCAGGACAGCCAGTTATACACAGAGAAACCCTGCCTCGAAAAAACAAACAATAAATAAAAACAATGTGTCAGACTCATAGAGATGGCTTTTTGGACCTGGAAGGAGATTGGTATGTCAATGTGGGGGGAGAGAGAAAAGCTGTTTGCATTAAGCAATCATGTACTTAGCATTTGTTATTTATGACACATTTTTTTTGGTATATTTTGACACATTTTGTATTTTTTGTCTTTTGTAATTTTTAAAAGATTTAAAAGAACTGGAGCAGGAGGGCACAGGACTTCTCTTGGGTATAGACAATGATGCTGAGCCACTGGGTTGAAAATAAACTAATGTGGATGAAGAGGAAAACAGCCCTGGGTGTCCTGGCAGCTTAAGTCACTCGTGTGCAAGGTTACTGTGTACATTCTCAGAGCCATAAAATGACCAAGGGGCAGGTGTGAACAGTCAGCCCATTTACACTCCTGCTATGTCTCCAGCACATCCCGTTTAAAGCTAGCGCATGGGCACTTACAGCTGTCTATCAGAACCCTTGGACTACACAGAACACTGGGAAGGTCTCCTTTTCCAGAATGGGTGCATATTTTCCTGTGTGTGTTTCTCTGCTCCTTCAAGCCTTCTGGTTCCACCCAGACTGTGCCTGCCATGCTTTCAAGTACTGCAAACTCAGGAATGCACTTGAAAGCCACCTTTTCATCAGCTCTGTCACAGATGGGAACTGCCCCATCACCAGCATCACAGGTTTCTGGTCTTCAAACCCCGCTTAACCCTCCCTAAGTACATGAGGCTCCTGACTTCACCAGACAGAATTTCTATGTATCTTGTAGTTTCCCATCACTGATATAAATAGTCATTAAGTCATTATGAAATCAAGAGAGTTTACAGTTTTTTTGGCATCTGTTAATAATACCTCACACACAATTATATGGTGTACGAAAGCTGTTCAAATGGAAAACCTTTAAAACCTCTCTAGTCATCACAGAGCAAGAGTGGACCAGCAAGTTGACTCAAGAGAGTAAATAAGATGCTTGCCATCAAACTTGACAGCCTGAGTTGGATCCTGCAGACTCACAATAGGAGGATAGAACTAGAGAATGCATACAACCAGGAGTGTACAGCTGAGAGCGGGAGATAAGTTCATGTCCGTAAAAAATGGAAAAGATAAGCAAGTTACGATGTGCTTGAGAACTATGGTGGAATGCCAATTAAAAACATGAAATAAGCCACCAACACATGCATGGAAGTATTTTATCTTGAAAAACCATTAGGCAGGGAGGAAAACAAAAGAATTTCTAAAACTTATCAGGTTGAGCATTATTCTCTTACGTAAACTACAGAGTCACCTGGGGAGCTAGAGAGATGGCTCAGCTTTGGCTTATCTTCCAAAGGTCCTAGGTTAAATTCCCCGCACCTACATGGAGGCAAACAACTGTCTATAACTGTAGTCTCATAGATTTGGTGCCTTTTTATGGTGTAAGACACACACGTATAAATAATAAGTCAAGGGCTGGATAGATGGCTCAGTAGTTAAGAGCACTGACTGCTTTTCCAGACGTCACGAGTTCAATTCGCAGCAACCACATGGTGGCTCACTACCATCTGTAATGAGATTCGATGCCCACTTGTGGTGTGTCTGAAGACAGCGACAGTGTACTCGAATGCATAAAACAAATCTTTTTTAAAAAAATAAAATCTTTTTTTTTTTTTAAAAAAGTCCATGTTTTTTACTTGACTCTTATTTGCTGCTCACTAAATGCCATGTGAGTTATTCTCCTGAGGATCGAATGGACATCTGTTGACAAGATGTCCTAGCCCTCAAAAGGACAGCTTGGGTCTCAGCTTGATGCAATTAACCATGTCTTCACTGCCAAAGATGGAAAAGCTTATAAAACTGGAGCGCCTCTAAGATGATTCATTCAACTTTTATAATTATAGAAAATTCAATCAAATGCTTAAAATGAATTATTCTCATAATATCAGGTACCTGGTTGCCCAACTTTAAGTTTTAAAGACTATTCATCATTTATTCATGGGAAGATGCAGACTTGACCACCAGAGGGCAGTGTATGCATGCTAGATAAATTTGGGATCAGCTCAGAAACTGGACACATCCTCTGCCAATCCTGTCTTTCTCCTGCAACTATCCTCCATCATATATGTGGCCTGTGGATGACTGTACCAAGAGCGTTCGTGTGCTTGAAATCACTACTGTATCTTTTATGTCTCAGCTGTGCCTCTAACTCTCCATGTGCCATCTGTCTCTCAATGATTACTTTCGCCGTCTTTTTATTGGTGTTTGGACTTCATCATTTAGTTTCCCATAAGGTGGAGACATCACAAATAAACTTGGGTTAGAAGTATGTAAGTGCAGAGTGTGTCCTTGTCGAATGCCACCAACACCCGGGACACAGCTAAGCCACACTCTTCTCTAACCACATGGCAATGCATCCCCACTGACTCATCAGGCTGCACAACCTCGGTTTTCTCAAAGATGCACTAGTAATTCTTTAGCTTAATTAGACGCTTCAGGTCACAGAGACCTAGAACTATTTGCCCTGTTATTTTTGATGGCCTTTTTCCAATAAGAGGCTGAAATGTTTCCCCAGTGGGCTCATTAAGTCAAGCACTTGCTGTAACTACACGTCCAGTAAACGTGGAATCTCACAGACTTAACTCTCCCTGGCAGACTGGGCTGAGAAGGCATGTCACCGTCCCTCTCTCCTGGGTATGGAATTATACTGGGCAAAGGTGACGTGCGGGCATGAGACTGTGTTTATTTCAGTTCTGAAACACCTAGTGGAAAATCACAACCCAAATTCTACTGAAGACAGAAAGTTGGGCATGCCTGAAATCTCATCACAAGGCACAATGCTTTGCAGAATTGCCTCATTTACAGTCATGTCCCGCCCTGCATTAGGGCACGTTATTCTTCCATGCTCCCAAAACTTAAAAGTAATATTCCCTGTATACCATCTTGGCAATAAATCTGTTCACCTCAACACTAAGAACATATTTCTTGCCAAGCAGTGGTGGCACATGCCTTTAATCTCAGCATTTGGGAAGCAGAGGCAGGCAGATTTCTGAGTTCGAGGCCAGCCTGGTCTACAGAGTGAGTTCCAGGACAGCCAGGGCTACACAGAGAAACCCTGTCTTGAAAAATTGAAAAACAAAAACAAAAACAAAAAAGAACATATTTCTTAACTCTGAGGTGAGGGAATATAAAATAATTCTCACTGAATTCCAATAGATCTATGTGCATCCTGCAGGGAGGTGGGAAACACAGGGAAGTTTCATTTTGGATACTTGCACACCAGAGAGACTTTCTGTGAGCAGCAGACAACACATACCTCACAATTTCTTGTAAGTGTATCTCTTTTCAATGGCTGATGCAACAACTGTAGATATCCAATCACCTAGAATTAACCTTAATATCGGATAATGCTAACTTTTCTGCCTGAGAAGATGTTGTTTCAAGACTACAGAGCCAAGGAAGACAATATAATTTTCTCAGCTTGTGTGTAGTCTTCCCTGGCTCCATGGCTTAGCTCCATAACTCTTAGAACTCCAAGAACACACTTAGAGAAGCCCGTCAGGGGCCCCATCCCCAGGCGATCAAGAGCATACAAACAAAAACTGCTCTACCTGGCGGCTGGGGCTCAGAGCTGTCACCAAGAAAACTCTTCCCAGCATGAGTGTCTGACCTTTTCTGTATGATTCTTATGGTGTCCATCTTACAGTGTCCATCAGTTCTGTCTGGCATGAACATCAATTTCATTAAATTAGGTTTGCTTATTACAACAGACAAATTTGTCTTCAAAACAACAGCAAAGACACAAGGAAAAATTAAACATCACTCCTTGTTCTCTCTCGATTGCTCGATTTCTGTTTTCTCATACAGTTTTAGCGACTGTTTTCAGTATTTTCCTATCAAAATTGAAGGGCATCGTTAATATCTTTGTGTGTTTATCTTATGCACTTGATGTGAAAGTTTACAGTGTATGCCTAGACATCATGAAATAGGTACATATTTAAAGTTTTGGTTGATGCTTTAAAATGCTCTACAAAAACGTTGTAACTAAATTTCATCCCCACTAACGTTCCCTCACAGTCTGGCCAAAATGATTTTTAAGTGAGTTCCCACTGTGGCGGGAGTAATTGCCACGTGTGTGACATCATCTGTGTGTGTCTTGGCATCTGTGAGCGGGCATCCGCCATACTGTGCTTGGGTTCAGTCCCTCTGCTTCCTTTTCTGGAACTTTCTTCCTGTGTATAACTCTCAATAACTGATCCTCATTAGTTTGGGGATTTAGACTTACAATTTCAGAAATTGTAAGAATCGTAAGTCTTAATTGTAAGAAGAAGCCCCCTAGCCTGGTCTCTTCAATCTGTTTATTTTTTCATTTTGGTTGATAGTTATCATGCCTCACAAACCATAGACTCCTAGTGTATTCCACTGGTGGTAGTGCTGAATTTGATAATTGCATTAAGGTCCTTGCTGTGGGACTGCGTAAGGGTATCCTGGTTCTTGGCTGGCATGGGCCTAGAACCCCGAGACTCCAAGGGAGAAACGGCAGGAGTTCAGCTGCCGTGTGGGTCCGGGACTCCGCCGCTGCGCCAGTTTTTTCCCACACCTTGCCATTAGATTTACTTTTTTTTTTTTTTTTTTTTTTTTTGGTTTTTCGAGACAGGGTTTCTCTGTGTAGTTCCGGCTGTCCTGGAACTTACTCTGTAGACCAGGCTGGCCTCGAACTCAGAAATCCGCCTGCCTCTGCCTCCCAAGTGCTGGAATTAAAGGCGTGCGCCACCACTGCCTGGCAACAATCATTGTTTTTATTGTTTTATCTATGACAGTTCTCCAACAACTTTTGCCCAAAGATTTCAGCACTTACAGGTAACTTTGCTTAAATAAGTGATTACATCGACAGTTGCAAAGGGGAGCTTCTATGATTATGTAATTAATTCTATGTTCATTACCCTTTAATCTTCTATAACACACCTCCCTGTGTGTGTTAGGAATCCTGTGTGGACGTAGGAATTAATTCCTGCAGCATGGCCAGCAGGAGCCCCTCAGCACTCCCATCAGGGTTTATGCACAGGATTCTCGCTTTGAGAGACGACGTACCTTGCACTTTCTCTCGCCCAAATGTGTAATTAGTTCCTATTTTCAAGCGATTCATTTTTTTCACTTAGAAATGATTCCTAGAACTCAGAACTGTCTAACTTTTTGTTTTCTGGAAGCACAGTTCTTGTCTACCTTTATCTGCTGTTTACTTGCTGCATTTTGCTTTTTATGGATGTTTTCTGATATCTAAATAAAGGTCCCATGGCAGACATCCCCGAGTTACACATTCTTAATCAGGCTCCTTTTCAGAGGTCTGAATTTGCTTAAATATTGTTCTGAGAGAGTCCGAGATTAGTAATTCAGTCTTAATTGAGGTAGAATCTTACAGAATCATTTTCAAGTGTGTCTATGTGTTCCAGGCTTGACAACTTGTTTCTTCTCATCTTGTATTATTCCTTCTGAGAGAACAGACCCCCGTCCTTTGATGCCTAGGGGAGGACGAGTCTCAAGGAGAAAGCATGTGACTCCTTTCTCTCCTCTGGGTGTTTCTCTGCTGTGACTCAATTCACATGCCCACCCTCTTCGGTTCCTCTATAGCAAAAGGCAGGTCACACTGCATCACCTTGTCCCCCCTTGCTGCCCAACTAACTCTCCTTCCTCCCCAACTCAGTACTGTCAGTCAAAGCTGTACAGCAAACAGTACTAGACCCTTATGGAGAAAGGAAAACTGTGAAGTCAGAAAGGTGAGTCACCTGTTAAAAAAAGAGGGATTTGCTTCTATTTTAACCATTGATTTTTTTTTTAAGCCCTTAAAATGAGTAGCTTTAGGATTTGAGATTAGTTACTGTGTCCCTGGCATCATCCTCTGATCAAATTCTTATCTGAAACTTAAAAAAAACAAAAACAAACAAACAAGCAAGCAAAGAACTCAGAAAGCACCAAAGACCTAACAGTCTTTCTGCCAAAACCCATCAGACTTTAGAGTCCAGTGCTTTGTGGGATCTTGAATTACACAAAGCTGAGAGACTCGAGATTTTCCCAGTTTTCCAGAGAGGCAGCTAGATGCAGGCTCTTGGTGTGTTTTGGGAATGTTTGTGGAATAAGCACTCAATGAGAATGGAAGAGAGGAGATGTCTCCAGTGGACCAAAGCCAGGACAGCTCCTGGAAGGCTTCAATGTTGAGTCCAGTTTATATTCTCATTTTCTACTCTAAAACCACAAGGCGGTCAGGAAAGCAGGCGAGGTTTCACAGAGCATAAGTGGCAGTCAGCAGGTTTTAAGGACAATGACCCATTGTCTCAGCTATTTCTCCAGGTCATTGTGTTCCAGGTACCAAGTGAAGTCATGCTTGGCAGATGCACAGTACAAACATGTGCCTTAAGTAAATCACTAATAAATCAATATCTAAACATTGGACTTTTGAACCTTATTCTGCTTCAGGTATTTGCAGAGGTTAAGACCGTTGACAGTGTGAGCCAACTGGAAGCTCTTGCTTGGCTTCTCTTTAGCCCAACTTATCAGTTAGCTACGTCTTTTGATTTCAAGCGATAGAAATCAACTTGAGGTGAACAGATATCACACAATTTATGCCTTTGTTGTCTCACGCTTATGAAAAAAACACTTGAAAAAAGCAACCTTGGGAAAGAGGTTGTCTTTTGGCTCATAGTTTCCAGGCACACTCAGTTCATCATGACCAGGAAGTCCCTGATGGCAGAATCTCTAGAGAACTGGTCACATAGGTAAGAATTATTGTGACAGAAACCTGATTTGAGGTGTTCTTGCTTCCACAGCAAAACATGCTAGGATATTTTTAATGAAAATACAAGTCAAATTGTTTCTGTTATTAATGTTCAAGTGTACTTCAATGTAGAATCTAACAGTCTTTCATGTTCAACAAGCTTGAAGGTTTTCTCTTATTGACATTGTTAAGGAGTCACCTCTTTGCTGTGATCTTGAGAAGAGGGAGATCTGGAATGTTTGCCCAAAGCAGGGGTTCAAGTAAGCAGTGGATGGTAACAGACACTAGGAAATTCTGTCAGAAGCATCTGGTTTACTGTCCACAGTTAGGTTATTTCACTAATTCTTTCCTGAAAGAAGTTTTTCCAGCTTTCAGCTGAGTTAAAGCCTGACCAGTTTTGCTGGACCACCTGAGGCTGGAAGATGAGCAATTGCAGAGCTGAAGTGGATTCCTGCATGTTGTCTGTCAGCGGAGTGGAAATCTACTGGGACAGATATAGACTATGGACAGAAAGGACTTGGGAGGATTTTTATCACAGACATATGCTAGAAATCTGCTGGCCTGTCTCGGGCGAGGCATCTAGAGCCCATTTGAGCTGTGACAGATGGATCCAAGTCACAACTCCCTAAACCTTACATAATAGATTTTAAAGCTGACAAAAAGAGAAGTTTTAGATATGTTAGCAGGACCACTGTCTGTAATCTGCATTGACATCCCCACTACAAAGAAAGCAGTTAATAAATCTTCAAAGAACTAAACTGGATTCACACCTTTGACCACAGCTAAAGTAAGGCCTGAAGATTATAGAACGTGATAAAAGCATGGATTCATCTGTAGTAAGACAGAAAAGTCCTGGAGGAAAGGGAACAAGTTGGAAAACGAGACTGAGGACCCAGAAGATGGGAAAAAACACTAACACTTATTACTCTTCCAGAGCACTGGGTAGATGGAAAGATAGAGATGTTTTCAGCACAATTAGAGGCACTTTGAAGTCTAGATTTAGAAAACAACCAAAGGAAATTAAAACTTTTTGAGCCTGTGACTATGATAATTTTATTTTCTTAAGAGCTTTAGTAGCCAGTGTTCCTGTCACCAAGAAGAGATTAATAACTTATCAGAACTCTGCTGATGTTAAACTTGGAGCTCTGAAGTTTTAACATAATATGTATCATTTTGTCTCATTTTCCACATGCATTAAATCACTTTCTCAGATCCCCACAACTTGCATAAACTGTCTATTTTTCTTTCCCTTTGAAAACACCCAGTCATTTAAATCTTTATTACAACTTGCATATTGAGAGTAGTCATAGAAAAAGTAAGTCATGTTAAATCATCGTTGAGAAAAAAGGATGAGCAAGAAGCAATTTTTACATCAGTAACAACTACGTGGTAGTTTTGAGTTTGTTTTTTTTTATTGAAACCTGTCCTCCTAGCTCAGCGGTTCACAATCTGAGTCGAGACCCCTTCTGCAAACATCTATCTCCAAAAATATGGACAATTCATAACAGTAGCAAAATTACATTTATAAAGTAGCAATAATTTTTATGGTTAGGGTCACTACAACACGAGGAATTGTCTTAAAGGGCTGCAGTATTAGGAAGGTTGAGAACCACTGCTCTAGCTCTAGGAAAAGGCAAGTCTTGAGTTTTACATTTGAAAGCAATTTAGGCTGGCGGGTAATTGAGACTAGTTTTGAAGCTTTTTTAAGAGACCCAGTGTCAAGGCCAGGTGAAGGCAGAGTGAACCTGGGTGTAAATGGATGGTAAATAAGTGTCCTTAATGTCTAGAACAGTAAAGTAAAACATAGGGGATATGGGAAAGCAGAGAGTTAAAGGTTGAGCACTACGGATGTATAGGAAAGGGGATATGGGAAAGCAGAGAGTTAAAGGTTGAGCACTACCGGATGTATAGGAAAGGATCAGCATTACAATCCTGAGGCCTGGACCAGTGATAGCGTCTGCAGTTTAGGACATGGCACGATAGGGCTGGTAAAGGGTTGAGCGAGTAGTCTTGAAAATAGCTTTATTTACAAAGGCATTGCATGGTAAGTTTTAAGCCTTGTCTATGTTTTACAAAGATAGGGTATTTAAGTGCAGAAGAGTTTATGAGAGAGGATCCCAGAGTAGGATCAAAGCAGGGACATGAAGGAAAGTCACTGAGAAAGGGGAGATTCTCATTCTTTAGGGTCAGTGAGGGATCCTGAAAGAGGATGGGACAAAGTATTAGTGTCAGACAGTAGACAAGAAGACTTTTCAGAGGCTAGGAGGAGAAAAAAAATTCTGGAAGGAGTTAGATGGAAAAGGAGAAATGCAATTTTACCATAAGATTCCTGCCCAGTCATGGGGTTGGGCAAGCAGGCATGATGAAGAAGGAGTAGGGAGTCAGGCAGCCCTGGGGGATTTATTCATCTCCTCTTTAAGTTCTTTGAAAGTAGTCATAATTGCTGTTTTGAAGTCCTTGTATTTTGATTCAACTATACTGCATTTCTCAGGGCCTATTATACCATTACTGTGTTCTGGTGGAGGCAGTCTGTCTTATCTGTTAATGTCTGTTCTGGCATTGTTGCCTGGGCATCTAGCATTGGGATGGTTGAGGTAATTCTAGGTGTTGCTATCTGGCCTGGTCTTTGTTGAATGTTAGGGAAATTAGGATAGTTTGGGTTGCCTGTAAGACTGCTTCTGCAGGTCACTGTGTAGCAAAGAGGAACAGAGGTGGGCTAGGAGAAAAGCCTGACAGGGACATCTGGGAAGAGCGAAGGGAATCCTGTGTACACCAAGAGGTTCAGTCTCTAAAGAGTTGGAGATATCGTAGAAAGAGGGGACCCTGCAAATAGGTTACAATAAGGCAAAGAAGTTCTGGAGAGATGGGAATGAGAAGGCTGGGCCCGAAACAAGCGTTAGGATCTCCAGGAATGGAGTTGAGATGGGAGGACGGCCATCTATAAGCACTTTGTTACTGGACTGAGGGCAAGACTAGACAGATCAGAATGGAGGACCAGAAGAACAATGCACCCTCCTGAGTCCCTGACAGTGTAGCTGGGACTGGGGGACGGGTAGGAGGGGTGGCACCTTCAGTCAGGTTGATACAGTGTTGAGAAAGAAACAGAAGTTGAAATGGAGGACAGGAAGGAGTGTGAAAATCTCAAACTTGAAAATTTTGGAAAATGGTCAATACCACATTTAGAATTATATGTTAAAGAAAACTAGGTGTATCTTCAATATTTTTTCTTCTGAAGCTTGGCGACCATTTGAAAGAATTTATTCTTTTCGTGATTGATTTTATGTAGAACCATGTTAGAGAAGACTACTATCATCTTTTCAAAATCTGTATCTACCATGTTTGTGCTGAGTAGTTGTTATTGTTGTTGTTGTTTTGTGACATAAGCCACAGTCATCTGAGAAGAGGGAATTGTCTCTATAAGAACGGCTATAGGCAAATCTTGATTAGTAATTGATAGAGGTGTAGGCCAGTTCTTTGTAGATGGCACCATCTCTGGTTAGGTGGTCCTGGGTTGTGTACAGAAACAAGCTGAACAAGCCATGAAGAGCAAGCCAGTAAGCAGCATTCTTCCATGGTCTCTGCTTCAGTTCATGCCTCCAGGTTCCTGCTTTGAGTTCCCGTGCTGACTTCCCTTCATGACAGATTATAAACTATAAGCTATAATAAACCCCTTAATCTCCAATTCGATTTTGGTCCTGGCTTTTATGATAACAACAGAAATCAAACTAGGACATCTTGCACAAGAAAGTGACACAGACTTACTAAAACCATCTCCTGGGAGCAGAGCTTGGGAATACTTAACAGCCATGATTTTCATAAACATTGCAGATCAAAACTGAGGAAGCTGGGTATTCCAAAATACTGTGTCCATTCGCTTCACCCAGGAGAACTGAACAAGGCTCGTGTCCAGCCACACTGTCTTATAGGTTTGTTTTTTGTGATGATAAACACAGGGAATGGTTTGATAGGGATTCTGTCTATGTGTCAGTTGATTCCCTTTTTCTCAGGTTATGTTTTCATTCATCATCAATGCAGGCACTTGCTTGTTAAGTCCGATAGATCCAAATCATAAAATTAAAAGCATGTGTGACATCCTGGCCTGGGTTCCTGCCGAGGGCCATGTCTGGGTTCATAGTCCTGCTGCAACTGGTATTGGTGTCAGTGACCATGGCTCAAGTTACCACCAAAGGCCATGCAGAGATCAAGAGGTGATATAGGAGGTGAGCCAAGCATGGATCATGAAGCCACATCAGAAAGCCCTGAAAAATCAAGTTTGTCCCTAAATAGTGTGCCTTGTGTTTCTCAACTTGGAAAAGCAGAATTTTGTGGCTGGGTGTTTGTACATCAAAGTGCAATAAAGTCGGGGAGAAGGTGGCATTACCAGTGGCTCCAAGTGTCATGACATGCTTAGCTGAAGTACTTTCTACTGATCTGCCTTTGAATTGTTCTTATTAGATCTATACTTATCAGCCAGGGGCATGGAGATGCCTGGATCTCCACAAATCACCCTGCACAAAGTACCATCATCAACTTCTTCCTCTGAAGTTTCTTCAGTTGCACTGGTGGGACTTTTGACTAGGCTCTCCTTATGCGCATCGTTGTGAGGTGATGACTGGGGATCCTCCACTCATGTCCAACGTGTTCAGATTTTCTTCTTTAACCCTTTGTGTATAAATGTTCTGCCTACATATATGTGCGTGTACCACATATGTGCCTGGTGCTTGTGGAGGTCAGAAGAGAGCATCAGATCTCCTGCAAGTGGAATTGTAAGCCACCACGTGAGTGCTGGGCATCAAACCTGGGTATCTGCAAGAGCAACAAATACATTTAATGGTTAAGCCAACTCTCCAGCCTCATGTCAACAATTTTTAAGAAAGATAAATTAGCTGGCTGGAAGAAAAACACACAAGTGCCCATCCCAGAAGAGCCACTACAATGAGCGAATATGTGCCAGAGAGATGGGAAAAAGGGAGTACATGGTAGAGAAATTGGAGAGAAAGAAAGAAAGCCGAGTGGTTCCTGCACTCAGTGCAGTGAGAGATAGAACTGGAAACTCGAAACGGGTAGGCAGATATGAGGAGCCTACACAGCCACCTGAGGCCAGGTTGATGGTGGGCCCAAGCTGCCGTCAAGGGCTGCCTACGTCCATGGCCCTATTGCCTTTGGAATCTGTGCTGTATGTGGCCCAAGTTACCACTGAAAGTCATCTGGATGTCAGTGGTTTGGGTTGCTGCCTGAGACTATATTGATGTCTGGGGACTGTACTGACGCCAAGGATCAAACTGATTTGAGTGGCCTGGGCTGCGTGCTGAGGCCATGGTGACATCCTGGCCTAGGTTACTGCTGAGGGCCATGTCTGAGTTCATGTCCTGCTGCAGCTGGGGTTGGTATTGATGTCCATGGACAAAGTTACCAGCAAAGGCCATGCAGATGTCCCTGATTTGGACAAGCACTATACTGAGCTGTCTCTACCCCATCACCTGGGAAGCATGGGAGAGCTGGTTCTGGTGGTGTTGGTGCAGGAGTGCTGGGCCTGATGGAATGAGTTCAGTACCTGGCCCCACCCCTCATCTGCTATGCAAGTCCCCCCCCCCTCAACTTCCACCTGCAGCAGGAGGGCGAGCTGACCCACCCGTCACCAGCTGCAGCACTCAGGAGAGCAGGCCATGCCCCTTGCCTGGGCAAAGTGAGAGAGCTGGCTCTGGTGGCATGGGTGTGGTGAAGCTGACGGGCTGACCAACTCAGCTACCACCCAGGCCCAGATCCAGGGCTTTGAGTTGATTCACCCCAACATCCACCCATCCATGTATGAATTGTGGAGCACGTGAAGGCCCATCCTGCTGATTCAAAGTTGCAGGATCTCCATAACACAGGTGAACAACAGGATATCTGAGAGGAGTCCTGGTGAGGATCCAGAGTTGATAGTGTAGCGGAAACCAGAGGGGTCAAACCAGGCCAGTGACTCATTGCAGTGAACACTCATAAGTAAAGCTATTTGGGCAAAAGGGTATACTACATGACACACTGTAACAGACCACAGCTTCAACGGTGAGATTTGGTGATGGTGGTGGCTTTCAATTTTATTTTTGCTTTCTTTTGGGGGAGAGGTTATAAGAGTGGATGGTGGGTATAAAGGAATGGGGTGGTAAGTGGGATTGGGATGCATGATGTGAAATTCACAAAGAATCGATTAAAAGTTCTTAAAAGAAATATAGAACTTAGAAGAGCTGCAAAGAAGAGACAGATTATTCTCTCCTTCTCCCCGCACTACCCACCTCTCCTCTCTTTCTCTCTCTTTCTCTCTCTCTCTCTCTCTCTCTCTCTCTCTCTCTCTCCCTCTGTGTGTGTGTGTGTGTGTGTGTGTGTGTGTGTGTGTGTGTGTGTGTGTGTACGTATTTCTCAATGTAGAAAACAGTAAGTTAAAAATTACAAAATAAAAGAACATCAACACAGGAACAACTAAATGATATTGAAGTTTTTTTTTTTAATTCTATGTGAGTTTCTAGTTCATGTAACATACAAAACTATTTATCAACATATGATAGGCTAATATTAACACAATCATATTCAATAAAAGTATTTTCCTTTGAAGAACTGACCCACCTCAAAATGAGATATGTTTTTTCTCTGTACTAAGAAACTTGGCCATGATGTTCATTCCAAAGAAAGCAATAAACTAAACGCCTTCCTGGAAATGTGGTCTGTTGATCATCTTTTAAAAACTAAAGGTAGGCTATAGCTAACCATCAAAATAAACCATATTACTAAAACTAATATATATACTCAATAGTTTTAAGAGACAATACATTATCTAGAAGGAAAGACTGGCTTTAAGTTAACTTAATTATGTTGGAATATTAAACATCAGCAACCTAAGGCAAGATGTATTGTTTGTTTGTTTTCCCTATTGATACACCTTTCATGCCTTGCTATTGTATCAGCTGTGAATTCTTCTTAAGAAGACTGGTCTGGTGGAGAACATACTGAGTCATGGTACACACTGTAACCACAGAACACGAAACACAGTGCTTTAAAATACCAGGTTATATGTGCAGCAAATCCGTTACCCCGATTTTATGAGGGGAATAATTCTTTTCTATTTCAGTGGTTTTATGTGCTATGCCAGACTCTAAGAAACCCAGCTCCCCTCTTCGTAAACATTTTGTTTGAAAGCCTGTTGTGTTGGAAATAAAGCTATTCATATAAATCTCTGAGCCACTTCACTCCCTGCTCAAGTCTCACATCATCTGAAAACTTCACTTCTGATTCATCCCTAGTGCTTTCTGCTGGAGATGGAAAATCTGATGAGGTTGTCGGGTTTTGGTTCCAGGAAGCGGGGTGGAAAAGGTCAGCATCCTATGCACTAACTGTACAGAGGAGAACAAAATCATCTTCAGGGCAGCAGCAGCAGGTACAGCAGGTTCCGACAGCATCTGCTCCCTTTCTCTTCCCTAACCTCACTTTAGTGAGCTGCCATATTCTGAATGTTCCTGGTGAGACAGAACAAGGCAGTCTGAATACAGACTGTTTCGCTGTAGTCTTGCCATTAGCCTAGGCAGAATGAAGGAAAGTATACATTGTGTCACGTGAGAAGAGGAGGGAGTTCCCCCCTTTTTCTTCTAATGAGCAGGAGTGATGGAGAAGCTGACAGTAGCTTCTCCATTTGACAGTCATAATTCACTGCCCCCTTTCAAAACCTGGGTCAATTTTCATGTTCTGAGCTCACTAACTAAACTAATACCCCCGGCACAAGGGCTCTGTATCTCTAGAGCAATGATGTAATGCTGTAGTCTCTGGTAAGGATGTGTCATCCTTCACAGAAACCCACAACCTCTTACCGAACAACTCGGCCTGGGAAATGAGAAGCCATAGATGGAGCATGGTCAGAGGCAGAGTCTGAGTTAACATTAGAGTCAATGCATAGATTTTTGAGACCATACTGTAACCTACTCATGTAAAATACATCATGAGGACTGTGTATTGATGAAGTTTATGTCATTTTTAGTTGTAAACAATGAATACATTAGTGTTATGTGCATGTGTGCACATACACACACAGAAAGAGAGTGGGAGAAAGAGAAGGAGGGAGGGAGGGAGAGGAGAGAGTGGAATAGTTTGTGTCTCCTGGAGATACATAAGTTGAACAGGAAAATGTATACAATGAATTACGTATTTTAAAATTATAATAGTGTTTCTTGAAATTTTAAAATTATCATTCTTCTAAAGATAAATTTTTAGGCATTTTTCCTAATTGCCTCTCTCCAGTGAAATGAAATAATTAGTTAAAAAATCTGCTGCATAGGTTCAGATTGTGGAGAGTCACCAACCACTGCAACAATTAAGACTGTTTATGTTCCCCTCACCCGAGAACTGACCCCTCAAGGCACACTTGGAGGAACAGACCCCTGAGGGTGTATGTGAGGGAGTCTCCTTGTAGAGAGGAAACTTTCAGAAGAAGGGTTAGGAAAGCCTATCAGGAAGTAAAACAAAGTGGTTTTGAAATATGGTTATCATTTGTTTACAAAAACAAATCAGCTGTCAAGTGTTGTAGACCGTGCCTGTATCCCAGCATCTTGGAGAGGGAGGGAGGAGGATCGCAAATGTGAGTTCAAGACTAGCCTTTACCATATATCAAGAAACTGGGGAGGGGAAAAAGGAGTGAGAGAAGGGGGAGAAGGAGGGAGGGAGGGAGGGAGGAGGAGGAAAGGCTGTGGGAGATCCCCAGAAGTTGAAGGCTGAGAAAGGGAAATGCCCCTGAGTTCCTAAGAGGGCCTGTCATCACACCTTCTGTAGCAAGCAACATGCAAGTTCTGCCATAGAGGAAGACCAAGAGCATCTGGAGCTAGCTGGACCACTCTGGGTTGATGGAATGCTCGGGTTGGCTGGAATACTCTGGGGCTGACTAGAACAGGTAATTATAAATAGAAAATACAAGTTATATGAGTGTTGTTTTGTTTTTAGACGTATTTTTATATTTGATACATTTCTTGTTACAATAATGCAGAGTATTTCTAAATCACCATGGAGTTTGAAAACGAACTATAAACACATTCAATGATTGGCTCCTAAGGGTAGAATTGGTAAGATAGTATCACTGTCTGTAGGAAGGCTTTCTAGTCAAAAAGCATTTGTTTCCAGTTAGCAGTATCAACAAGGGGCTCCAACTGGACCTCATATATTGCTTGCACATTTAACAACTATGATAAAGGAAAGGTTAGATGCAGGTTCTTAAACTCTGGAAAGATGATCAGCGGTTAAGAACACTGACTGCTCTTCCAGAGGACCCTGGTTTGGTAGTCAGCATCCCCATCAGGTAGTTCACAAGGCTTGTAACTCTAGTTCCAGAGCATCTGACACCCCCTGCCTCTGGCTCATTGCATACATGTGATGCACATAACCTCATGTAGACATACATCTATACACATAAATAAAAATGAGTAAACGTCGCAAACATTAAAAGCCACGCTTGTGTTTCAAAGCCCTATCTTGGATGATTTGACTTTAAACTTTTGTATAGATTTATGTAAAAAAAATACAATTCTGTGATTAATACATAGATTGGACAAATCTCTGGTGCTAAAAATGCTCCTGCTTTGTATATCTTTATCAACTAGAATCCCTTGACCAGAGCAAATGATCCAAAATGTTTTGTTTCTAAATTTGTTAGCAGCATCAACAGAAGGCTCCTAACAGGACCTTACATTGTGCATGTGTTTTAATAAACAAAGCATTAACCAAGAAATAAAGGCAAAAGGAAAACAATTCCAGTTCATTCTGCCTAAGGTGAGCAGCCTATGTCCTCAGGTCGCTTGGCAGTGGGTTTTCAGCCCCGTTCCTTTGTTTCTGAGAATGTGCAACATTGTTTCACAAGTCTATACATATCTGTCACATTAAGGTTGGATTGAGTGTTTGTGAAGGTGTGTGTTTGTGTGTGTGTGTGTGTGTGACTATATATTGCTCATATCTACTGCACAAAAGTTTGGCCAATTTTAGGCTCTTATGTTTCTCATGAAGCAGATGGGACTCAATCACATTAAAATTTAAGAGCTCCAACCCTATCCTTCACCCAGTAGAGGCTGGAAAGATGGCTCAGTGGTTGAGAGCACTTGCTGCTGTAGAGAACCTGGATTTTATTCCTAATAGCAAATAGCAGCTTACAACCAGCTCTAACCCAGTTCCTGGGGCTCTGCCCTCCCCCTCTTCTGTCCTCTACAGGACCTGAGTGCACATGATGCACAGGGGCATATAGGCAAAATAATCAAACATGTCAAAATAAATAAACCATTACTAAAAAATTAAAGACACCCCTCCCCAGGCATGGTACAATAAGTGATATTTGTTTTTGCAGCTAGGGAGGGTTCAATAAGAACAACAAAAAAGCAGGTTTGGAATATCTTTTGTGAGAAGTCCTGTTTAGAATCACAATTGTGATTTACTGTTAAGTTTTCTGAAATTTTAATCACCAATGGTCTTCAATTTAACCACTGATGAGAAGAACTACCCAAAGTATTGGAAGGGCTTCAATAAGCTTTCAATAATGAATAAGCAAAATATTTGTTGTATAGATTAATAAATAAAAATGAATTTTATAACCATAATATCATATCTATGTTTCAAGGCCCATAAATCTAGTCAAGCCTACACCACCTCTCTCTCTCTCTCTCCTCCTCTCTCTTTCCCTCTCGCTCTCATCTTTAACCCTTTTCCTCCTCTCTCTTGCATACATAACTGTTCATCTTCATTAGCTCAGTCCCCAGGGCTTAGCCCTTCTAGTCCCCCATCCCTCTTGGCGTCTCTTGAACAATGCTCTGTCTCAGGCCAGGCATCATGGTGAATTGCCTCAGTTGTCTACACTACGTGCTTTGCAGTTCTCTTTCTTCCACCTGGCTTGCTTTACCCACAGTGTTAGCTACTTTTCTTTTCACAACGGGGAAAAAAAACTGACAGAAATGACTTGAGAGAGATTTATTTTGTCTCATTTTTGTCTCAGCTTCAGGAAAGCCTGGTGGCAGATGTGGCCCTGGCTGTCTGTAGGAGCATCACAGCAGGCAGGAAGCAGAGAGAGCAAGACTGAACCCAAGTTGGGCCTTCCATGGCCAGCCAGGCCACACCTCCTCAGCCTTCACAGTCTTCCAAAACAGTGTCACCAGCTGGGGACCAAGTGCTCAAACACATGAACCTGTCAAACCTCTTGATTTGGCTCAGTCTTTCTGTTCCACTCCAGAGCCCAGGATGGAAAAACTATCAGATGCACAGGGCTGGAAACTGCCAGCAGGGTAGCCATCTCTGTTCACACTATGTTTGCACCCCTCTGTCTTAGAAGCAGAAGCCCTTTGTGTTTGAAACATAAGAGAGAACAAGGCTAACCTCCAGTTTTCCTGAAACCTACAGTGGAAGTTGAATAGTCGGATGCATTTTAGCTTCAGAGAAACATGTTCTATAATTTGTTTGAAACAAAAACAAAGCTATTACTTCTTATAAGAATTCCCCCCAGGAGCCCAGCATGGTGACATACACTTGTAACCCCAAGTTACTGAGAGGCTGAGACTGGAAGAGCAAGTTCAAGGCATACCTCCATCGATACACAGTTAAACCTCAGTGTTGTTAAAAGTTTACAAACTGTTTGTAAAAGAGGTGGGCAATAGCTCAGTGGCAGAGTATTTGCCTAGCGTGTTTAAAGGCCCAAGTTCAATCAAAGTATCACGAAAAATAAAAAAATCAATCCCGGAGAGTTTCATTTGTGATGCTGCTGGGTCAGCGTGCAAGCAAGTCATCAAAAACACATGTGGCTTCCTTTTCTCTGTCTTCATTTCATGCACTCTCAAGCCCAACCCACGTGCCCGGAGTCAACTGTGCAGAATCCAGGAAGCAGGTCTAGATATGGCAACAGCCAAAGAACGGCATGAGCCATCCAGAGTATAGCACCATCTTGTGACCTGCACTAAGCCAATTTCTGTATGTTTAAGGCCAACTTGGTCTATATAGTGAGTTTTAGGAGAGCCAGGGCTACATAGAAAGACCCTGTCTTAACAATAACAACAACACCCAAAGAACTACAATCATGAATTATAGCTACATTCCAATGCCCAGGTCACGTTTATATTTAACATGGCAAGTGACATAAGACTGTCTGTCTTTTTTTTTTTTCATTTTAGAAAATATACTTTTAGAAAAAGGTATAGGGAAATATGGCATTTTAAAGTACATTTTCTTAAAAGTAAAAATGTTAACAAACAGAAATAGACATTCTTTAAAATGCTGCTTTAACAAGAACAATGGATATAATATATCTATAGCTAAGAAATAATGACAATTTATTAAATTACTATATAACTAAATAATGTAATATCATATAGGCATGGAAAATGGTATTGACCGAAAAATATTTAGTAAGTGAAAACTGTAGCATGATCTTTTGATTAACAATGTGTATGTTTAGATCTGTTTTGATACACAGTAAGTTCTGGAAACATATACATCAAGGAGTTAACCTTTGTCTCTGAGTTGTTAGAATTATAAATATTTAAGGGACTTCTGTTTTTCCTAATTTTTTTTTACATTTTTTTACATGTTTTTACTTTTACATTTTGTATTTTTTACATTTTTTAAATCACAATAAAAACCAATTATTTAAATTAGACAATAATGAGTAGCTTAGGATTGTTTTGTCCTGAGTGTTTTCAGAAGTAGAGGATGGAAGAATGGTGGCTATAGCTAGCTCCTGCCAGGCTGCTGGAGTGGAGTTAAGTACACAACAGCTGGTGGAGGCGTAGAGCTTTCATCTTCAGCTCAAGCTCTCCCAGGCGCGTTTATCTCCTCCTGGTTAGTGTCAGCAGAGAAAATGACAAGGCTAGACACCACCTGCTGAGTGAACCTGCTTTGATTTACCTGCGATGGAAATAAAGTGATTTTTATAGATGTATCCACTAAAATTTTATCATCAGTGTTTGATCTTCCTAAGAGTGTTGGGAAAGAACTATGACACAGAACGTCATAAGAGCCACTCTTTGATCCAGTTAGAATGAGAAAACTTAAACTACCCTAAAGTATGTAGCTTGTGGCACAGACTTGGAATGGGGGGAACCAGAAACTGCTCTGTGTAAGCAGGTCCTTCAAGTTCAGCCCGCAGAGACTTCTATCCCCTTTTTGCTTCCCTCTGATTCTTTTAGAGAGCAAAATTGTAAATTATCTGTCTGGAGTTGGCAGCAAAACCCAAAGCTTCTATTTCCAGAGAAGAGTCACTTTTTAAAAAAACAAGTCTGGTCATTTGTCATTTTCCAGAAATAGACAAGAGTTCCAGAACCATTTGGGAACATTCTAGAAGTGCAGGTTGCCCCCAGTAAAACAGAGCTGGTGTGGGGATATGTCTGAGCCACGAGGGGCTGTGAAGTGAGGGCAGCCATTTGGAGGGAGGGCGAATTGTGTCCAGACTGAGAAAGGTTTTACAACTGAGGTGAATCTCTCAGTGTCTGTGCCCAATGTGGCCGTTAAGTCACTTTCATGGTAGCTTGTTGAAGTTATTTCTCTGCTGGTGAAAAGAGCCAATTCAAACCAGATTAGATAATACTAAGTGCGAGGTTTTTTTGGGAAGCTGCTGTTGTGGGGGTGGGGGAGTTGGCACTAAAAGAAGCAAACATTAAAAGTCAACATAGCCCTTTCCTCAGAATTCTTCATAGCTAGTGGAGAACCAGACAATGCAACAAGTATTTGATTTGGACTTGGGACAAAGGACTGAGGTGCATATCAAAGCAGACCTGGCCTCCAGGTTCTTCTAGCATCCCTCAGGATTGTCCCCAACCCTGAACTTTCCGGCCTGGTGACTGGGTTGTTCTTCCCACAGCCTCTCTTCCCTAGATAATCAAGATTTTTTGGTTTCCTCTCCCTCTCTGTCTCCCTCCCTCCCTCTCCCCTCTCCCCTCTCCTCCCCTGTCCCCTGTCTCCCCCCCCTTTCTCTCTCTCTCTTTTCCCTGGCTTCCTTCCTTCCTTGGCCAGCGAACTTATCAGCCATCCCCCCCCCCCCAACTCCCAGGGGAAGACATGAAGGAACAAGAGAATTCTCAACACATGTAGGAGGCTGCAGAAACATGCCAGGGCTGCTCCAGAGTAGGGCATCCAGATGCAGAGAGGCACACCAGAGGATGACAGAGGCACGGACCAGTTAGAGGACAGTAACTGTTAGTGCGGGCAGTAGCAGATTGTCAGAAGAAGGCTTGTAACAGAGCCTATGGCCCTGAATACCAGCCTCACAGAGGAAAACCACTGCTCAAGCTTACCGTGACTTAGTTCTCTGCCAAATACTTGGAAATCCTTCTACTGAAAGAATGAGTTAAAAGATAGGAAGTGAGGAAGAAAAGAATGAAGGAAACGAAAACATTGAATCAACAAACTCTAGACATAGTAAACAAACAAAAACGACCTGATGAAAACAAAACAGCTCCAAAAGTTACTAATCCCAGAGCAATTAGCCTCAGTGAGAATGACCTTGAAGAATTTCCAGAGAACTCAAAAAAAGACTGTTTACACAACTCAGACAAGATGCACATATGCTTCAAGAAAACAAAAACAAAGAGCCGATGAAAGAAATAAGGTTCTTGCCCTTACTAGTTTTATGTCAACTTGACACAAGCTAGAGTCTTCAGAGACGGGGGAGCCTCAGCTGAGAAAACGCCTCCATCAGATCAGGAGGTAGACAGGCTGGTAGGGCATTTTCTTCACTAGGGATTGATGTGGAAAGATCCACCTCACTGTGGACGCTACCATCCCTAGGCTGGTGGTACTGGGTTTTATAAGAAAGCAAGCTGAGAAAGATAATGAGAACAAGCCAGTAAGCAGCACCTCTCCATGGCCTCTTCATCAGCTCCTGCCTCCAGGTTCCTGACCTGCTTGAGTTCCCTTCCTGATGAACTGGGATGTGGAAGTGTGAGCCAAATAAACCCTTTCCTGCCCAAGTTGCTTTGATCATGGTGTTTCAGCACAGAAGTAATAACCCTAACTAAGACGACTTGGTACCAGGGTGATGATGCATTGCTGTGATAGCCTGACGGTGTTTGAGGGGGCAGGATTGTGGAAGGATTCAGAACATTGGGCTAAACGAGTCATTTGAATTGAGAGCTCAGTGGGCAGTTCTTTTGGAGCTTGGAAGATTAGAATGTTAAGAGCAGTGCAGATGATGGAAGCCTGGCTTCTGAAGTTTGAGAGGGAAATCTAATCAAAGCCATTTGCTATTTTGTTTTGTTTTGTTTTTATTGGAAATTTTATTTACATTTCAGATGTTTTCCCCTTATCCCATTTTCCCCCCTCCCTCCCAGGAACTCCCTATACCTTCCCCCCTCCTCTTGCCTCTATGATGGTGTACCCCCACCCACCCTCCCCCATACCTTACCTCCCCACCCTCAAATACCACCCCCTACAATGTCCAGCCTTCATGTGACCAAGGATCTCTTCTCCCACTTATAAATAGCTCCCTTGCATATATAGCTGGAGCCATGGGTCTCTCCCTATGCGCTCCCAGGCTGGTGGTTTACACCCTGAGGGCTCTGGTTGGTTGATATTGCTGCTTTCCTCATGGTGTCACGAATCCTCTCAACTCCTTCAGTCTTAACTCTATCTTCTCTATTGGGAACTCCATGATCAGTTTAATGGTTAGCTGTGAGCATCTGCCTCTGAATATGTCAGTCTCTTGCAGACCTCTAAGGAGACAGCTATATCAGGCTCCTGTCAGCATGTATTTCCTGACATCCACATCAACGTCCCCTATTGGTGACTGCACATGGGATGGATACCCCGGTGGAATGGTCTGCAAACGGCCCTCCTTCAGTTTCTGTCCTGCACTGTGTCTCCATATTTGCTCCCTTGAGTATTTTGTTACTTCTTCTAAGAAGGACTGAAGCCCCCCCCCCCCAACTTGGTCGTCATTCTTCATGAGCTTTATGTGGTCTGTGAGTTGAATCTTGGATATTTCAAGCTTCTGGGCTAAAATCCAATAATCAGTGAGTGAACACCATGTATGTTCTTTTGTGATTGGGTTACTTCACTAAGGATGATATTTTCTAGTTCCATCCATTTACATAAGAATTTATCAAATTCATTGTTTTTAATAGCTGAGTAATATTCCATTGTGTAAATGTACCACATTTTTTGTATCCATTCCTCTGTTGAAGGGCATCTGGGTTCTTTCCAGTTTCTGGCTATTATAAATAAAGCTGCTATGAACATAGTGGAGCATATGTCCTTGTTATGTGTTAGAGCATCTTCTGGTATATGCCCAGGAGTGGTATAGCTGGGTCCTCAGGTAGTGATATGTCGAATTTTCTGAGGAACCACCAGACTGATTTCCATAGTGGTTGCACCATCTTGCAATCCCACCAACAATGGAGGAGTGTTCCTCTTTCTCCACATCCTCGCCAGCATCTGCTATCACCTGAGTTTTTGATCTTAGCCATTCTGACTGGTGTGAGGTGGAATCTCAGGGTTGTTTTGATTTGCATTTCCCTGATGACCAAGGATGCTGAACATTTCTTTAGGTGCTTCTTGGCCATTCGCATTTCCTCAGTTGAGAATTCTTTGTTTAGCTCCATACCCATTTTTAATAGAGTTATTTGGTTGTCTAGAGTCTAATTTCTTGAGTTCTTTGTATATATTGGATATTAGTCCTCTATCAGATGTGGGATTGGTAAAGATCTTTTCCCAATCTGTTGGTTGCCGTTTTGTCCTATTGACAGTGTCCTTTGCCTTACAGAAACTTTGCAATTTTATGAAGTCTCCTTTGTCAATTCTTGATCTTAGAGCATAAGCCATTGGTGTTCTGTTCAGGAACTTTTCCCCTGTGGCTAGGTATTTGAGAGTCTTCCCTAGCTTCTCTTCTATTAGTTTCAGTGTGTCTGGTTTTATGTGAAGGTCCTTTATCCACTTGGACTTGAGCTTTGTACAAGGAGATAAGAATGGATCAATTTGCATTCTTCTGCATGTTGTCCTCCAGTTGAACCAGCACCATTTGTTGAAAATGCTGTCCTTGTTCCACTGGATGGTTTTAGCTCCTTTGTCAAAGATCAAATGACCATAGGTGTGTGGGTTCATTTTTGGGTCTTCAACTCTATTCCACTGATCTTCCTGCCTGTCTCTGTACCAATACCAGGCGTTTTTATCACTACTGCTCTGTAGTACAGCTTGAGGTCAGGGATGGCAATTCCTCCAGAATTCTTTTATTGTTGAGAATGGTTTTCGCTATCCTGGGTTTTTGTTTTCCAAATAAATTTCAGAATTTCTCTTTCTAGTTCTGTAAAGAATTGAGTTGGGATTTTAATGGGGATTGCATTGAATCTGTAGATTGCTTTTGGCAAAATGGCCATTTTTACTATATTAATCCTGCCGATCCATGAGCATGGGAGATCGTTCCATTTCCTGAGATCTTCTTCAATTTCTTTCTTCAGAGACTTGACGTCTTGTCATACAGATCTTTCACTTGCTTGGTTAGGTTCACCCTGAGGTATTTTATATTATTTGTGACTACTGTGAAGGGTGTCATTTCCCTAATTTCTTTTTCAACCTGTTTATCTTTCATGTAGAGGAAGGCTACTGATTTGTTTGAGTTGATTTTATAACCTGCCACCTTGCTGAAGTTGTTTATCAGGTTTACGAGTTCTCTGGTGGAAGTTTCTGGGTCACTTAAGTATACTATCATATCATCTGCGAATAGTGATATTTTGACTTCTTCCTTTCCTATTTGTATTGCTTTGACTTCTTTTTGTTGTCTAATTGCTCTGGCTAGGACTTCCAGTACTATATTGAATAGGTAGGGAGAGATGGGCAGCCTTGTCTAGTTCCTGATCTTAGTGGGAATGCTTCAAGTTTCTCTCCATTTAGTTTGATGTTGGCTACTGGTTTGCTGTATATTGCTTTTACTATGTTTAGGTATGGGCCTTGAATTCCTGATCTTTCCAAGACTTTTACCATGAAGGGATGTTGAATTTTGTCAAATGCTTTCTCAGCATCTAGTGAGATGATATGTGTTTTTTTTCTTTGAGTTTGTTTATATAGTGGATTACATTGATGGATTTCCAAATATTGAACCATCCCTGCATTCCTGGGATAAAGCCTACTTGATCATGATGGATGATTGTTTTGATGTGTTCTTGGATTCAGTTTGCTAGAATTTTATTATTTTTGCATCAATATTCATAAGAGAGATTGGTCTGAAGTTCTCTTTCTTTGTTGGGTTTTTGTGAGGTTTAGGTATGAGTGTGATTGTAGCTTCATAGAACGAATTGGGTAGTGTTCCTTCTGTTTCTATTTTGTGGAATAGTTTGAAGAGAATTGGTATTAGGTCTTCCTTGAAGGTCTGATAGAATTCTGCTCTAAAACCATCTGGTCCTGGGCTTTTTTTGGTGCCATTTGCTATTTTGAATGAAGATTCTGTCATTCTGGTCAACTGAGGGATGAAGAGTCAGGCCTGATTAACAAGAGACCAGCACCGTTGGACTGAAACTTTTGTGTTCAAGATTGTGGGACAATAGATGCTGGTTGCTGGAGCTGAGGAGTTAGTGGTGATTAAGAAGAGAGCAGCATCACCGAAGTGAAGTCTTTTAGAAAGTGTTTCTCAGGGTCAGTACACAAAAGCTGTGTTCCAGAAGTGGTCAAGGTTGTACCTTGTGCCAGTAGTTGAACTTGGTAGTGTAAGAGTCACCCAGGTGGTACTGGTTTTGAAGGCATGAAGGGGTCATGGGCAACAGCTGAGGCTTCGTGCTGTATGGCAGTGCTCGAGTTCCTGAGGAGAGCCCAGGACAGACTACTGGTGAAAGTGCAGCCCAGTTAAGTAAGGGACCCCAGCAGTTTTGAAGATGCCAATACCATGGGACGACCACCAAGAACGCAGCAGCAATGGAATGGAGCCAGCCTAAGCCTAGAAGACAATCTGTGTGTGCTGCAGAGGGCAGAGCTGGAGAAGTGATCCAAGCCCTTGGAGGAGCTAAGAAGATTGTGAGTCAGTCACAGATCTTGAACATTGAGTTATTTACACACTGTTGGAGTTTGGTTTTGTTTGATTCAGATTGTGACCAGTCTCTGCTTCTTCCCTCTTGAAGAAAGTATTTAACTTAATTTTGAGTATTACAGGAACACACAGTTGAAAGACTTTGAACTTTTAAAAGAGATTTTGTATTTTAAAGAGATAATATTTTAAAGACACTCAACTTTTAATGTGTTTGAATTTGTAAATAGTGGAGCACTTTTAAAGTTATTTATGTTTTATATTATGATATTAATATTAATGGTCCATCTGGGAATAAATGAGAAAGGAAAGGTTCTAATTGAAAAGTGATGTGTTTGTATGTCAAGTTGACAAGTGGTCAGTTGTACTGGCTAGTTTTATGTCAGTTTGACACAGCTAGCGTCATCAAGGAGTAGAGAGAGAGCCTCGACTGAGAAAATGCCTCATAAGATTAGGATGCAAGCAAGACTGTAGAGCATTGTGGTAGTGCCACCCCTGGGCTGGTGATCCTGAATGCTATGAAAGCAAGCCGAACAAGTCATAGGAAACAAACCAGTAAGCAGCACCCTTCTATGGCCTCTGCATCAGCTCCTGCTTTCAGATTCCTGACCTGCTTGGGTTCTTGTCCTGACTTCCTTTGTTGATAAACTGTGACATGGACAAACCCTTCCCTCCCTAAGTTGCTTTGGTCATGGTGTTTCATTGCAACAACAGTAACCCTAACTGAGACAGTGGTCAACATAAGATAGGAAAACAGAATTCAAAAAAGACAAATTAAAAAAAGAATATAGACCAATCTCTTGATAAACATAGATGTAAACTCTCAGTAAAATGCTTGGAAACCAAATTCAAGAACATTTAGCAAAAATCATTCCTCATAACCAGGTTGGCTTCATCCCAGCAATGCAAAGTGGTTCAACATGTGTAAATTAATAGATATACTTCATCCATAAACAAACTCAGAGACAGAAACCATGTTACCATCTCAAAGGACACCCCCCCAAAAAAGGCCTTTTATCAAAATCTAACATCTCCTCATAAAAAAAAATGTGACAGTGAGATAAGCAATGAGAAGAGCATGCCTCAACGTAAGTATGCAACAAACTCCCAACACCATGCTGAATGGAAACAAATCTAAAAGCATTCCCACTGAAATCAAGAACAAGACAGGGGTGTCCACTCTCTCTACTTCTATTCAGTATAGTACTTGAAACTCTAGCTAGAGCAATAAGACAAGGAAATAAAAAAAGATAAATAGGAAAAGATGAAGACAAAGTATATCTTTTTACACATGATATGGTTCTATACATAAGAAACTCCAGACTCCACCAAAATCTCTTAAGTGATACAAAATTAGCACACTAATTAACATCAATAATCTTCCTCTATGCCAATAACAAACATACAGAAAAGAAAATCAGGGAAATAATTCCAATCATGATAACTATAAAAACAAAATCAAATCACCAGGGAATAAAACTAATCAAAGAAATGAAAGTTTCTAGACAATAAAAACTTTAAACCTTTGAATAAAGATATTGAGGAAGCTACTAGACAATAGAGTTCCCATAATACCAGAAGACTTCCAAATAAATTTCTGTTACCTTCTTACAGTCCTATGGGCTAAGAACCAAGATGTTACTAATAATGCATGAGTCTTTGAAGGACATCCCGCATCCATACTATAGCAGTACTATATATTGCTATATACACACATACCAAGTATTTTCAATCTTTTATATTAGGAGGTTATATGGGCCAGACATGACCTAGACAACCTAAAAGTAACCACAGTCCTGCTCATGAAGAAAATGGCATGGAAGCTTATTGGAGAAAAAGGTTCATTTTAAACACACAGCTCATCAATGTATCACAATTTGTTGTAGTGCCAAATGACTTTGTCTTCCTAGTATAAGCTCCAGCACTGCTGAAATAGCTTAGCCTTCATAGCAGGGTGACTGGTATCTTAATATCCTAGGATGATTCCATAGCCATTTTGTACTCAGATCAACCCTCCATTTTCAATAACTGTGATTCAAATATTAACGCTTTTTAAAGCCTGGGTGTCATAACTAGTTCAGAGCCCCTTTAGACACAGATACCACTCCCTTCTGTCACCCCATTCAATCATAGTGTCTAAAGGGTAGGCGGGCATATAATTTACCTCTGACTGCCTTCATTTCTCCCTTGCCACACACATTTGCCACTCTAGATTCAGAGGAGACCAGGACCTCAGATATACAATGAAACTCTCCCTATGTGGTTGTGTCTGAGGTGTTGGTTAGGAGGCATCCTCTTCTTGCCCTGCTTCAGGTTGACTTTCGATGACTGTGGTGACCTCCTATCGTGGTGTATATCTATTGATGGTGTGCATGTAAAGCTTCAGGCTAAGCCTTTCTGTGTCTGAAACCTTCTCAATCTCCAGGAACCCCTCCACAGAACAGCTTACCTCCTACCTCACCACAAGTATGTGTCAAAACATCCAGAACCACAGCCACACTCTCCCATCTTTTCCCCAAGTGAAGGAGAAAAGTTGAGAAGTAAATCACACATTCAGCGACAGAACATGTTTCAAGATTCCGCACCTAAGTAAATATTTGGAAGGAGAGGCTGACAATCTTTGCTTTCCCAAGATGGCCCCAATCTGCATGAGGATGCTATTAAGACTGAGTCACTTGGCTCTGTGGACAGAAAAGCTCTACTGGCTCCTCTGAGGGCAAGGAAAGGAAAGCATCAACCGTAAATTTTGAATGTTTATCCTCCCTCAAATTCTGGGAAAGCACAAAGAAATGGGGTGGTTGGGGTGACAAGTGATAAGTAATGGTGACAACTGTCATGTAGTAAGCCTCGATGACCATTAGTGGCTTAGAGGATCTTAGTGCCATGTGTTCTCAGTGCAGGTTTTAGTCAAAATTCTGAGACAACAGGAAAAGAAAATCATATTCTCTTACATGCTGGATGGGTATTAAAACCATCCTTAACTGTGTGTCTTAAAGTTTCTATCCTCTCACAGGAAAGAAGATTTTAGTTGTTTAAAGGTATGTTCCAGAAGAATCTCCGAGTCAGAGTAAATGAAACCATCTGCTTTTTAATACTTCGCATTTTATGGCTTCAGATGTGCTGTTTGCAGCCAACCCCAGAGTGGAGCATCACTGACTCACATGGACAGAGACGGGGTATGAACCAGGCCTTCTCACAAGGCCTGAACGAAAGTATGGGCTACCTGAGTCAGCCAATGCTACAAACGAGCATAGCAATTCACAGGAGAGGGGGGCCCAATGCAAGTGACGTCTACCTGAGAACTTGAGGATTTCTCATGAACAATGAACATGCACATTTGAATGACTCAACCCTAATACAGCCATAACAAGCATTGGCCTCACAGTGGAAAGTTTATCTCAGCTCTACATCAACTCTTGATTTCAGCAAGAAACAGAACTTTCTAGCTCTCCTTGTAAAAACACATAAAATACCCCTTAGGTAGCCTTGAAGATAATTTAGGATCACAAAAATGCATGGCTTATATTACACATGCAGCTATCTTTATTTATTAATTTTTAATTACTGAATGGTCTTGGGATTGAAATTCAAGGAGGCACTGAGGATGGTTTCCTTTGGGGTAGAATGTTTATTAGAAGAGTTAGTAGCACTATGGGCATATATACAGAAAGCTAGACAACAGTGTGGTGGGGACCCCAGTGAGAGTTCAGGCCCCAGCACCATAGCAAAACAGACAGCAGGGTAGGACTATTCAAGTCCATGAGGCAGATTAGGGGTCTCTTCTTATAGGTCTTACAGAAAGGGGAAAGTTTTCCCAGCAAGAGCTGGAGCCAGGAAGGGAGAACAAAGGAAATTTTAGGGAAATTCTATGTATATCCAAAAATATAAGGATAATCAAGGGGCGGGACACAGACAGTTGATGTGTACATATTAAATTGGTAGGGCGTGTGTTGATACTCTAATGTCCTAGGGAATTTGGCAACCTGAGGTCTCTCTAGACTTCCTTGGGGAGCTGAGAATGAACCAGCCATTCACCTAAAAGCTGAGCACCTGAGAATCTATTTGGGGGGAGGGTATTAGAGCTTTACAGTCAGACTCTTAGTAGGGAGAGGTCATATCCTTACAGCTACAGCTACAGTGCCTATTATAAAAGCAACTTCTGCAGGTGGGCATGGCCAAAGAGTAATCTACTCTGGACCCTAACAACTATGAATTATGTTCTCATAGAATTAATCTATGAATTCTTTTAAAGGTTTTAGAAGCGTGTGTGTGTGTGTGTGTGTGTGTGTGTGTGTGTGTGTGTGTGTATGATATGCTAGTTCATTTTCTGTTGTTACAATAAAATACCTAATATAATAAAATATCTAATGTGGTTTGAGTGAGAAATTTACCTCACAGACTCATGTATTTGAACACTTGATCCCCAGTTGGTGGCACTGTTTAGAGAAGTTATGGAACTTTTGGGAGGTATAGCCTTGTAGAATAAATGCATCACTAGGGCAGATTTTACAGATTTATAGCCTCACCACCGTTGCTGTTCTGTGTCTTGTGTATGATCTCTCTGTTTCCTACTGCTGCCATGATATCAGTCCTTTGCTGCCCTTGTGCACTCTACCTATGGAACTGTAAACTAAAATACATTCTTCCTTAAGTTGTTTTTGTCAGAATGCTTTTTCACAGCAGCAGAAAAAAAAATGTGGAGGTTTGAATGAGAATGGCCCCATAGGCTCATATATTTGAGTGTTTAGTTACTAGGAGTAACACTATTTGAAAGGATTAGGAAGTATGGCCTTGTTGGAGGAAGTGTGTCCCTGAGGTGTGCTTTGAGGTTTCAAAAACAAAGCCAGCAAAGGCTTTCTCTGTTCCTGCTGCCTTTGGATACAGATTTAGTATTCTCAGCTACCTTAGCTGCCTCTGTGCAGCTGTACTCCCCATTGTGAGGATAATAGGCTAAATCTTTAAAACTATAAGCAAGCCCCATGGAAATAGGTTTGTTTTTTTTTTTATATAAGACTTGTCATGGTCATGATGTCTCTTCACAACAGTAAAATGCTGTAAGTGGCTTAGAGACCATTCTTATGATATTTCAGCAAAGAATATAACTGCTTTTTCCCCTTGTTCTAAATATCTCCCTGAAGCTAAATTGAAGAGTTTGGGGCTAATGGCATTGGCAGAGGAGATTTCAAGATAGCTAGGTCACATGGTTATTATCTTATGATAACTGTGTCATGTAGTCACTCTTATGTGGTCTTGGAAAGGACCACATTTTGCAAGAAAAAATAAAGATGTATAGTTTGAGGGGGAAAGAGTACCAGGAAGTGTTATGGCATTAAATCCTATAATCAAGGAGAAAAAACAATCAATGCCAAATGATAGATGAAAAAAAGAGAACTCATGGCAAGATTCCACCCAGCTAAGCCTCCAATTTGTAAAAAGAAAACCTTAAGCAGGAAAGGAGTCCATTGGAAACATAATGCTGATGGAATTGAGGAAGGGGGCCATGTCCCGGCCCAGCAAGCAGAAGAACTTGGCAGCTTTGGCCAGATGCTTCTGTCCTCAGAGTCAAGGATACAAGAAAGAGGTTGTGCAATCTCTGTTGCTAAGAAAGCTACTCAGGCCTTCCGGTCTGGGCCCGAGCACTGAGCAGATCCTGGGCAGCACCTCTGCACTCAATCTCACAAAACCCAGAGGAAGTGGGCCTCCCAGTAGCTCTAACCTGGGCAGCATCTTAGGTAAGGAGACAACAACACCTGACCCAAACAGGGAGTAACTGGACCCACTAGGACCCAGGAATTCACTCCTGGCCCAGAGCACTGGTTCCTTCCTGTCTGGGCCCGAGCACTGAGCAGATCTTGGGCCCAGCTCTAACCCCAGTAGTAACACCCACCCCACACAGTTCTGGAACAAACAAGATAATAGGAAAGACAGTCTCCAGTAAAAGACAGGGCAAGTAGCACTAAGTGATCCAGATGGTGAAAGGCAAGCACAAGAACATATGCATCAGCAACCCAGGGTACTTGGCATCATTAGAATCTAGTTCTCCCACACTAGAAAGTCCTGAATTCCCCATATCACCAGGATTGCTTTACATGGATAGTTGGTTTTCAAAACATCAGAAGTCCACAGAATTGATGTTACAAACATTTCTGTATTAAGGTTCATTTTGATTAGAGACCTGTCTGCTCCTGACAGCTTCCTGTCTTGGATCCTAAGAAGAAAACTGAGCATCTTTGGAGTTACCCCAGTTGTGGTGAGACAGGGACTAGGCAAGAATTGCCTCTTTTCATCTACAGACAAATTACTGTCCTGAAAAGGACACACTTGCAGAATAGTCAACTGATTATATCTTCCAAGACAGAGTAATCAGCCCTTAATAATTCTGCATCACTAGGTCTGTCAGATGATCCTGGGCCAGAAGGCTGAAGACCGGATGCTCCAGCGTTTTGTAGTATAGGGACTGTCCAAGTGTTCAGCAGTCTCTATAAATTAGCTAAGTTTTAGAAGCTATGCTTTGTGCTTCTCATAATTTCAGTTAATTCAATCATTCTGGATTTCTGACAGGGTTGAAGACTTATAGTCTCATAGCCAATCCTGGCTATTTACTTTGAGAGAAAAGACTTGAGGGATGGTTTTCAGCTGACATTCATTCTAAAGCCAAGAAAAAAGCCAAGTTCAGAGCTAAGTCTTTTAGTTAGGCAAGATGACAGAGGTTCTGGTTAGTCAATAAAATGATGGCCTGGGTATTAGGTCTATCTTGTACCTTACTGATACAAATTGGTATAGTTGTGCTCTAATTGTATTTTGAGAGAAAAATTTTATCTTAACAGGAAGGGTGATATGTAGGAGGAGCTAAGGTGGGAGGAGTAAGGAAAGGAAGAGGAGAAGGAGAGGAGGAGCTAGGAGATAAGAGGGGGGGAGGGGAACATTGAGGCGGATGTTTGCGTGTCTTCGCCAGTCAAAGATAGTTTATATATCTAGGTTGGGTATTGGGTTACACTTCTGATTGTATGGGCATCTTGTTATTGAGCATTACCAAACTTATGAAGCCTTTGATTAACATTTAAAAAAGTTACTAATAAACAATAAATAAAATTTTTAAAAAATCATAAAACAAAAACAAAAAAGGAAAGCCACTCAGGCCAGGCATGTGTCAGGAGGTCTAGAGAGGCCATTGTATGGAGATGTGAAAGTGAAGCCTGGATTTCATTGGAGATCCCAAGAGATGCCAGAGTCGTGGGATACCTGCCAAGGAGATCTGGAACAGAGAATGGAATCAGCCCAAGAGAGAGAAGTATGTTGCAATGAAGAAAGCTGAAAGAAGTTGGAGATCTGAAGAGTGCTTCCGCATCAGACGTGGAGAAGCAGACTTTGGAGTTTGTCCAGCTCATTTTCTGGCTTGCTTTGGGCCAATATGTCCTCACTGTGCTCCTTTTCTTCTCTTTTGGAATGATATTATATCTTCTGTGCCATTGTTTATTGGAGGTTTGTGATCTTCTGTTTGATTTTGATTTTGCAGGAGGTTATAGTTAAGAGATTGTTACATGTCTCAGACAAAACTTTGAACTTTGAAACCCTTTTTAAACTGTGAAAGACTATGAGGACTTTTGAAACTGGGCTAAATGCATTTTGCATCATAATATGGTTACACGCCTATGGTAACCAGGAAGTAGAATGTGGTGGTTTGAATAATAATGACTCCCCCCATAGGTTTATACTTTTGAATGCTTAGATATCATGAAGTGGCACTTATTGAAATGATTGGGAGATGTGGCCTTGTTGGAGGAAATGTGTAACTGAGAGTGGGCTTTGAGGTTCCAAAAAGCAAAGCCAGGCCCTGTAGCATTCTCTTCCTACTCCTTTGGATCTGGATGTAGAACTCTCAGCTACCATGTCTGCCTGTGTGCGGCCATGCCCCCCATATGAGGATAATGGATTAAATCTCTGAAACTGGGCAAGCCCCAATTAAATGTTTTCTTTTAATACGATTTGTCATGGTTATGGTGTCCCTTCACAGCAATAGAACAATGACTAAGACAGTAAGTAATACAGAAACTGATACCAGGAATGTAAGGTTCTATCTATGAAGAAATTGATCATATTTTGTTTTGGAGGAGTATTCTTTTAGTTAGAAAAACAATGGAATGTTGTGTGCAGAGCTTAACATTGTAGTAACAGCTTGGGGAAAGTAGTGCTGAGAATAATATGAACAGTAGAGACATGGTTCAGAGGATTCAAAATGATAGCACCCATTCATGTGATATTTTGGCAAAGAATCTGCCTGTATTATACCAATGTTTGGGAATTTTATGTAAGGCTAAATTAAAATATAATGGGTTATTTTATCTGATGAAAGAAATTTCAAGAAAATAGAATCTGTGATGTAGTTATTGTTGATTATTCTTATGCAGGTCTGTAAGGAAAAAGAGCTACAAGTGTCACAGAAAGAAAAGCTTTAAATGTGAAGTCTGTAAAGAGAGCACTGGGAATCAGTGTTACAACAAAGCCATGTGCTATAGAACAGAGGCTGGGTAGCACCATTAAAAAAAGAGTCCTGCTCTACATTGAAACAGTGGACAAGAACCTATCCAGTTGAGAAAGGGACCCTAAGTGGTTTCCTGCTCCAAGAAAGCAATTGCCTCAATGCACAGAAACTGTTATAACTGTGGTCCAGGGTCTATAATACACCTGTGTCATTTTATGTTGGAAGCATAGAATTTGCTTTTATATTTTTCAGAAGATAACAGTGACGAGATTGCCTTGGACTTCAAAAGAGACTTTGGACTTTTGAACACTGTTGACACTGTTAAAGACTACAGGAACTTTTAAAAAAATTTTATTTAACTTCTTTTTTACACTCCAGATTTTATCCCCTTCCCAGTCCACCCTCTGACCGTTCCCCATCCCATACCTCCTCCGGACCCTATCTCTACAAGAATGTCCCCACCCCCTACCCTACCAGACTTTTCCACTCCCTGGGGCCTCCAGTCTCTGGAGGGTTAGGTACATCTTCTCTGACTGAACCCAGACCTGGCAGTCCTCTGCTGTATATGTGTTGGGGACCTCATATCAGCTGGTGTATGCTGCCTGGTTGGTGGTCGACTATGGGGACTTTTAAAGTTGGCACAAATATATTTTGTATTATGAGATGGCCATATGGGAATGAGAGGCAAAATGTGATGGTTTGAGTTAGAGACTTCACCAATAACCTCATGTACTTGAGCACTAGTTGCCAGTTGGTGGCTCTTTTCAGGAAGGTTATAGAATCTTCAGAGGTACAACCTTGCTGAAGGAAGTTCATCATTGGGGTAGATTTGAAACTTTCCAGCCTATCTCCCCCTTCCCTGTGTGCTACCTGTGATCCCCAGCTTCCTGTCCCTGTGATCATGATATTCCTTTTCTGCCATTATAGACACTATCCCTTTGAAACCACGAATTGAACGAAACTCTTCTATGGGATGCTTTTGTTGGAAGGCTTTACCACAGCAATGGGAAAGTAACTAATATACTAAGATAATTGACTTATAAAGAAAATAAAAGTTATATCTTGCTGCAAATATAAGAAGTTTATACTTTCTGTGGTACCAGGAAAGACTAAAATAATAAAGCCATTAAAAAAAGAGAGACAAAATAATTGACCCTTAAACCAGAATACACAAAATGATTGCAAAGCTGCTTATTGTTAGGATTGTATTAGCCTCACCTCTTCACTAAATATTTTCTCCTTGTAGAAAATGACAGTTATAATGATTGTACCTATTCACTATGGTTTTTGAAGAATGTTTGAATGCTATAATAGTCAGGTTTCTCTAGAGTAACAGAACTTGTAGAATAAATCTTTCATATATACATATACATACATGCATATATATAATTTATTAGAATGACCTAAAGGCTGAAGTCCATCTAATACAACAATGGCTACCAGTGAATGGAAAATCCAAGAATCCAGTAGATGCTCAGTGCATTAGACTGGTCGTATCAGCCGGCCTTCAGTATATGCTAGACTTCCAAAGAAGTAAGTTCTAAATGCCAGTGAAGGAATGGGCTTGCTAGCAAGGTGAGGGTAATCAGTCAAAGAGCAAGTTTCCTTCTTCCATGTTCTTATATAGGCTTCCAGCAGAAGGCATGGCCAGATTAGACCTGGATTAAAGATCTAGATTAAAGCTGTGTTATCCCAGCTCAAAGATCCAGATTAGAAGTGAATCTACTTACTTCAAATTAAGCAAAAATCATTCACAGGTGTGATCTCTATTTTGGGTGTTTTAGTTCCAGATATAATACTCTGAGTTGAAAACCAAATCCACTACACCTTCCCTATCTGAATATGTGTCTGTGTTTTTATCTGTGTCTGTGTTCCTATCTGTATCAATGTTCCTATACAAGTCCATTGTTTTTCTTGTGTCTACAGTTCCTATCTGTATCCATTTTCCTATCCATGTGTTCCTATCTGTGTCTATGCTCCTATATTTATATATTATTCCTACTTGTGTCTATGGTTCCTATCTGTGTCTATGTTTCTTTCTACATCTATATTCGTATCTGTATATATGGTTTCTGTCTTTGCTTATGGTTTCTATCTGTGTCTATTGTTCTTATCTATGTCAATAGTTCCTATCTATGACTCTACATGTGTCTATATATTTTGTTCTTATTTGTTTTATTGTTCCAATTTCTGTTTATGATCCTATATTTATCTATTGTTCCTCTCTTTGTCTATGTTTGTATCTGTGTCTATGGGTTCTGTCTGTGTTTTGGATTCTTATCCATGCTTGTGTTCCTACCTGTATCTATCTCCCTACTTGTGTCTATCTTTCTATCTCTGTGTATGTTCCTATCTGTGTGTATGTTCTTATCTGTGTCTATGTTACTATCTATATCTATGGTTCTTTCTATGTCTACATTCTCATTTGTACTTATGGTTTCTGTCTGTGACTATGGTTCCTATCCTTGCCCATGTTTCTATTTTTATCTATGCTCCTATTTATGTGATAGGAATATATGCAGAGACAAGAGCAATAGACACAGATAGAACCAAATAACATGGAATATTATATATATATATATATATATATATATATATATGACCAATTGACATAGATAGAAACATCGACAAAGACAGGAATAATAGATACAGATAATAACAGAGACAAATATAGAAATCATAAACACAGAGAGAAACCAGAAACCATTGTCATAGATTGACAAGAATACAGAGAGAAACATAGACACATAAAGGAACACAGGCAGAGATAGAAACCACAGACATGGAATGCTACCATAGACACAGGTAGAAACAGTAGACATAGGAACATAGATACAGAAACGAACACAGAGAGGAATATAAATACAGAAAGAAACAATAGATACATATAGGAACCTTTGGCACAAAAAAAAATCATAGTCACAGATTGGAACACTAGACATATATAGATATAAATACAGATGGAACCATATCACAAGTAACAACAGGCACAGAACAAAGAAAGATAAAAGAACACAGAATAAACATAAACAGAACAGAACAATAAAGCAGGGAATAAAATTCTATGTTGATGAAATTGATTTTGATATGAGAATACAAAAATAAAAAATAACTTTATTAAATCTTCTCTTAGGTCAGGACCTGTGAATTTGGATATTCCTTTCAAGAGAGCAGATATGACATTCTGAAAGAAACTTAACACCTACTTACAGCTGGATTGGTCTCTTTGCAGGTCCAGCGCAAATGTAACAAGGATCCCTGCCCCATCTCAGCCTCTACAGACAAACATTACCTCATGGTCCACCCAAGATGGCCTTTAGCTACAGCCTCTTCTCATCTCTAATGCCTCCAAATGGTAAATTCCTTAAGTAAATGTCTTCTTCAAACCTCTGAGCATCCTTTTTGAGCATCCTTATTTAAGAATATTAATCTTGTTTCTTGGCACCAAAGTTCTCTGCATCAAAAATCTATCCCCATTATGACCATGATGCTTCTCTGATGGAGTCTCTGGCCAAAGCTTGTCTCCTCCTCTTCATCTATCTGCGATATACTTCTCAAATTCAACTCAAAGCCCTTCTAAGAGCAATTTATGTCAGTGCCTTTCGCGACCTTCGAACACTGTATTCTTTAAGGATACCCTAATGATGATTTTATGTTTCATTGTTAAATCTTTGCTGAAACTCTAGATTTAATAAAAATCTTATGGGGAACATAAGGAAACTAGAAATGCCTGGAAGCTGAGAATCAGACATAAAACATCATTCCTTGTGGGGGGAAATTAGAAAAAGTTCATCATTGCACACAAATAGCAATCAGGCTAAGAAAGTTGGGTGAAAAAGGTTTTTCTGACACAGTCTTTCTGACTAATTCTTTCTAGTTAAGACTTTCTCAGCACATCACAACAGAAGAACTCTTGACTCACCTAACTCAACCCCCACATTTCCAGAGAAGCCCAAAGGAGGAGCTCAGAACTGTCAGTCAGGTCTCCAACACTGTGCTCCAGAAAACATTCCAGTCAAGTTGCCATCACAGAAGGAACAAGATCACCACTCGCGGCCAGTATCAGCCAAGGTATTTTAGCAACCCTAAATTCATTTCACTGTAGCAAGGACCACAAGCAGGTGTTCTAAATCTCTCATGCTTAAAACAAAACAAGCCTTCTTAATACAGTGGGTGTTTATTTGGAGTAAGACAGAGTTTCTGGCTTGATAATGAGATGAGCATTTAAATGTCTCTGCCATCAATGCTTTTGACAGAAGACATATTTGAGAACTGTTGAGCTGGCTCTGCAGTGGCTTCTGGGAAGCAGGAAGATAAGTCCCAGGCCGGAGACCCAGGGAAGACCAGGGATGGCTGTTTGACTGGCCAGTGGATGAAGGGACATTTCCCAGCATAGAGCAGATCAGGTCCATCGATGTTGTCATCCGGCTAACATCCACCTTCCTTAGATAGTTCAAAAGCACCAGATGGAAACTCCCTGCCCAGTTCTGGTTCTGAACATTTCTTCTCAAGAACCTCTATTTTGGCAACATAAATGGAGAATGGAGACATCAGAGCACGTGGCTAGTCTAAGTCGAGCTAGTGTTTCAACAGGGCTTTTGTGAATCCATGTGAACTACATAGAACATTTGAAAAATCATATTTGCTTCCAGTGGCGACAGATTTTTAAACAGTATAGACGTGGACAAATGAGTCACATTTATTTAAAACTAACACTAACAACATAGCAAAAACTATTTTGTTGTATAAAATGTTATTTGGAATTTGTTTATTGCATTTGCATGCTTTCAAATTGAATGAAGAAACTACTATAGCTGGCTTTGTTGGGGGGAAAAATACACAGAGATTGATTGATTGAAAAAAAAAAGACTTTCTCAGGACCCTCAAAAATCACTGATCTGCATACATTAGAACTCAGCTTAATAACTGACCTGATACTTTTCTACCATTGTCGATCCCATATATACTGATACCCGAAACTTGATGTCGTGATATGTTATTTTTACATTCTCTAGCATGGCCTGAAATGTCTTTCCTAATCGTGTTCTATATAAACCTAATCCCTAATTCCTTTCTATCATGAGAGTCCCCAAAAGAACATTTAATTGATGAATTGACAAAATTACCAAGATTCAACATTTAGTTTGAAATTAGACATTAAAATGTATGAGAAAAATATTGGAAAGATACAAAGGCTAGTCATACATATGCAAATATATGGAAATTAAAGAAACTGGATCAATTTCACTGGTCAATGAGAAGGCAATGAGAAATTTAATAACTGACTTCAGGTTGCGGGAAGGGGAATTACAAAGCAATACTGCCTTAACCCTTAATATTTCATGAGAGGTTTAGGGAGAAAAAGGGAACACTTCTATCTGCTGAGAATTGACTGACCCTCAGTACGTGCTGGGAACCCCAAATCAGCAAATGGACTCGATTTTCTGAACATTGATCATATCCTTCAAGGCTGCTCTCTACTCCCTTTCTGAAGACATGCAGGAGAGATGCACATGTAAACAACTGGAGTGACATTGCAGAACAGGAGGCATGATGAATGGGTGAGTGAGAGCTGAGATAGCTCCTGGGAATAGGAAGAAGGTTGATCCCACATAAACAGAGGCAAAGACACAGATGTGCCAGTGACATGGGATTTCACCCAGTGAATGCTGCTGCTACTCCTGAAGATATTCTATGCAAGAAAAACTCAGAGGTGGGAGAGAAGAGAAATGTAGTAGAAACTGAAGTAGTAGGAGTTCCTGTCACACATTATTAAGCAATGCTTTTGGGACAAGCAGTGGATATAGCTGGCAAGAAAATACACATAGGGGCTGGAGAAATGGCTCAGTGATTAAGAGCACTGACTGCTCTTTCAGAGGTCCTGAGTTCAATTCCCAGTGACCACATGGTAGCTTACAACCATATGTAATGGGATTTGAGGGCCCTCTTCTGATGTGTCTGAAGACAGCTATAATGTATTCATATACAAAGAATAAATAAATGCTTTTTTAAAAAGAAAATACACATAGCACTAGTGCTGGGCTAAGGAGAGGGATCTGAGTTCTTCATGTGGCCAAAGCTGTAAGTATGGCTAAAAGTGACAACAGAAAAAAGTAAAGAGGGGCCTCCACTCAAGTTTCATGGACCCACTTAAGTACTGTGAGTAATTAGAAGTTTTAAGTATTGGGAGTAATTAGGAGAAGTTTCTTTTAATCCCCAAAAAGTTACACAAGTCTCTCTCTCTCTCTCTCTCTCTCTCTCTCTCTCTCTCTCTCTCTCTCTCTCTCTCTCTCAAACAAGGTCTCACTATGTATCTCTGTCTATACCGGAACTCACCATGTAGACCAGACTAGCCTCAAACTCACAGAGATTCACCTGCCAATGTCTACTGAGTACTGGGATGCACCACCACATCCAGCTCTTACTTAATTTTCTATTGCTGTGCAGAGATGCACAACTAATGCAACTTATAAAATGGTTTATTTAGAGCTGACAGATTCAGAGAGCACATCCATGACCATCATGGCAGAGAACATGGTGGTCAGATATAGCTAGTGTCAGAGTAGTAGCTAAGACCTTATATCTTAGTCTATAAGTGCAATGCAAGGCATAGACAGATACAGATACAGAGAGGATGTGTGTGTGTGTGTGTGTGTGTGTGTGTGCGAGAGAGAGAGAGAGAGGAGAGAGAGAGAGAGAGAGAGAGAGAGAGAGAGAGAGAGAGGAGAGAGAGAGAGAGAGAATGAACTTCTGAAACCTCAAGCCCCATTCCCAGGGACACATCTCCTCCAATAAGCCACACTTCAGAATCCTTCCAAAACAGCTCTACCAACTGGGGACAAAATATCTTCAAATATACAAGTATATGTAAGTATGAGTTACCTACTTAGAATATACAGTGGCACAGAGTAAATATTCCCATTGCAAGTAAGAAGAATAGCGAGATGGCAATTGAAGATTAGACTAAAGCAAGACTGAAGCCTAAAACACTCAAAACTGTAGCTCAGTGTTCAGCTCTATCTTAGACTCCTGATGTCATTACCTTTGTTCTATCAAACTTAGAACCTCCCATTTTTCCAGTTCTGTTTCCAGAAGCATATATAAACTCACTTGGGATGACACCATTTTTAACTCAATCATATTCTTTCCTCACTAAATTTCACATTTTCCTGTCTTTTTGTTCCATTCATTCACCATAAGTCTGGCTAAGGTCAGAGGGCAGTAGCCTGAATGTTTACTGTCTTTCAACTTTCCTCACCAAACAACGTAGTTTTTGACTTTAAGTTCAGTCTCACTCAAGTTTTTGAGGCAGAGGCAAGCTCTTTGCCAGGTTATCAGTTCCCAGTAGCGTATGTGTTCCCCTTTGCAACCTCATGAGGCAGCCCTAGTCTGTCCACATTTCTCTTGGCCTTCTGGTCTTCCAGCAGGATGTTCCTTTAATCTCTGCTTACAGCATTCTAAAGCTTCTTCAACCCACAGTTCCAAACTCTCCCCCATAGCTCACTAACTAATGTGAAAGCCTGTGAACCATGTGGTCAAGTTTGCCACAACCATCCACTTCTCAATAACCAGGTTTCTGTATTGGTTATTTTTCCTGTTGCTGTGATCAAATACCTTACAAGAAGCAACTTAAGGAAGGAAGGATTTAGCGTGGTTTACAGTGTGAAGATACACCTGGTCATGGCAGGAAATCATGGCAGCAGTCAAAGCCTTTAGTAGTAATGGCAAGAGCAACTCACTCACATCTAGCCCAATCAGAAAGTAGAGAAAATAGGGTGCCAACATCCAGCCAGTATTCTCTGGAACCCAAAAGTTTGCTATTCCAAAAGTTTTGAGCCAGAGATTTTGAATTTGAAGTGAACATAGCCAGGAAATGTGCTCTAAAGAAATCCCTGACACAGAAGTAGGAGCAAAGCAGAAGCCTGGGAAGTTATCACCAAGAAGGGAGAAACCTTTCAAGTATGAGAAAGTCCATTTAACCATACAGGGTACAAGTAAGTCAACTCTCAAGTGAGGCCCCCTCTGACCTGTTAGTTCATCCATCCATGCTCCTGCATCTCCCCACCGACATGAAAGCCCCTGGTGTGGCCAGGAACCCTGAATCTTAGTGCTTGCAGCAAAAGGAAAGATTAATTGAGATGTTCATTGAACGTTGCATTGCCTTGCATCGAAGACCCTCTAAAATTTTAAAGTCTCATCCTTAAATGTTTCTGATTGAATGGCTAAATAAACAACTGAGAAAAATTCTCCAAATTATTTCTTTATATTTCAAGTAACAATAGAGTCTTAGGGCCATTATGGAATATGACACAGAAACAGGGGAAACAGAATTAAGCAACAAAGTACCAAACAAATTAAGTTAGCAAATGTTATACTCAGTCTTGGATTCTGTTACTGGCAATTATTTTTAATAAATGTTATCCTTTTACTGTACTCTGTAAAGATGCAGCACTATTAACCACTCCTAAAGCCAAAATATACAGAGGAGCATGTCTTCATAACAAGCCAATACTGAAAAGGCATCTGGGATGCTTAAATGAGGCGCTGTAAGAGTCCATTAAGAAAGAGGAAATTTGTTTTACTAGTTACTTTAAACAAAAAGAACAGAAGTAATTTCAACCCATTTCCAATTAAATATCTTATTCCTCAAAGTCACAGAAAAATTTATGCTGAAAATAGACATTTCCTTACGATTATTAAAGCCATGTTTAATATTTGTCCTAAATAAATTACAAAGCTAAAAGAAATGTTATTTGGGGTCAAACATTTCACATTTCACTTACAGGGCTCATAACAACATTGAATTTGATTTTAAAACATTTAAAGTGCTTAGTATTGAGCGACTGTCTCTCGTGTGCAAAGCTTATTTCCCAGCCCCCAACTCTGAAGAGGAAAGTATCAAACCCTTTTTTTGAGATGCATGTGGAGACAGTGAATGAATAGATGATAAAGGAAACTATATGAGTAATGACAGACTAATCTACAGATTCAATGCAATTCCCAACAAAATTCCAACAGAATTTTTACAGATCTTGAAAGAACAATTCTCAACTTCATATTGAATAACAAAGCAGCAGTCACATCCTCATTCAATATGAGAACTCATAAGAAAGGATGGAACAGTAGCTCTATGTGCTACCTTGTGCCAGCACAGACAGAGCCAGGGATGGAACCTACAGACCGGGTGCCAAAGGGAAGATTGGTACTGATTTTTCAAAAAACAGGAGGACATTTCCATTTTTAATATGTATAATATATTATAAAATCATATAAAAAGTTAATGTACATAGCTTCTCTGTGTGTCTCTATTATAATAGTATAATTTTATTGTCTGTTAATGTTATCATAGGAAAAAAAAGTGAAAATTTAAATTGTTAATATAAATTTTGGCATTAATCTTTGTATTATGAGATTCCAGTTTTAAAATTTAAATATAAGAACATTTACCTTGAATGCAAGATCATCAAAATTACAAATTTTCATGGTTCACATATGAATATTTATTTTGCTCTTAAAAAAACAAAGGAAACATTGTGTGAACCCCTGGTTTTACTTTTGCTTTCTTATTGCAATCTATGGAAATCCTGGACCTTTGGCTTACTGGTAAATCAGGAAAGACTTAAGCAACATGAAACTATGAACTTCTTTCCTTTTATACATATATGTGTTCATTTATGTGTGATGCTTGTGTGAATGTGCACATGTAAATGTCAAAGGTTGACTTAAGTGTCTTCTTCAATCACTCACGCTCCATCTTCTTTTTAAATTTTTTAACATTTATATGTATCATTATTTACCCACATGTTCTACATGCATGCTTGTTGTCCACAGAGATCAAAAGAGGGTGTCCTATTTTCTAGGATTGTAATTATAGACAGTTGTGAACCACCATGTGGGTACTGGGAACCAAACTGGAGTCCTCTGCAAGGGCAGCAAATACTCTTAATTGCTGAGCCATCTCTCCAGCTGCGCCCAACATTATTTTTCAAAACATGGTCTCTCATCAAACCTGGAGCTTGCTGCTTTGGCTAGACTACTGGCTTACTAACTCCAGGGTCCTCCAGTCTCCCTTCCCTGGTGCTATGGTTCTAAATGTGTGTCACCCTGCCCAACATAGACCACTTTTCTCTTTCTCTTGTGTCATGATTTTCAAATTGTTATCTTGTAAAGAGAAGCAGCAAGAATAGCAAGGAACATGCTGGTGGTCCATGGCTACAGGATTTCTTAGAATATTGCAGTATCACTTTTGAAACATTTCTGATTCTAAGGGAGAGCAAACCTCTCAGAGTTATCAACTCCCCAGTCCATCATAAACAAGACATTATGTTAGTGTTCCCACTGGGTTTTGATTAGTTCCCATGCATCATGTGTCTGCTGCATCTCTGTGGCTCTAGAGTTTTGCAAAGGTTATAGGCAAAGGGAGTTTCAAAGGATGGAAGACATATATATGTATGTATCTCTCCTGCTTACACATGTTCTCCATTTCTCACCAGACTCACATAGCATAAAGTCAAAGTTTAAGTTATCAAATGGATAAATAGATAAAGAAATTTTGATATATGTATATAGTGGGAAGTTATTAAGCAGCCTTTAAAAATGTATAAAATTCTGCCATTTGCAATAGTCTGAATGGATATAGAGGCTACCATGTTAAGTGAAATAAATCAAAATCAGAAAGACAAACTCTATGTGATGTCACATGCAGAATTTAAAATGGGCAAACTTATAAAACCAGAAAAATCATGGTGATAAGAGCTGGAGACAGGAAAGAGGACAGAGAGGTAACACTCAAAGTTTCAGTTATACAAGGGAAATAAGCTTTGAGGATTGAGGATACAGTACAGTGCTATACTGAATATTTGAAATCACTTAAGTAAGCCGATCTCAAAGGTTCGAACCAGAGACATTATTATGTGTGGTTCAATGTCTGCAACATAAAAGACATAAAAATGAGGCACCAAACCACTTTGATTTCTTTATATCATCTGATGCAAACCCAGTGACCACTTACAACCACTTTCAAAATATCTTTTTCTAGAAATGAAATACACATATCGGCCCTGTCATCTTCTTACATCACTGTGGTTTCATCTCCAAAGTGCAGATTTCCAAAGCAATACAAGGACATCATTCATGTTTCTCTGATGATCTGGAAGATGGATATCTCTTAACAGGTTGACTCTTTCTGCTCCAAGAAAGAGCAGAGTCTAAACCTGGAGACAAAACCATTGTCACCATCTTCTCATCACACAAACAACATCAGAAAAATCTCAAGCCCTTCTACATCAGTGGTCCTCAAGCTTGAATGAGTATGATGACTAACCAGAGGGGATGGGCCATACACCATTGGGCCCCTTGCTTCTCTAAGAACAACTGTAATAATTGTCAGATAGTCCAATACTGTGATTTCAAAAACAAATAAATAGGGTTCACAGAGACTAAACCGACAAGCAGGGAGCTTGTGTGGGTCTGACCTAGGCCCTGTACATATATGTTATGGTTGTGTAGCTCAGTCTTTTTGTGGGACTCCTTACAGTGGGAGTGGAGGTTGTCTCTGAAGTTTTTGCCTGCCTTTAGAACCCTCCAAAATTGCCTCCTCCAGCCTTCATATGAGAGGAGGTGCCTAGTCTTACTTCAATCTGATATACCCTATTTGGTTTCTATCCATGGGAGGCCTGCCCTTTTCTGAAGGGAAGTAGAGAAGGAGTGGATTAGCAGGGGGAAGTGGGGGAGGAACTGGGGTCTGGATGTAATACAAGAGAGAATAAATAAAATAAGTAAATAATCTTTTCAGGCGTTGTTAAATAGAATGAAAACACTCATACCTCTAACTCTAAAATTTATCTTCTGACCTCATGAGTTTTCTTAATGAATTTTAGTGAGTAACCGTCACGTAAGTATCTATTCTTGTTTTGTTTTGTTCTTAAGACTTTAATTTTTATTTTATTCATTATGGTAACCGGGAGCATCACAGGGTGGTATGGAATTCTGTGGACAACTTAGCAACTGGTTCTGTCCTTTTACCTGGTGAGTTCTGGAGCTCAGACTTATGCTGGCAGGCTTGTTCAGCAAGCACTTTTACATGCTGAACCATCTCTCTGGCCCCAGTGTGCATTCTTAAACATCAAACGTATGCCTAGCATCAGCACACTGGATCTCTTTTTGGTCTTCATATTTAGAAGTTTAGGCATAGCCACTTATTTTTAGCTTGGCAGTTTTGGAAAGAGTGTGAATTTTTCAGTTCAATGTACCATACAATTAAAGAAATTATACTGAATTAAAATAAAAACTCATTTAAATGTTACTTTCACAAAGCCAGGTGTGGTGACGTGGATACCTATCATTCCTGCACTCAGGAACTGAGACAGGAGGGTCACAAGTTCAAGACTAGCCTAAGATAAATAATAAGATTTTGTCTTAAATTATTTTCTCACATATTTAAGGATTTTTCCAAAACTTTAAAAATAAACATTATATATGATGTGAATTTTCCTAAGCACATTAATAATAATAAAGTTATAGTTTCTGCCAATTTTATACACTTCTTATTAAACTAAAACCACATGTTAAAATTTATAGTTCAAAGTAACTCTTACCATTTGATAGTATAATAACTAAAAAAAAAAAACTATACCTGAGAGAACTAAATATTTACTACACAAACATTATAATTGCAATAATTGTACCAAATATTAGTTTCATAAATTGTATGCTATACATCAACATCCAAAGGAAGTATTTTCATTTAGTAATTAAGGATTTGAAACTGCAAATTACTAAGTATGTGTGTTTAAATTTAGGTTTAATTGATTTCACACTCCATATATTTTTATATTTACCAAAGTACTCTTTTTTTTGAACTGACAACTCATGCTTGTTTTGCTGCCTGACAGTATTTGGCTCTCTGAAATTTATTCCTTCAGTTGCATGGGTTAAATAAATTAAAAAGAATTTTTTGTTGTTGTGACACATCTTTGGATGAAGTTGCTTTTTAAGATTTAATGTTTCACTTAATAAGTAGGCATGCTCTTAGCAACAACTCCACCAGGAAATGTGTTTTAGTGATGCTTTCTCTTCCTCTGAAAAATATAAAAAATACAATTGCGTTGTGTGGACTTACAAGCTATTTGGCTAAAATTAACAAAATGAATAAATTGTTGGAGTTGGTGAATAGTTGCTGGTTAACACAAAGGGAAGCAATGTGTGTGGTCACTATAGATATGAAAGTGGGTAGCGTTGGCCATTGGTTGAGAACGCTGAGGTTGAGCACCTACATTCATCATCACATACCCAACCTGTCTTTCCTAATCCTGTAATACAGCATTATGTTCTCCAGCTCCTCCCTCCACATCCACCACTTTGGGTACTCAACCTCAGATACTGTCCACAAGATCTCACCAGCTGCTTAAAAACAACTTCAAATGCAAGAGCTCAGCACACGAAATCAACTCAGACTGCCCCCGTTCTGGGACTCAATTCTTCTCCCATCTATCCTTCTCATCCAGTAAATATCAGCATTCAACACACTAAGCTTTCATCAGTTTTTCTCCTGGTGTTTCATCAGGGTTAGGGTTAGGGTTAGAGTTAGGTAGGGTTAGGGTTAGGGTTAGGGTTTGACTTCCCCATCACACAATGTTTATGCCACACATGGAATGTTACTACAGCCAGCACAATGGTCACCATCACGCTAAGAAAACATATAGCTACGCAATCAAGCTCATGATTTTCTACATGAAGACTGATTGATCAATTCTGTTACATTACAATTCTATTACTTCTTCCTCTATAACAGACTCTACTAATGAAATAGCTTGTCAAAGTAATTTCATGACTTGCCTGTCTGTGGTATGACTGGAGCTGCTGTGCACCTGGCATCCCCTCTCTCCCTCACCTGGTTCCAATACTTACATGCATCTTACAAACATATAAGTAATGTGGTAAAGTATGTGACTAGTTGATGTGCATAGAGATAGATAGGATGTGGTGAAAAATATCTCACTTTGTATTTTAGAAAGTGAGGAGCATCCTGAGAACATGGTTCCAGCAAGGGATCCAGAATCTATTTTCATTAGCTTTTTCACAATCAGATGCAGTTGTGTGAAGTAGTCCACTAACCTCTAGAAGCAACAATAGGTGAGAGGTTTCTATGGCTATTGCCTGGTACTCAAAGGCGAGTAATAGAAAGTTATCTGGGACATATATGAAATAACCTAGGAGTTCCAGTTAGAACTATTCATTCTAAAGATTAAGTGAGAAATAAAAGATATGTCTTTGTCCTTACAACCAGGGTTTTTATGTCAACAAGCTGTTTTATTAGTAGTCTCAAGAGTCTTCAACTCAACAGAGGACATGTAATATAACAATATATTTGTCTTCACGTGGAAAAGTCATAAACTGAATTGCATAGTTAACATAGTTAATAACATGTTAATCACATAGTTAATAACACAACATAGTTAATAACATAGTATTTGCATGGAGACTGTGGGGATGGTTGTAGGTACATTCCTTGTGTGACATAAACACTAACTCACAGTGCAAGACAGTATATAGGATTATATTCTACTGCACTGATGATCCCTGTGTTGCTATCTGGGTTTTCCTTTGACAGTTTCTTTCCCTTGGTCTCTACTCCTCTCCTTACCTCATTTTTCTCTTACCCATTCCCACTCTTACCTTGTTTTGTTTTATCGTTGTTGTTACTCTGTATTGTTTAGTTTTTAGTACAAGGCCTTGCTATCTATCTCAGGCTGATTTGTAGCTCAATGTGTAGTCTAGGCTGGATTCAAAGTCATCATACTCTTGCCTCAACATCTTTAGTGCTAGGTTTGCAAGTGCGAGTCAACACACCAGTTCCACTAACTCATAGCATGTTCGATGTCTTCTTCAGGTATCGTAGGATTTCCTTTTACCTATTGGCCTAGGAAACTTCAGTAGTAGTTAAGCCATAAATTTGACCTCCAACTTTTTGACCATTTGTGTATTTACAGTTGTGGCCCATACTCAAGAACAGTTCATAATGTAGTCTCAGATCAGTATGAACATGAGACCTTAGACACAATTCTTAGTTTAGATTAAAATTGTAACCTAGTCAGAGAACAGTGCCACTAGTCCTTGAGAACCCTTGAAGGTGCTTCCTTGCTCTGATGAGCATAGAGCTGAAAAGAGAAGAACCAAAGCTCACCAGCAGCCATTTAGCCAGGAACAGAGAGAAAGCCATTCTAAGGTAAGAGAAAACAGAAAGTCAAGAGATTAGGAGAGAAGGGCTAGAGGTGCAGGATGGGGAGATCAGAAGCAGAGTCAGGGTAGAAGATCTGTGGACCTCAGCTGAGTTGGATTCCTGCCACCTGCACTCCAGTTAATCCAACTAATTCAGAATTGGGAAGAGAATGACACAGTAAGCAGCTGACACGGGAGCACTGCTGATTGGGGAGGAAACTGTGAACTGAAGTTTCCATAACAGTACTTGCCACTAAGCCTGACCAGGTGAGTTCCATCTGTTAGACCTACATAACATGGAAGGAAAGATCCAGCTCTCTCAAGCTGTCTTCTTACCTCCACATATGTACAGTGGCATATGCACTCCAAGCCCCTTCAATATACATACATTCATAAATGTAATGAAATGTAATTCTCTAAAAGATTCTTCAGGGATGAATGATAATAATTACAACTCTGAGAGAGTTAGAATGTTACTGATTCCAAGCTACATGACCTTGGGTCATCTTTGTCCATCTGAATCAGCATTAATAGGCACCTCTGTGTCTGTCTGACCTACCATCCTTCCAACAGTCAGGTAAAGCCTTTGGAATGAACTAACAGATGCCTAACTTTTACCCCAGAAGCTGCATTTGTCACCAGGTGATCTCTAGCACCTATCACACAGGTCTCCTCACTGTGCTGTGACCTGCCTCCCGAATGCTCCTCACAATGTGTTTAGAGAATGTCTTGATTTGTGGCTGTATGGACGTGCATATCACTGCCTCCACCCTGGAACATGGGACTGCGAGTATCCTGTATCCATGCTCTCAGGCTATTGCCATGTGCATTAGCTAAAATTAACTCCTCTCTCGTTCTCTTTGTAGTGGGAATTATGTTTAGCAGTGACAGGTGAAAAATTATAAGATGCCTTTGTCCCAGACTGGGAAGCCAGTAACGTAGTCATTAAGTATTATTATTAGTTATTAGCTTAAAAAAAAATCCCTCGTATCTGGAAAGATTTTGCAGAGAGAGATGAATATAATCAAAATGTATGATATTCTTAAAGATCTAATAAAATGTTTTTAAAAAGATGTAACAGAGGCATATTCCATTACTGATAACAATATTTTAAAAGTATTTCAAAGATATTTCAAATTTTATAGAAATATTCATTAGTATATGATATTTTACCATAAAACTTCCGTATACTTTGAAACTAAAGGCTACAAAAGAAGAAGTTGAATGGGTGTGTAATCATAAAGTAAAAGGGTTTTTGGGAAAGATTATATCAAAGAAACTGTGAAAACATTATTTGACACAGGTTTGGTAAACTTTTCAAGTAAAAAGAAAAGGCACTATCAGCTTAATTAGAATGCAAATGAGACACAGCCTCTGATTAAACAGTTGCCTCTGGGTTTTATACCTCTGGCATTATTTGTCACCTTCCCCCACACAGAGCTGTGGGACTGTGTAACCAGCCAGAGTCTTATCTGCTTGAGTCTTTCTGACTGAGCATAATGAGAGAAAAAAGCTTCATGCAGAGGCGGCATCATGTGTCCAGCCTAGCATATGCTAACTGACTGTAAAGACAGTGGCTAGATGTGGCGTGTTATCATTTATATGACATTATTTATAAGATGTATTATAAAATGATGCACATATTATGTATGTACAGCCAGTATTGGCATCAAGGCTGGTGATAGCCAGGAAGAAACACCCTGAGGCAGGCCCTGAGACTAGTGAGCTTGTTAAGCATGGGAAGGCATCTATTGACATTGTTTCCAAGTGACAACTTGGCAAGCAGACAATGCTGATCAATTTATAATCCTAGGACTTAGATCACAGGAGTTTAAACATGAATGTTAGTTTGTCTGTTTCATATACATTTACAAAACAAATTAGCTTATTAACAATTAGCCAATTTAATAAAGGGAGTGGAGAGGGAGATGGCTCAGTGGGTAATGGCACTTTCATCAAAAGCATGGCACTTGTGTTGGATCCCTGGCTCCCATGTAAAGGTAGAAAGAGAAACCAAATTGAACAAAATTGTTCTTTGCCTCCACATCTACACCATGGCATGCCCCTGCACCACCATACACAGACAGCAGCAATAACGAGTAATTTTTTTTAAAGAGTGGGAAACTTGAAAGAAGAAATAACAGAGTCTAGAAACTCAGAACTCCATGTCGTAAAGCAACTCTTTTACAGCTGTGTCTTAAGCACAACCAGTAAAAGATAAAATGGAAAACTTCCCTTATCAACAAAGGCCAACTCAAAACAGTCTTTCGATAAGAACTAGAGTGAGATAGGTCATTATATCATTGCTAAAATGTCTCTGAAGCACTCCCTAAATTTAAGAGGGTCAGACACCTGTTAGCACATCACCTCCTCCTAATTAAACCAGTGACTCTGTAGAGAAGACAAAAGAACTGTCTAACAGCCTAATAATGGAGGCAAGGTACCCCAGTGAGTTCATTAAATGAGGAGACAGAAAGGAAGGGAACAACACAGCAAACCAGAGAGCTGTGTCCACAGAACCACCCCCAAGGAAGTACTGAGTAGCTACTGAAATGTGAAATTAACTGGAGTGAAAAAGTAAAAACCCAGTGATATTAATTCAATGTGGGTTACTACACAGATTATCATTCTAGCTAACAAGTTATGCGACTGGTAGATTTGCTTACAAAATGCCCTGAATCCAATAGGTCTCCAAGAGGGCCCATCTTCCCACATCTACTTCAGACAAAGATTTTCAGGGTAGACAAAGGAAAGGCCTTTCCAAGAGCTGGTAAGTGGTCTTAAACTCCTGATTCTCCCACTCAGGCTCCTAAGTGTTGGGCTTATGAGCATGTGCGACCACACCCTGCTCCATCAATATTTTTAAAGACTTCCACCACCACTTCAGCCTGGAGTAGATCAGATGTTTCCGTAGTTGGCTCATAGTTTGATGTGAAGTTTTTACTCATCTGAAGAGCAATGAGAGAAATATAGTGTGACCGTCTTAATGAAATGAAATGGATTAAATTTAAAGAGCTGTTTAGTGTATAAAGGATGACTTTCCTAACTTCTAATATTAAAATCCCATTCCATTTATCAAATGGTTGTGAAAACAAATGGTAGCTTTCATTGTCAACTTTACATTATCCAAAAGTCCAAAGTCTCATTCTAAACTCAAGCCAATCTCATGTGAAATTTTTCTGTCAAAAATAAGTTATGTTTACTGAATCTTGACTGAATATCTTTTGTAGCCAGGCAAGATTCCCAGTGGTGGGAATGGGTTGCATTAGATTGAGTTGTTGGCCAAGGGGTCCTGTGGAGATCTCCAACAATCCAGGCTGATGCTAGCTAGGACAGAGGGTTGGTCTCTGAAAACTGACAGTGGGATCCCATTGCTAGGATAACTCTACATAGCCCACTGATTGTTGAGAGGTCCAACTGGTGCCTGCACAGAGCCTTCACCACTATATTCTATCTCTTTGGTGCAGGGAGGTACTCTGCAGGCTATGCAAAGAGAAACCTGGACACAAAGACAGCCACAAAGCCCTCCACCTACAATCTGTCCTGCCCAAAAGATGTGTTGGAACAATGGTAGAGCAGAACTTGTGTTTCTTGTTTGGTTTAACTTAAGGCCCACTCCACAAGAGTGAGCCCGTGCTCCATGCTGCATGGATGGTCAGGAACAATAGCCTGAGCAGCAGAGACTTAGGGTAGAACTAAACAGAACAATCAAATAAAATAAATAAAATGATTCCCAATGATATTCTGCTATACTCACAGATTGATGCCTTATCCAGTCATCATTAAAGAGGCTTCTTTTGGCAGCATATGTGAGTGGGTACAGAGACCCACAGCTAGACATTATGCATAGAAGGAGTCTAAATGGGAGATCTCCTTCGAGTCCCTCCTCTCAAAAGAAGGAGAGGAAATATCTCTGTCAAAAATAAGTTATGTTTACTGAATCTGAACTGGCCATCTTTTGTAGCCAGGCAACACTCCCATTGGTGGGACTGGGTTGTATTAGGGTGAGTTGTTGGCCAAGGGGTCCTGTGGAGATCAGAAGGGATTGAGGACACCAGGAGAACATGGCCCACTGAATCAGTTAAGCAGGGCTCATATGTGCTCACAGAGACTGGAGCAGCAAGCATGGAGCTGCATGAGTCTCTACCAGATTCTCTGAGTGTGTGTTATGGCTGATAGCTTGGTGGTTTTGTGAGAGTCCTAGCAGTGAGAGTAGGGTGTGTGTGTGTGTGTGTGTGTGTGTGTGTGTGTGTGTGTGTGTAAATGTATATGTATCCAGTTTCTCCCAATATATTCAGGTCTCCTCAACTCCTCAACAGGCTTCTTACAGGCATCTCTAATGTACTGGGGTCTCTTTCACCCTTACAGCTTCACGTGTAGCTGTCTCGGGAGCACTATAGGGGAATCATATCTTACTTCATATCACCTAACCTTGTTGGCCTTTTGGAACCTTGATGCAAGTCTCTATAGCCCTCCAACTCTTATAGTTCCCATGCCTATAAAATTGTACCATATGGATTGTGTCGGTTTCTATTGATAGCTGGATAGGTGCCCTAGCCCCCTTGGACCAAAACTGCAATGGTTTCTAAGTGCTTTCAAAGCTGACCTGTGAAAAGAGTTCTCTAGGGAGTCCTGCTGAGAAGGATGTCCTTAGGGGAGAGTCTCTTTTTCAAGCACTCTTTTTTTTTTTTTTTTTTTTTTTTTAAATGAAAGTTCTGCAGATGTGTTTGCTCAATGGAGCTCTTCATTAACTAGGTCAAAGTATGAGTTTTTCTGAATTGTACTAATCACTTTAATAATACAGTCTCTGTCAGCACAGGTCCTGCCTACGACTCTAAATCCTTCTCTCACCAAAAACTTTTCTCATATCTTCTGTTCCATTTTCTTTAATCTCTTTTACTGAAATCTGAGTAAATGCAATGGAAACCATGCCACTGGCTGAATGATTTAGTGTCTTGGAATTTCCACTAAGCAAATTTAGTCCATTGCTTTTAAGTTTACTATCACTGGCATTTTGGGGGACATTCACAGAATGCAGTCAGGATGGAGCATGAATGACATCTAGGCCTGTTCCTGATAGAGTCTTTGTTTTTCTCTCCAACTTTACAAGACCAGTCTTTACTGTCCACATTTTTATCAGCATCCTGGTCTTCTGAGTTTCCTCCTTAATGGCCCATTAATCTCTGCTCACAGCACTTTAGGACTTCTCTAGCAGGCAGGTCTAAACTCTTCCACATTCCTCTCACAAATTAGTTCCAAAGGCTTATAAATCACACAGTGAGGTAGGTAGTCATAGCAAAGACTCTCTATCTGGTACCAATTTTGTGTATTCATTACTTTGATTTTTCAGTATAATATTTTCATTTATTCTTTGAGAATTTCAGACATGTACATAATGTGTTTGGAACTCTCATGTTCACTTCCCCCTCCTCCTCTTTGCATATTAGTTATTTTTAATTCTTACAGTGGCCAACCACCTCACAAGAAGGAAGGCAAGGGGGAAATATCTACTTGGACTCATCATTTTAAGTACAGTTTCTCACAACAGAAAATATATGATGATAGGAGACTACCTCAAACATAGAGCAGTGGACACTTGTTCACATCCCTTACATCTGGGCACTTTAGAAAACAGTGAAAAGACAGAAAGTAGGAAAGACTATGACCCTCAAGGTCTGATTATCCCATGAATAACTTCTTTTAACTATTTCCCATTTCGTTAGGGTTTCACAATCTCCCAAAAGAGTGCTACCACTTGAGGACCAAGTATTCAAATATATGAGTCTATAAGAAACATGTAGCATTCAGCATAACATTAATATTTGGGCATATTGATCTTAATAAAATGTATCATTAAAACTAAAGTCATTTGATGTTTACTTTACTTCTTTGATGTAGGTTCTAATGACCCTAAAATTGTATCAATAGCCCACATTCTGTTAGGCATCCCTGTTCTAAAGTCAAACTATTTTTATGATTAAATACAATTAAGATAATTCTCTTAGTCCATTGTAATGGTGCGTGTCTGCAATACCAGCACTCTGGAGACTGTCAGGCAGTAGGACCATGAGCTTGAGGGTAACCTGAATATATAGTAAGGTGTCTCAACAAAACAAGTAGACTGTTCTTTTTTATAATATCTTTTGTTTGCACACTGCACAGTCACATCAAACTATGAACTACAACAGTTTAGCATTGTATAGCAATTTTTTCTGAGATTAAAATCTCCCATATTGGATAGAGGCTCCTAATCAATATTCCATATTGCTGCTTATGGTCAAATCCAAGACCATACTACTGGTCTCCAATAAGATGAACATAATTTAAGTAGAACGAGCCTATAGTAGGAGGATGAGAAAACCAATTTAGACAAAGCTAATAATCCTAAGGTATTCAGAGAGTTTGTACTTAACAAATACCATTTACTTCCATTTACTTTAAAATGATAAGTGGATAAATAACAGTTACATGCATGCTTCTATACACAGCCACATACACGCAGAGGGAGATAAAGCTATACTCCTTAGACCCGTCCTCATTTCGTGACATTATCAATTTTGCCGAAGAATACTAAATTCTCCTTCCATGCTATATCCCTCAATGGGACATTTGGCAATACATGAATTGGGACTTGGTTTTCCACTTACTGGATGATTTTCTGCAACAATAATGTTTCTGGTCACTTTCCATTAAAGAAAAAATTGCTTGGATTTTTCATAAAAACATTTTGAGAAATACCTGTACCTATTAACTACTCCATCCAATTCCGTGTTTAGCAATGTTGTCAGTATCATTCTCCAAAAGTCAACTCATTTTTAATAGTTTGATTAGTGCTAAATTAAGACAGCTAAAATTGTCTTTGGGTGGAACTTACAAATGATGAATACTCCAAGAGTCTTAACTGACTGGCAGCTGTCACCTACGATAGAAAGGAAATCACAGGATGAGAAACTTGACAGAATGCTTCTTTTGCCCTTGGGTTGTACTTAACGTTCTGCATTTGTGGTTAGCGAATTATGGACTCTGTCTATCCCATGAAAGTCTTGAGTGAGTTTTCATGAGCTTCTGACCTTGGGAAAACTCAGGTCTACAATCAAAAAGCATTAACAAAATGGTTCTCTCTACTGTTGAGCATGGTAGTGACTGACTGGTGCAGAAGAGCATGGTGGCTTTTAGGTGAGGAGGGATGAAAAGGTCATGGAACCTCACGGGTCTAACAGATGGAAGTGTGGCTGGGCAAAATGATTTTCTAGCTTGTCCCTGGGTTGTTACAGGGAGTAATTTTCAAGCAGAAGGCTTTGCCATTACTCAGAGTGCTTCTATAGGCCTTATAAAGAAGCCCTGAGATAAGAAAGGACATAGCTCTATTAACCTAAATCAGCACCAAAACTAGATGGAAAACCAGGACAACTAACCATGCAGAGGCTCTGGCACCACGGATCCTCCCATACCACTCAAGCACGTTTATAATCAACCAGCCTGGGCACGAAGAGGAGGAAGAATCTACTCCATCTCTTTTTGGTTTTGTTTTTCAGGTGTGTGTGTGTGTGTGTGTGTGTTGTGTGTCTGTCTGTATTCAAATTGCCAAACAAGAAAATTCACTTTAATCCAAAGTCTATGTAAAAATATTTTGACGTCAATAATCAGACATTTAAAAACAAGTCTAGCCAGGCAGTTGTGGCACACACCTTTAATCCCAGAACTTGAGAGGCAGAGGCAGGCAGATTTCCAGGTTCAAGGACAGCCTGCTCTACGAAAGCAGGTTGCAAGACAGCTGGAGCTATACAGAGAAATCTTGCCTCAAAAACACAGAAATAAAACAATGTCTAAATATTATTCAAGAGGATCTATGACTACAATACAGAAATTCTTAACTATAGGCAATTTTGTACCTAAGGAGCTTTTTCCAATGTCTGAAGAGAATAGACTCTGAAAGAATTTGTTTCACTGATTTTAATATGTGAAACCTCTCTCTAAAGAGTGGCCAAAAAGTTATTTTAATTGTCTTTTCTCTCCTGTAGAAGTAATTTATTTCATGAAAAGAAAATTATGACCATGAGTTTTGACTGAGTTTACCAGGTATGAATTCCTTTCTGTGTAACAGACCTCAAACCAATCAGAGAGTAAATGGATATCCTTATAAATAGCCTTGCCACCATTTCACCGATGGGCACATCTTGTCTGGCAGGTCAGTATTGCCACAGACAATTCTAGATAAGACTATTTATGCTTGTTCTCCCCCAGTAGCCTGCACAGCTGTTGCTGTTATAGGAAATAAGAAGTGTTTCCTGCTCAGCTCAAGATCTGTCTTACATCTTGCATCAAGATCTGATATATGTCTTAAAATCAAAGTGTGGGTATCTTCAAGCAAAAGAGTCTTACCATCTAGTTACAAGAGCAATGGCAATAACCTATACTTTTTTGAGTGCCTCTGGGTCTTCCTGACCAATAACTTATAGGGAGGTAACCTGTGCCACAAGTAACACAGGTTTTCATTTAAAACTCATGTCCTCTGGGGAAAGCATTTTTATGCATATGTGTTTCCTCTGTTTGAACTCCAGGATAGATATACCTGGAACTCTCTCTCTGTAAACCAGGCTAGCCTCAAACTCAGAGATCCACCTGCCTTTTCCTGCTGAGTGTTGGACTTAAAGGTATGTGCCACCACTGCCTGGATTTTGGTTATACTTTTTAATTAGTTTTCAAACTAATATAATGGGTTTCATAAGGGTTCTTCATATGCTCTTAACTTGGTTAAGACAGCACTTATCCCTCTATTCCCTTACACACTGCCCTCATCCCTGCTTAAATCTTTGGCTGGTGGTATATATCCCCGCCCAATTCTTATATATAACATGTGTTCCAAAATCCACTCTTACTATATCTTGTATCGGGGTTTAAGATCCTAGGTTCCCAAGTAGCTTCATGCATACTTCACCTTAGCTGACATTTCCTCTACCCCTTCCTTTCTCCATCCCTTTCAAAGCCTTATGTGATTGTGATAACCATTAATTCTAAAAATGCACTAAGTAAAAAATAAGAATTGTATACTCTAGCAAAGACAAAATGCTGCTCATACAAATGTAGTTTGTATTTATATACTTTTCTTCTTCCCATGCAGGCCAGATTAAAGCTTGTCATATGAATAACTGCCATTTGGTAGTTACCTGCTGTACACTCGGGCCTGTGCCACATTTCAAGTGTACCCCAGGTGAAGCCCCAGAGCTATCGTGAAGAACAGGAATCTTCTTCTTGAAAACCAGGTTCAGAAAACAGCTGCCAGCCCCGAAGTGCCAGAATCCCTAAGATGTAGATCCAGGAAGACGTTAGTGTTCAGCCACAGCATTTCAACGTCTCTACTAAAGTAAAATCCAGGAGTACAAAAGGATTTTGAGATATGTGATTTTTATGTTTTTGTTTGAGCCATATCTATTGCTCAAATTTCCAAACAGATTTAAAATGCCATTGCAGTCACACCTTAATTCCTCCTTTATAGTTGTGCCACAAAAGCATTCAAAGAGGGGGGAAAATGTTATTTTGTTTTGGATTTACCTCAGTTCAAGTTCTTTCTAACAGCATGGTCAATGTCCATATATGTATGTGGAGACTTTTCCAGAGCATAGAAACAAACTGTTTAGCATAAACAGAGTCTATGTGCTCTCAGAAACTTTCCTTGCCACTCCTCTCTCTCTCTCTCTCTCTCTCTCTCTCCCCTCTCTCTCTCCACCCCCCCCCGTGTGTGTGTGTAAGTGTGTGTGTCTGTGTGTCTGTGTGTGTGTCTGTGTGTAGAAAGATAGATAGGGAAAAGGGACTCAAGAGAAAAGAGGGAGGGGCAGAGAAATAAAAGAAGAAAAGGAATGAGGGAGGGAAGGAGAGAGAGAGAGAGAGAGAGAGAGAGAGAGAGAGAGAGAGAGAGATCTGCCTTATAGCTGCTAAGACTGCAGACAGAAATAGCACAACCACTGTGAGCTGTGCGCGACTCATTTCATCCAAGACCACGTTTTATCTTTCATTAGTCAGTTGCTCAGAAAGAAGGAAATGACATCTGGTCCATTCTTCTTCTGCATCTTCATTATTGGAAAATATTGTGAGTATGCTCGGTGTCTTATTTTATGTGTTTTAGTGCTTTGTGAAATAGTCTCAAGCACAAATGTTCATTCCTTATATTCATGCTTCTAAGCTAAAATGCATGCTGTGATAAAAATTGCAAGCTCACTTTAGAATCATTCTTCTTAGTATTTTTCTGATATTGTTACTGGAATATCTTTGTCATAGTCAAAAGTTAAGCAAAACTAACATATTTTATAAACCTATGCTTTATTAAGCCAACTTTTATCACTGATAAGCAGTATTGTAATATTTAAAGATAGTCTGTAAGTTCTGTGCAAGGACTAGGTCTGTTGTGCTACCCAGACTAATATTTGTTCGTTTCTATGTGGTTGTAGCACATTGCCATCCTGTGATGTGCTGCCTGGGATGGCATCCACAGAGAGATATAGCCATGTAACTCTTTTGCCAGGGTTTTGCACTGTTCCTTGAAAGAAAAGCAAGGGAAAGTATAAAGAAATGAAAACCACAGGGACTCAAGAAAATGTTACTTTACTTTTACTATAATGGCAAATTTCCTTTGTATATTAAGCCATAGGATTTTTTTTAAATCTTATTTAAAATTCAAGGGAAAGGATTGTTATACATTATGCCTCATTAAATCATCTCTCTGAGTTAAGAAAACCTCTATGCTTGTTAGAACAATGAAATAATCCAATCCCAGAATGAAAGATTCTGAGTCTCTTCAATACATTAGGATTGTGGGAGGAGGTGGGTTGTGAGCATCATCAAATTTAAAGTGCAAGCTGACTTATATTCTGTCTCTCAAGTTCTACAAATGTGGTGTTTATACTAAGATAATCTACAGAATTTCTCAGGGTCACATTCCATCCTAAATCTCTTAATTCTGATAGCATATACTATACTTTGATGATTTTCTTCTCCTTTTCTCCTCTGACCACAGGACAACTAAATAGTTAAAGACTGAGACAATTTCAAAACTAGAGAAATGACTAGAAATCCCTGAGACTATTCTGCTCCTAATTTTCTCTATCTCAATCTTAACTGTGGCATTCATACTTTTACCTAAAGTAAGAAAAACTCAAACTGCAAATCATAATGAAAGACAGGATCTTTCTAATTATAATCCAATACCTAAGGTATCAGGGCTACAAATACACACATACACACACACACACACACACACACACACCACATACAACACGAACTATACCTGGGCTTTTGACATTTGCAGGAAAAGCCCACTGAAATTAATGATCAATTTTAACATTCCCTATTCAACCCCAAGGAGATTGAGAGACGCAAAGGGCGTCTTCTGCATCAGCAGGTGTTCTAGTAGGAAAAACTTAAGAGGTATGAAAGGCGTTCAGAGCTGGTTAAGAAGGAATTTTGACTGATGTGATACTATAGCTATTCCAGGTTATAAAAATTCTCCATGTTAAATTCTTTTATGGTTTTTTTGGGTTTTTTTGTTTTTTTGTTTTTTTGTTTTTGAGAAAGGGTTTCTTTGTGTAACCTTGGTTGACCTAGAACTCTATAGACCAGTTGGCCTTGAACTCACAGAGATTTACCTGCCTCTGTCTCTCGAGTACTGGAATTAAAGGCGTGCATCACCACTGCCCTGCAATAAATTATTTTCATGAGCAAAACTTTGAAAGTGATAAGGATGATGATAGTACCAGAACCCTCCATTCTTTTACATTTATATTCTCTTTAGGTTTAAAACAACAAAATCAAAACCAACCAAACAACAACAACAACAAAAAACAAAAACCAGAAAACTGTAAATAGTTGCAAGTTGCAATTCCAAATTTTCAGCATTCCATGCTTTCCCCTGGGGTGAGGGCAACGCAGTAACAAGAGATGAGAAGTAGGATTCCAGATTACTGTGCTGTCTGGGCAACTGGGGGAGCTTTTGCAGAAACCCCAAAATAATAACCCATAATAAGCTCAGTCCACCTTTATTGTAGTCCATAACGCAACTCCACCTAAGTTTCTATGCACACAGGGAAGGATATCAGCAAAGGACATCAACAGCCACACATCAAGCCAGACTCCTAACCCCCCACTGCTGCCCTGGGCTGTGAATTGCTTTCTCTGTTTACTGGTTTGCTTTGTTTGGCTTGTTTGGTTGTTGTGTTGTGTTATGCTGTGCTATATTACAGTGTGCTGTGGTGTGCAATGTTGTATTGGGTTGTTTTGTGTTGATCCTGACCTCTGGTACTTTGGGAAGGTAATTGATATCAAAGAAGACACCATCTTACCAAGTGCAGCTGTGGAGCCATGTCCTGGTCCCATGATTCTCAGCAATTAATTTGCCATCTTTGAACCTTAGTTTGTAAAATGACAATCAAATATTTTATCCTATCTACTTCTCAGGGCTTTGCTAGGGAACAAAAATTAAATCTTCACATTGACGATCATCAATTCAGCAAGACCCAAGGACATTTTGTATTTTGTTGCAGGCTCACACTCATAAATTCAAGCTTTAGTGATTTGGATTCATGCTTTTTCTCCTGGACCATGATCATCCTCAGCAGGGGTGGCACAGATAATTAGGCCTTGAAAACAGCAAAACTCTCACTAGATGTAGAGCAATTGGCCATGTGTTAAACAAAAACACAAGTGAATGCCAGATACTTTAATAAGCAATAGGATAAAGTGTAACTGTAGCTTCTGCCTTGCTCTGAAGGGACAAAGTGGCTGGAGCAGTGCCTTAACCCAGAGTTGCTATTCAGTGACACACCAATGCTGATCTGGGCTCAGAAGAGCTGACCTCTTATCCTTCAGTTCTCTACCCATATCTGTGAGCCATAAGACACCAAAGTTAATCTGTAGTTTGATACTAGTTTAGTTGTGTAAGGTTATGCCATCGAGGAAGCTGAGCAAAGGGCATGGGGGATCTCACTGTGGTATTTTCCCAAGTTCTGACAGTCTATGGTTATTTCAGAATTACAACTTTTAAAAACATCCTCAGAATGTGTTGTATTATAAATCCTTTTCAGGATTTTTTTTTTACTTATTAAACAATATCTCAAGCAAAATAATCATTTTATGTACTACTTTAGGTAGGAAGAAAACACATAAGGGGCAAGTAGAGAGCCTGGAACAAGTCTGATCCACTTCAGGATTTCTGAAGGACTGGTGCCATGCTGAGGGCTCAGCTTCAGAACCCCGTGGAGACTTAGCAGACTGCCTGGTCTTTGCCCTGGAGCCATCCACTGCTCCACGCAACTTCTTAGCATCTCTCTAAGAAAAAAAGAAAGGGAAAGACAGACATCCCTCAAAAGCCACATAAACCTGATGAAGATATTAAAACAGATGCACACGGACGGACTTACCCATGTCCAAATGTGGGAGGATAAATGTATCAATGCACAGACTACCAGATATGTAATGTTCTAAGTCAATTTTGTGAAGGTTGGTTGCTACAATTTTGTATTGTTCCTACTCTGAATTTAGACTCACATTTTTAATTTCAACTAGAGAGAAAATTAATAAAGCTGTGTAAGTACATTACCATCTGAAAAAGGTAACAAATTATGTTTGTGAAGTAAATAGCACTCAAGTGTAATTTCACACATCAAAACCGACTTGTTCAACTGAAGTACCTGGAGGTGGGTAGTTCAGTTAACTTTGGTTATTAGCATCTCAACAACTTAATTTCTAGCTTTGTGGTAATAGTTTTTACATTTTCCATTTACTCTGAGCTTTCCACGAACAAGGAACCATGTTAAATGTCCACAAACATCTCGTGTTCCCCCATAACTTATGAGATGTTCCAAACTTAAAGTAGAAAACAGAAAATGAGAAATTCTCTCCAGTACATCCTTGGCTCTACTTTCTAAAAAGTGTTGCAAAAGAGACTTGAATCCAAGTCTGTCTCCTTAACACTCTTCCAGCAAAGTGTGACTTGGTTCTAATGCTTCCAAACTTACAGTATCTCAGAATGAAAAGGTACTTTTCAGATACCCTGATCTGACTCACTTGATCACAAGTTTCCCACAAATTAGGTAGTGCCCACTTCAGGACCTGAACTGCCCAAGGTCTCAAAGCCAGAAATCCAGAGTTTCTACCAATAGGATGATATCAGGCCAGTTCACCCTGGGTGTCCACGAATCTCTTCTTCCAGACTGGTGTGAGGCTCTATATACCAATTAATGCATACCAGCAACACGTAGATTAGGATACATTTGTTGATAACTTGTATGTATAGAAAGTACTTTTGTTTCCAACCATATAGCAAGTACCAATCAACATCAGCTTAATTCCTGTGTCAGCTCCCTCCTCCCTCCTCCTTGGCTATGTCCTCCCTCACTGGCTCCACAGCCCTGGGAGCTCCATCTCTTACCTGATGTAGAGAGATCCAAAGCCACCTCTTCCTGTTTACAGCTTCTGGCACTGTCCTGGTATGAACACCCAGAGTCCACCCTTGAACCAGGAATCCTTTTTCTTCTTCACTCATAGGCAATAGCAAACTATAAAAACTTCAGATTTAGGTTTTGATCTCCAACATCATACACACAAATAAATCAAGTAACACAAAAAGGACAATATAAAGCATTCCCTTCTGCCTCTGTGTTAGAAAATGATATTTTCTTGTTAAATTGTAATGTTCTATAGTATTGTGTCTGTTGTTAAGTGGATTTTATTTCATAATTGGTTCACTATTTATCTGAATTAACTGAAGTCCCTCATTTCTTCATGTTTCTATAATAATGATGTATCTTTTGGAAATAATCAAAAACCTCCTGAGAGATCGTCATTGAGAAGAGGACTTGTAGAACTCTCTCACTGGCTGTTTTGCGCCATGCAGCACCCCTACCTCTGGCTGTGGCACCTGTCCCTTCCTGCCTGTCTCTCCGCATGGTTCTTCAGGACTCCCAGAATCCTGTCTCAGGAACGACAGTATTCATGCAACAGTGTAGAACTCTGCCCCTGACCTCTTCCCAAGCTCAGTTACAGGTCTACCTTTAGTCAGGGTGCCCAGTGAAAGCCGAACGTCACCCTCATGGCTAGCTACAGAAGGACAGCAGAGGCTCTGGCACGTTCTTCAGTGGTGAGATTTGCTGTTCTTAAGAGGTAGTCGGCATTTTAAGTAATTAGATGGTTTTGTTGGAGGATGTGTGGGCACTTGAGCTGAGAGTCTGCATAACTATGAACAATTCTGCTGATTATAGCATCTTGTTACATGGAGGTCTCCTAATCATCTTTTCCCTGGACTCTCATTTGATTCACTTAAGGAGAAATAATGTGAAGTTTCCTTTTTTTGTTGTCTGGAGCCTAAATCTCAAGTGAGCTCCAATTGCCTTAGGCAATTTCATAAGTTTTTTTTTTTTATTTCAGTTTTACAAAAGTAAAGCTTCTTTGAGTTGGACGAAGCATAATGCTTTCAGAGGATAACACTCATCTCTGATATAGGAAGAGGTTAGGGCTTTTTCTCCTCTCTTCACTGCCTTGGCTCACTTCTAAACATGGCTCTCCATTTTTTGCACACATGGCCCATCAAGGACAGGAAATAACAAATGGGCAGAATGTGGCCTAAAAATGGAAATAACCTAGTCTGAAGTTATTAAGTTTATTATCCACCAAAATCCTAGCCTCAAATGTTATGACTTAGCCAATATACTACCCTAATGTAGCCACTTGTCTTACACCTGCCTGTAAAGAAACATTTCAAATCTTTCTCACAACCAATGAGAAAGGCTCTGGTCCAACCTCCCCAGTGCCATATTACAGTCAGGCCCTTTGATGGAAATGGCGTCCTCTGTTCTCCAAATCCCAAGTCACTATTTTTTCCAGTTTCAGGAGTTGTATAGGCACTGAACTTCTGTGTATCTCAGCTCTCCCAGACCCTTCCCCCCTGCAGAAAGAATGCCACCTCCTGCCTTGCCAATTGTTCTGTACCATACAGTCAGGACACAGAGACACTGCTGACACACAGCATCACCCTAAACCCACTCTGGTCCTCTTGTTCCCTTTCCAACCCAGTTTGCAGGGGTAGGTAATGTGTTTTCTCTTTTATATGGAACAAAATATGCTTGAGGACCATGCCGTGAGTCTTCATTGTTGTGGAAAGCCACCTCCTTTAAAAGTCATGGCTTGCTACATTGCTAACCCTACAGTGGTAGCTGACTAGCCATTCAAACACATCTGACTTCATTCATTATACAGAGTAAGATTGTCATTGCATTTCGGATAGAAATTGGGATGAAATGAGCATTTGAAAACCTAGCTGTTATCCAGGCTACTTTGTAGCCTCTTCCCTTTGTTTCCTCTGTGAGTTCTGTTCACTTCTCCCCATCATGGAAGCTGCTGACTAGCCAATGTGATGTACATTTCCTCTCCCACCTCCAGGCAGCCCAGATTATGGGTGTTAAAAGGATCAGACATGTCCGCTTGTTCCTGTAGTGTTTGGTTTCCCCTTTCTGTCTTAACTTGCCACTGTTTTCCTTAGTTTCCCTGTGGCTCCTAATTATCCACAGTGAGATGTTCTCCTCAACTGAACCCAGAGCCTACTCACCTCCTGAATCCAAACTTCTACAGTTTATCTTACAGCACACACTGTCTAGATTCATAACATTGAGGTTACTGTTCTGTTGTTGAATAAATTGGTTCCAACATTTTCCCCAAGCATATAAAGAAGCTATTACCCTTCAGGTTTCTGTAACTTGCCCATTTAAACAGATAAAACTGACTTCATAGGTTTGAAATTAAAATATTATGGGATAAAGATAGATATGAGCTTACAGATCTTAATAAAATGTACATATCTTGCTCTACTTAGAGAGATCAAATAAGCTGTCATATTATGATTTTCTGAGAGTTTCTATGCAGGTCACATATTTCCCATATGTTACTGAAAGTAGCTGATGAAGATCTCGGTGCATCCGGCACAAGCTTCAGGGGCTAAGCACGAATCTCTGTCCCCACATTCCCTCACAAGTCCTGGCCCTTTGCCTTTCTGTCACATTCTCTTCTCATTCATTGCTGCTATTTTATTTGTTATGGCTTCTTGGCTTCAAATGCTTTAATATATTTTCCCAAAATGGGCTGGAAATGCTTGGGTGTATTTTGAATGGTCCAGAAGATTGGTTGGGCATTTTAACTTTCCCAGCTTTGTCTAATTTGTTAGAAATTGCAAATGGCCTCGTGGTTTATAAATATTCTACTTCCTCACACATCTCAAACTTAGGAAGACAATGTTATCAGGCATGCTTTCTGTCAGCTTCTCCTAATCTCTTCTAGCTTTCCTCTTTGTGTTAAGGTCCAAAGAAGTTGCCAGTGGCTCAGTTAAATTTATGTTTTTATTTCTGCTCTTCTGACTGTAGTTCTTACCCCTGACCTTGTAAGCTAACAGCCCATTTAAGTCTGTGAAAAAGGGATTGACTTTATTTTTGGTTTCAATGATATTCTTGACAGCTGAATTCACCCCAGCCCTGGCCAGAACAATGCAGTAGCATTTGGCCACCAAATCCTCTTTAATGTGGAAAGTTGCAAATGCTACTTCTGAGTTGCTCCTGGGCATCTGCTTTTGAGTTTCTGTGCTAACATGCATAGCAGTTCCAAAATTACTCTCACTATTTAGTAAGTAGGAAGAGGTGCATACACACACAAAAAAGGAATTAGACAGTCTTATTTTTCCCTTAAAGAGTTCCTACTCAATGATAGAGAAATTCAAACAAACACAAATTTGACTTATGAAGAGGGAAACATACCAATGCAAGGTACCATCCTTATTACATTCCCTGTGTTTAGCTATAAGGTAGTCACAAAAAAAAATTCCTAAAGAGATAAGAGTGAATGAATTAATAAGCATGGTATTGATAAAGGAAACTGAAATTTAGCAACATAGTGAATGTTGGGAGGAAGGAAAAATGAAGAATGCAGAACTAAGTAAAGACAAATGATATTTTGAGCAATTGCAGGCACAGAGAAAGCTCTGTGGTATGAAAGAAGGTCTCGTGGCAGTTCAAGACTTAGGGCCAGAGTGGGCATTAAACCAAGGAATACACGTTGGAGATGATGTTCGTACAACTGTTACTCCGTATCCTTCCCCAGAATGGTTGTCACTGCCTCTAGGATGGGCTAAAGAATGGTTCAGTTTATAGTAACCACAGCCCTGTTCTGAACTATGAAAAAAAAAACCACATTGAGGTGTATCACGAAATCAGAGAGCATTTGAGCGTAAGAGCTGTAACCACAAAGCCAGAGAACTTTGAAATACAATTGTAATGAAAATCTGGGTAAAGTATGAACTCATAGCACCAGAGTTTCAGCTATGTCCCAGCAGTGACCAGCGGATATCAGTGAGTATACATGTTAACCCTCACTCTGTGAGGTTATACAAGAAAATCCAAGTCTGCAGAACTTACACGATGGTCATGTTTACTCACTTTAGCAAAGAAGCATCTTTACTGAGAAGCAAAAACTGTGTTTGACCTACTCAAATCAAACTCGAATATCTTGACTCAGAAGTCCTACATCAATTTAGATGCCATTCCGCCCCATTCTTCTGTCTGGAGAGAGAGAGAGAGAGAGAGAGAGAGAGAGAGAGAGAGAGAGAGAGAGAACTAGAAATGGCATGCGCTTTTGAAACCTCAAAACCTACCCCCAGTGATATATCTCTCCAACAAAGCCATACCTTCAACTTCATCCCAAACATTTCCACTAACTGGGGACCAAGCATTCAAATATGTCATCCTGTGGAGACCATTCTCATTCAAATCATCATAGTTGCCCAATTGGTTCCCTTTGCTTTACCATTGTTTACAGCTACCTACTTTGCATGTAAATTTTATTTTCAATTCCTGTTCCCCAGTTTCTGCATCAGTTTTACTTTTGTATAGTCTGGATTAAAATATCTGGAAGACCCTGGGAGAGGCATTATTTAATGGGATCACATGCTCAGATGGTTCAGCCCATACGTTCTTGGTCCCCTGTGCTTGGACAGAACACCATAGGAATGGGGCTGTGTATCAGAGCTGCTTCATCACATCTTTTCAGACAGCAAGCAGAGATTTAAAAAAACTGAATACCCAATATAAACTTCAAAGTTCTCCTGTGACATACTTCCTCCAGCCCTGCCTCCCAACACTTCCACAGCCTCCCCAAATAGTACCAACACCTGAGGACCAAGCCTCTAAAACATAAACCCGGGGAAGGATGCTTCATATTGAAACCATAAAGAAAACAACTTGTGCATTTTATATGCTTTTTCCTTTTTTCTAAACAATACTATTCACAGAATTATAAAAATAAAATAACCAAATGCAGAAATTTTATTCTAAATATAGAAAATTCTTATTGGCCACAGTTATTTGTTAACTTCATTATACAATTTTTTTCCAATGAGGTCCCTGAAGCAATGCATAATCCATAATGAAAGGAACAAAGAATGGTCTGATATGGTAATCTCCTTTGCTTGGAAACTGAGCTGTCTGATTAGTCACTGAGGAATGAATTCTACTTTAACATTTACATTGGGAAAATGGCAGCAAGTTTTTAATATGAGTTTTAATATTCTTTATTCTATGTACTTAAATATACGAATGTGCCATGTCAAAGTCACTGCACTTGGTTGTTGGTGTGAACTATTGACCTTACTGAAGTTGTAGCACAGTCAGATACATTATTGAAGTTCTAGTTAAAGGACAGCACAAGTAATATTTAGTTAAACCATGGAAGGTAGTATAGCCTTGTCTCTCCTAATGCAAGACACAGTTTCAGAGAGATATGTGAACTTGCCTAGATCACAGGCTCACAAAATACTCAGAGTTGAACTCAGAACCATCCTAATTCCCAAGTCGGGTGTTTTATGTTTACTGTGCCAACCCAAAACCATGTTGTCCAATTATAAGCTTGATTTATCATTTGTTCAGTCATTATTCCTGTTCCTATATACAGTTGAGCAAGCTGATCCAGCAAGCGGCAGTCAGTTCAGACCTGCCAGGTATGATTCCCTCAGAAGGAGGAAGAAACTACAAGATAGCAGTGGTATAGCATATTCAAAGTTTCCAGGACAGAAAGGGGCATGACAGATGTAGAAGATGACAAATACTCCAGGGGCTTATGAAAGTCAGAAAACACATGTTTGAAGAAAGTGGGAGAAGATTTGCAAGCAGATCATGAAGGCCTTTGGCCACCACACTCCGGAATTCAGATGCAGTAAAAAAATAATGGAACAGAAATTTTTCACAGAATGATATCAGGAAATGTTTGCCTTAGGATGTAGCTCTTGTGAGTTGAGAGAAAATGGGCTAGAATGGGAGGCCCTGACAGACTCCTTGAAACAGGCATGGCGGCTTCACTGAGTCACCGGAAAAGTAGATCAACCAATTCAGTTGCTGGTCTCCTGTTTTCCTAGGGCCTCTTTGTGTTTTTAATGCATTTTCTTCCTGTTAGAGGGGATGAAATGGGCCTGAAAGCTGAAGCCACACCGTTCAAAATGTGCCAGGAACACTCTCACTCTGCACAGTTTTTAATTTCCATAAAAGCTACATAACTGTAGTCATGCTAACTAATTAGTTTGAAGAAAATCTTTAAAATAAGAAAAAGCATCATATCGTTCTTACAAGAAATTAATAGCCAAAATATATCTGAAAATGAGCTTTTTGTGGATACTGTGAACATTATATAACATCGACTATAGCTTCTGATGTGACTGGACAAAAATATAGACTCATTAGAAAATGTCTGAGCTGCTTCGATAGATTTATGAAGATTAGGGACTCACCTTCAGCTGAATCAAGTCATGTTCCTCTAGTGGGTAAATTGCTTGCTGTTATAAATGAAATACACACTTGCAAATTGTGTGCATGATTGCAAAATGACACAGGAAATCAAATATATTCTGGAGTCTCAAAATTAGTGAACTAAATAAAGTTCACATAGGCAGGCTAAAGAAATTTCTTAAATGGGAATATACCATTTTCCCATTTCTTATAAACAGTACATAGTGTCATATCTACTTTTCTTTTTCTGCGTTAAAATACCATGGCATTCCAGAAGATTAGAGTCCATGATGGTGGAGCAAACACAGCAGGTGGCTGACAGATGGGACAGCAGTTGAGAGCTCTCACTCAGTCCAACAGGAAGCAGTGAGAGCTAACTGGAAATGACTGGAGTCCTTTGAAACCTCAAAGCCCACTGTCTTAGTTACCTTTCTATTGCTGTGGGACACTGTGACCAAGGCAACTTATAAAAGAAAGGGTTTCTTGGGCCTTGCAGTTTCAAAACATGAACATCATGATGAGAAAGATGCCAAGAGTGAACAGGCTTGGTGCTGGAGCACTGGCTGAGGGCTTAATCCTCAAACACAAGCTTGAGGCAGGGGGTGGGGGGAGAAGAGTAGAGAGAGAGGAAGATAGAAAGATGCACTACTTCATTGAGATTTGTATGTATATATGAGGTACGACTATATATACATTTGTGGGTTACACTTGATTTCACTATTTCAATATTATTTGCTTGGAGGAGCTTATGATGGTTCTGAATTTTTTTAAACTAACTCAAAAGTATGCTTGTTTGAAGGCTAAGAATTCTTGTATAAGTATCTGACCCGGTATTTTGCTGTTTCTTCATTATATTCTGTTGATGCTTTAATTTTATTGATTTGCTGAAAATTAAAAAAAAAGAAGAAAAATGACATAGCTATCGGAGAATGTGGGCTTTTGAAACTAAGGGCCACACCTAGTGGCACAAATCTTCAATCAAGGTCCCTAATTTTCCTCAAATAGGTTCCATCACACTAGGCGAACTATGCAATAAGGATCCTATGAAGACATTTTTTCAAAACTACAACCCACTACATAACACTATTTTGCCAGCAAGGTCAAAATTCCTTAGAATCCTCCCTAACAGCCAACACTAGATCATGAACTTGAATGCGTGGCAGCACATCCAAAACCACCACAAGTACTAACTCCAATTATAGGAAAGAGCTAATCTAGGAAAGCTGTCCGTTCCTTGATTATACAATGTAGTTCTAATCAATCCTCCCCTGGATTTAGTCACCACTTGACAATCACAGCTGTGGTGAAGTCATGACTGGCTTTACTCAGGAGCTTGTCAGAATTTAAAATATTTTATTTTTATCTCTTTCAACCCTTATTTTCCCTTTATTCTTCCTTCACTTCCTTTCAAAACAAACAACCAACAACAACCAAAAAAATACAAATAAGTCTCCTTAGTCTAGTATTCCATAGATAGAATCTGTGGGCCCTAGAGTTTTTGAGAGGCCAAGGAAGGGCAATATATTCTGAGGAAACGAGGACTCACTGGCTGACGGCACCAATCTCAAACATCAGGAGCGTTACTAGAAATTCAGTCTTAACTGGTGAAGGGTGGGGAAGAGGTGTGCTTTCCATGCATATTACAGAGAGCTTCACAGCACAGTTTTCAAGTTCTATCCTAAATGCTCTAAGTGCTGTTCATGCTCCTTTTCTTCAACTCTTGAGTTTACCACAGTATGCCTAACATCAATAAAGTCACTTAAAAAATCATTTGGGGGACAACACCACAAGGGCCTTTGGCCAATAGGAATGTACATTCTGGAAGTAATACTTAACAGAAGGTAGACTAATTGTCTTAGTTTGATTTCCTGTCACTTTTATAAGATATCCTGACAAAAGCAACGTAGGGGCGAAAAGGCTTCTCTGATTCACAGTGTCAGGCTGCAATGGTGTGAAAGTCAAGACAGCAGGAACGGGAAGCAGCAGTCACATTACATGAACAGCCAAAACCAGAGGCCAAGGATTAATGAATCCACGCCTGTGCTCAGATCCTCTCTCTCTTCATTCAGCCCAGGGCCATCCAACAGCACGGCCCACATTCAGGATGGCAGCCCCGCCTCAGTTAACCCAGTGTAACAACAATATTTAAAGAAGGTAGTGAATTTCAGTGGGAGGACAAAGTGGGATTTGAACAGGAGAAAGGGTGGGATGAAGAGGATGTAAATACAGAACATGTATGAAATTCTCAAAATAAAATTTCTACTTTAAGAAGGAAAATTCCTCACATGCATGCCCAGGAGTCAGCCTAATCTAGAGAATTCCTCATTGAGACTCTCTTCCTAGTTATATCCACATTGTATCAAGTCAAAAGTCGAAACTAACCATCATGCTAATAAATAAATTTCCCAGTGGTAATATGGTCTAAAGAAAAGGAACACAGTGGAATAGAGCAGTAACTAGCAAGTATGTAGGGAATGTTAGCTAGAATGATCCTAAACTGTGTCTCCCATCCAAGTCCTAACCAGGCCCGACCTGCTTAGCTCCAGATCAAGGCAGTATTTTAGCAAACATCGTCTTTCTAAGGGACCACTACTTATGGGAAGAACCCCTTGCTCTGTAGGGATCCGGATAGCGATAATCCAGATATCCAGACAGATGGACTGACTCATTCAAAGACCTGGAAGTAAGGCTAAGCTGAGAACACAGACAGGATAGTGCTGAAAAGAAGGGGATAGAAGGAAGGAAGGAAGCCAATGGACAGCTATGACTGCTTCATATATGATACAAGGGTAAAGATGAGGATGTGGAATGTTATTCTAAGGACAGTAAGGTCCCAGAAGAATTTTGGAATTAGGACACTTTTTGTGATCTCAGATTTTGAAGAAATCTTCTAGCTGCTATATGATGGCCAGGCTGGCAAGAGGCTGAGTAGAAAGCCAGCCACTAAGGGGGAGAAGACTCCTGTTCAGACAGCTTGGTTATCCACACTTGGGACACAGTAATGATGGGGAATTGACACATTAATAACAGTTGTAGACATTCTCTGACACTTGAAAACCAGGTGAAAGGTAAGAAAGAGAATAACCCCCAAAATAAGAGGAAGCAAAAATAACTCAGAGGATCAGAGGAAAGCCAGTCATTTTCTGTCAAGATGGAGGATGGAGTTAGGCAGTAGTGGCACACCTGTAATCCCAGCACTCGGGAGGCAGAGGCAGGTGAATCTCTGTGAGTGGAGGCCAGCCTGATCTACAGGCGGGTTCTAGGACAGTCACAGCTATACAGAGAAATACTGTCTTGAAAAAACAACCTCCTCCCCCTACAAAATAATATGTAGGTATCTGGATCTTCTCTCCCTAATAACTAATTATAGAGGGATGATGCTGCCTGTTACCTACCACAGGTGCATATCTAACCCGATTAATGATCTTGTGAGCTGGATACAGATAGGTATCCAGCAGGCAGTCACACAAAGCAAGGCCAGGTGGCAACAGCTGTAACAAAGTATAGCTGAAGAGGAGAAAATAAATCCCCCCTCACTACTTAACCTGGTGACCTGAGTCAGCAGACACCCCCATCACAAATTTTACTCTTATTTTGAGGTGACAGTGTGGACAAAGAAAGGAGGCCATGACACCAGCAACATAAACTAAGTGCTTGCTAGAAGGCATGTTTGTTACAGGGCAATCAGGAGAGGCTTGAAGGTGTCTCACAAAGAGCATAAATATTAGCTAGTTCCTGATAGATGTTTATAAGACAAGATCAAAGATGTCAATAATCTCTTTGTGGTAGGAAAAAGGCCCTTTCCCTCCATGTGGACCATGGGTAACAGCAGGTATTTGACATATGGTGCTTATAATTTTATGGATTGATGGTTGGTGGGATGCTGGGCAAGGAGTCCCTGAAATGTGATTTTAGCACAACTATTAGTTACAATATAACTAACCTAGAAGTTAAGTCTGGTGGACAGAGGTAGTTAACCTTGGTACTCAGAAAAAGGCAGCAGTAAGTAGGTCCTTCAAACTCCTTAATTTCACTTAACTGCACTTAGTACCCAAGAGGTATTGAACCTTATTTCTAAAAGACACATTTAAGAATCTGTTCAGAGGTTGTAGAGACGTTTAGAGTTAAGAAAACTTACTAGCTTTTCAAAGGGCTCAGGTCTGAGTCCCCAGACTCACATGGAAGCTACATGTTGTAATAGAACATGGAGTTACAACTGTTCATAACTCCAGTTCCAGAAGATCCAACAGCACTCTCCTGGCTTCTGTGAGCACCAACCATACATGAAGTGCACATATACAAAGGCAGGCAGAAACCCATATGCATAATAAAACAAATAGAAGTCTCTTAAGATACTTTTAAAACTTACTTTATTTTGTATGATAAATGCTTTACCTACATATATGTATTGCTATGTACATACCTGGTGACTTTAAAAGCCAGAAGAGCCCATGAAATCCCCTGGAGCTGGAATTATAAATAATTCTAAGTCACCTTGTGGGTGTTGGGAATTGAACCCAGGTCCTCTGAAAGAGCAGTGAGTTGCTCTCAACTGCTGGGTCAACTCTCACCTTTTCCAAAGCAAACAAAACAAAAAGTGGGTGGTGGGTGGTGGTGGTGATGGTGGTGGTGTGTGTGTGTGTGTGATTTTTAAATCCTGTACAAAGCCCACAGTGGTACAACTGGAAGCTTCTCAGATAATTGTCACAGCAGCCAGCCAGTCTATGCAGGAATCCTGCCGCATTAGCCACTCCTGTCTGAGACTACAGTAATCCCAAGAGAAGGTAAAAGCAGGAAAATACAGTACTTAATTACATTTAAATAAACCCTTTGCTTTTGATTAATTGTTTGTAGCTGTAGGAAACAGATTCAAATTAAGCCTTTAGTAGACATCACTAAGAGAATAGTAGGACCATGTGACCCCTAAGCAGGCTCTGGCCACCTAATCTGTAGCCTGTAGGCACTCCCTGGCCCTAGATACTTCCCTACATGACCCAAGGACGCGCAGCCATGACCTCCACTGCACACCATAGCTCTCATGGCCTTTATGTGTCTCTGAGATTGACTCATTCTCACATATTTTTCTAAAATCACACATTCCAATTCATAAGCACATAGGTGAAATAAACTGTCTTATGAACAATATTCCTAGCATATAAAGTCTTCCTATTTCATACTGAGAATTCTCAAGAGAACTCAAAGCATATGTACATGTATGATGCCTGGGTCATTTTCTATTTCCTCAAAGCCAGTGTACACAGCACAAACTCGAGGTAGATAGGAGTAAAGGCATCTCTAAACACTGAAAATCAGAAAATTTTGGGAAAACCACTTTCAGCCTCCAATAAAAATGACTGTTAAAAAAAAAAAAAAAAAAAAAACCTTCACCAAACTTATTTTGAACTTTTTCATACAAGCAGAAATAATACTTAAAAATTCAGGCTGCTTTCTGTATATAATGCAGTGTTCCTCAGTTTGAGTTTGTCTGATCCAAGCACATTTTTAATACAGAATTAAATGTACATCCACTGGAAATACAGACCACTGGAAAGCTGTCCTAAAACTAGTCAGAGGAAAACTGCATGTTGAGTTATAGCAACTCTTCACAGTTGCTTCAGTTTACATTTTAAACCATGGTTCACGGGAGTTCCTGTTTTCCATGTCCATGGTCTTCTAATTGTTCTCAGCTGATGTTCACTGTGAGGAAACATGACTCATCTCTAGCTTTCAAAGTTATTTTGTGGAGTGATGGTGTTTCTGTGTACATGCGTGTACAGCTAAACGTGTGCACATGTTGAAACAGAAGATCAGTGTTGGGCGTCTTCCTCGCTCACTCCCCACCTTATTTTTGGAAACAAGGTCTCTCGTTGAAATTGGAATTCACTGATGAGGTAAGGTTCATCCAAGGACACACTGTCTCTGGCCATCTCCCACACTGCTGGAGTTACAGGCATAAGCTACCACACCAAGCTTTTTTTTTATGTAAGTGCTCGGAATCCAAACTTAACTCTTCATCCTTGCATGGCAAAATCTTCATTGAGCCATCTCCATAGCCCACAGCTTCATTTCTAAAGCGTGATCCTTTCTAATCCAACTACTTACCTTGGCCTTGAGACAATTGTTTTTAGGAGTCTTTTATTTAAAACCCACTCCTTTGTTTTCCTCAAGGAAGGAGTCTGATTGCCTTCAATCCCTCAAGATTGATTGGAATGCATTCTAGATGCAACAAAGAGAAATACCAAGCAGCACCAACTTAAATAAAGATTTTTTTTCCACATGCTTGTGGGAGCATCAAGTCTGCAGTTAAGCCAACCCCAGAGGGTCACAGGCCTTTCTACCCTTGCTATTCCACACCCTTCGTGTTTATAAAGTTCAAATCTTCAATAATCTACAGAGAAGTTATGATCATAAGCTATTGTCTTCAAGAAAACCAGTGTTCCACATGAGCCATGAGTCAGGGACTATAGGGTTTGCATCTTCAACATTTCTGTAGAAAAATAATAATAAAAGGTTTGTTTTGATTCAGGATTCCACACCCCCACTTTGGACCTGGAGGGAAAGTACCTTTAAAATCCCACAGTAAACAAAAGAAAAGAAACAGACTTCTTTCTTATCTTTGCAATGAAGGCTTTCAGACAGTGGACAGAGAGTTTACAGGAAAATAAATAGGCAAGAATTAGAAAACAAAATTAGCCTTGATTTTTGAAGGATAAGACTGGGGAGTGGGGAGGCAAAGATATCTCATACATGTAAAGAATGATGTAAAGAATGCTTAATAAGATGTAAGTCTAAATCTATTAATAGGATGTAGGTCTAAATCTAACTGACAAGTTCTGTGGCTCCTGAGCAGTTTGCTTCTCTGAACTTGTCTTGTGGACTCATAAAATCAGGATGCTGTCCATCGTGTTTGACAGCCCTGTGACAAGGGTGAAGTAAAACAGGCATGGAGCATGCTCAACCTGCTTGCCTAATCAGAAGTACAAAACAGGAAAAAACACGCACCTTCCGGCGCAAAAAGTAATGAGAGAACTGAAGGTTTTAGAGGGGGTTGCAATCCTGATGGTTTGTTCACAGCTCGTGGGAAACAGAGCATCAAAAGAAGATGAAATCTTGGGCAGTGGAGATGGCAGAGTGAGTACAGGTGCTTACCCTACAGCTTGGCAATCTGAGTCCCATCCCTAGAACCCATGCAAAGCTGACTCCTCAAAGTTTGTCTCTGAACTCATTATACAGCCATGACATGTGTGTCTGCACACATATCATGAATACAAATAATCAGTTTTAAAAATAAACTTACATGCCTTTAATCCCAGCACTTGGGAGGCATAGGCAGGTTGACCTCTGTGAGTTTGAGGACAGCATGGTCTACAGAGTGAGTTCCAGGACAGCCAGGGCTACAGAGAGAAACCCTTTCTCAAACAAACAAACAAACTAACTAACTTACAAAAAAGTTTTTAAAAAGGAATATTATCATTTGTGATAATGTGGATGATCCTGGAAGACATTTTGCTAAGTATAATAAGTCAAGGACAGAAAGACATCTGCATAGTCTTAATGGTGTATGCAACTTACAACAGTCAGATGAGCACAAGAAGAGAGTAGAATGGTGGGTACCAGAGTAATGGAGCAGGAAGCATACAGGCCAAGACGTGAATATTCCAGTAGGATAAATTTGTTTCATATCTATTATAAAGCACAATCATCAAGGTTAGTAAAAGTGTTGTTATATGTTTGGAAACCACCTAGCACAGGTTTTAAATGAAAAACAAACAAACAAACAAATAAATAAATGCTTGAATAGATTTAATCATTCTACTCTATATATGTCATTATATCACAATTACGTACTCAAGGTACACAAATGTAAACAACCTAGAAATACATATTTTTTAAATAAGGATTAAGGATGTAGCTTGGTGGTAAGGTGCTTGCCTAGGATGTGCAAAGGCTCTAGATTCAAACTCCAGCATTGTAATAATACTACTAATAATTTAATGATAATTTATTGAAGACACACTCCTTAGGGAAAAAGGTTGTCACTATGGCTGATCAGGGAGACTTTGACAATAAGGCTAAGTAATAAACAAAAGGAAGACACTACCTTTTTGTCTCCTGGACATGAGCTAGTACAGATTGGAATGGTGGGTGAGACACTAAGGGTAGAAATTAAGTGTTAGGTGAAAAGGTATTGAGAAGAAATATAACTCAAGTACCCTTGATTTTGGATCTTGCTTCCTGGCTGCTCCAGCAGGATAATCAGTGAAACTATCCATTCCCATCAATGAGAAGAAATGGAATGAGACTGTTTGGTGGTGTAAGAATACCAAAGCCTGAGAATGTTAGAAATACAAAAACACAAAGCACAGCAATCTCAGCTACTCTGTATTGGGAAATGGGTGTATTTGTGTGTTTATTGTACAAATAGTGAGCCTGGATTAATATGTAGGACATCTCACAATTGAGGGTTTGTTTGTTTTTATCCTAAACTCTCAAAAATGGTTCTTAACCTCCCGACATTAAAAAAACAGAGAAGAGAAGGTAACTTGTATTCAATCAGAGCATTTCTGTTCACTCTTTACACAGAGGACTAAGAGCCATGATCTGTCTTCACTGCACAGACCCAGATATTAAGAGTGGAACTGTAGTGATGATTCACAGAGCCAGACAGGTTAATGACACAAGTGGTGGCTGGTGAAAAATAGGGCAAAAAGCTAAACAAAAGGTACAGAACCCACAGGACATAGAATAAAAACAATTGGCCTAAAGCATCCTGCTGCTCCACAAGTGGTATTCCATTCAGAAAAATTAAGGAACTTCAAAGTAAGCTAATCACAGGGTCTACAGAGACACTGGTGTGGAACTCTCTCACACATTTCCTACATGAGAGATATAAGAAATAGGGATCCAAGTGAAATGGGAAGGAGGAGCAAAAACAAACAAAACAATTTTTTAAAAAACTTTTTTTTCTTTTTTCTTTTTTTTATTGGAAAATTGTAAATATATTCTGATCACTGTTTCCCCTGCCCATCTCCTCCTAGACCCTCCCCACTCCTCACCTCCCCACTTCCCCACCTGACCAACTCTTTACCTGACCTTCTTAATCTCTCTCTCTTTAGAACAGACCAAAAAAAAAAAAAAAAAAAAGGAAAGAAAAAGAACAAGAAATACACACAAAACACAAAACACATACACATAGAAACATAGGATGGATGTTGAAACACACAAACAGAAGATTAGCTAGATTGTTTTTTAACACCCAAGCAATGTAATGTGAGAAAAAAATCAAAAAGTATTAATTTTTGTTGGCCATCTGCTGCTGGCTGTGGGTCTACCCTTAAGTGTGGTTTACATACCCAGTGAGACTCCACTGGGAAAAACTAATTTTTCCTTACAAGATGATGTCAATTGGAGACAGCTTTAGGGTTTGGGTGGGAACTTGTGTCCACTTCCCCTCTAAGTGATGGAAACCTGTCTGACTTGAACCAGTGCAGGTCTTGTGCATGCTGCCACGTCTCTGAGTTCATGTGTGTGTCAGTACTATTGTGTCTGGAAAATTCAGCTTCCTTGATGTCATTCTACCCTCTGGCTCTTACAATCTTTCCACTTCCTCTTCCCCATAGATCCCTGAGCCCTAAGAGGAGGGTGTTTGATAGAGACATGCCATTTTGAACTAAGTGTTCCAAGGTTCTCACTCTCTGTACATTGTCCAGTTGTGGGTCTCTATATTAGCTCCATCTACAGCGAGAGGGAGTTTCTCTGATGGTGGTGTGGCAAGACACTGATCTATGGGTATAGCAGAATGTTCTCAGGAGTCATTTTGTTGCTATTTCCTTCAGCAGAGCAATACCACTTCATTTCCTTCTGGGTCCATGTTCATCTAGACGTAGGTTCGGGCCACTCAAATACTGTCAGGCATGAGTTCCATCTCATGGAATGGGCCTGAAATCTAATCAGATAGTGGTTGGTTACTCCCACAACTTTTGTGCCACTGGTCTTACTGCCACACATAGCATACAGGCAGGATACTGTTGCATATTGCAGGGTCTGTGGCTAGGATGGTGGTTACCTTTCCTGAAGGTAACTGAAGAGTACCATGAACATAAGTCAGTAGGACTGAAGATTCTAGTAAGGCACCAACCTGACTTCTCCATGTTGAATGAAGTGTATAAGCATAGTTTTCAGCAATAAGGCCTCACTGTCAATTTGTGGAGAACAACCAATAGCCCTGGCAATACCCTGAGTTCTTTGAGCATTTCCATAGGGCTTCTTTGGCCAGCAACTCAATTAGATGTAATTCATTTCTGGCACTTGAAGTTTCACTTGGTTGGGCTGTCTGTGTGTGTGTGTGTGTGTGTGTGTGTGTCTTCTACAATAGTAGGTTTCCATATGACCTCTCACTTATTAGCATAGAGCCTTCAGTATTACTTGTCTCTTCCCCGCATTTTCTCCCTTGACCCCCTCTTCTTTTATCACCAATCTAATCCTTCTGTTCCGTCCCCTCCCCTTGTCTCCCCTAGCTACATATTCTATTTCTCCTTCCTTGGGAGATATGTCCCTCCCCACTTACTTTATACCTAGTCTCTGTGGTTATATGAAGTGTAGAATACCTTTCAAAGGCTTAAAGCTAAAATCCATGAGACAGATACCATATTTGTCTTTGGGGTCAGTGTTGCTTCACCCAGAATGACTGTTTTGTTTTGTTTTGATTTGATTTTTACTTTTCTTTTATAGGATACTTCCTCTATTTACATTTCAGATTTCATTTCCCCCCCTGTCAGGTCTCCCCTCCTAAAACCTCCATCCTGTCCCCCTCCCCCTGCCCTCCACCACCCACACACACACACACCCACTCCCCCTTCCTGCTCTGGCATTCCCCCACACTGGGGCATCAATCAAACACCCCCAGGTCCAAAGGCTGCTCCTCCTACCTATTTTCAACAAAGTCATCCTCTGCCACACATGCAGCCAGAGCCATTTGGGTCCCTCCACACAGAGATGTGTATTCTTTGGTTGGTCGTCCAGTTCCCGGGAGCTCCGGGGAGTCTGGCTGGTTGACACTGTTGCTCCCACCATGGGGCTGCAAAACCCTCAGCTTCTTCAGTCAGTCCCTTCTCCAACTCTTACATCGGGGACACTGCCCTCAGTCCAATGGCTGGCTGTGAGCATCCTCCTCTGTATTTGTCAGGCTCTGGAAGAGTCTCTCAGGAGACAGTCATATCAGGCTCCTGTCAGCAAGCACTTCCCCTAATCCCCAATAGCATTCAGATTTGGAGACTATATATGGGATGGATCCCCAGGTGGGGCAGTCTCTGGATGGCCTATCCTCTGTCTCTGCTCCACACTTTATATTTCCTCCTGTAAGTATTTTGTTCCCCATTTCTAAGAAGCACTGAAGTATCCACATTTTGGTCTTCCCTCTTCTTGAACTTCATATAGTCTGTGAATTGTATCTTGGGTATTTCAAACTTTTGGGCTAATATCCACTTATCAGTGAGTACATATCATGTGTGTTATTTTGTGATTGGATTTCCTCACTCAGGATATTTTTAAGTTCCATCCATTTGCCTGTGAATTTCATGAAGTCATTGTTCTTATAGCTGAGTAGTACTCCTTTATGTAAATGTACCACATTTTCTGTATCCAGAATGACTTTTTTTTAAACACCATCCATTTATCTGAGAATTTCATTTTTTAAACAGCTGAGCAATATTTCTTGTGCACATGTGCCACATTTTCTTTACTTATTCATCTGTTGATGAACATCTAGGCTTGTTTCCAATTTCTGGCCATTATGAATAAAGTAGTTATGAACATGATTCAGCAACTTTTGCTGGGGTAGAAGTTAGAATCCTTTGGGTATATGTACAAGAGTGGTTAGTATCCCTGGATCTTGAGGTAGATCTATTCTCAGCTTCCTGAGGAATCAGCACACTGGTTTTTATAATTAATGCACACATTTAGACTTCCACCAGCAATAGATGAGAGTTCCCCTACTCCTTATCTTCATCACTTGTCGTATTGATTTTGGCCATCCCGAATGGTGTAAATAATTTTGATTTGCCTATCCCTGATGACTAAGGAAGTTGAACATGTCTTATTTGTGCTTCATCTTCTAGAAATTATCTCCTATTTATTTATTTGATTATTTATTTATTTAGAGACAGGGTTCTCCTTGCCTGTCCTGGAACTCACTCTGTAGACCAGGTTGGCCTTGAACTCACAGAGATCTGCCTGCCTCTGCCTCTCCAGTTCTGGGATTAAAGGCATGCACTACCAACACCCAGCAATGCCCTATTTTTATATTGGGTTATTTGTTTTCTTTTTAATTTATTTTTTATGTACATTGGTGTTTTGCTTGTATTTATGTCTGTGTGAGGGTGTTGGATTCTCATGAACTGGAGTTACAGACAGTTGCGAGTTGCCATGTGGGTATCTGGGAGTTGAACCCAGGTTCTCTGGAAAAGCAGCTTTTAAATGTTGAGCCAGCTCTCCATCCCTTGTTTTATTGATGTCCATATTTTTTATTTCTTTATATATTTTAGATATTAATTCTCTGTTGGATGTATAATTGGTAAAGATCTTTTCCTATTCTATAGGCTGCTGTATAGAAGCTTTCTATGATGTCTCATTTATTAACTGTAGTGCCTGTGCTAGCAGTGTTCTATTTGGAAAGTCTTTTCCTGTGCCAGTGAATTCAAAGCTATCCCATACTTTCGATTCTATCAGATTCAGCTAACCTGGCCTTATTTCAAGGTGTTTGATCCACTTTGTAGTTGACTGTAATGCAGAATATGGATCTATTTCGAGTCTACATGCTGCAGTCCTGTTTAACCATCACTATTTGTTGAAGTTGCTGTGTCTTTTTATCCATGTGTATTTCTGAATTCTTTGTCAAAAATCAGGTGTCTATAGATGTGTGGACTTACGTCTAGGTCTTCAATTAGATTCCATTGATCAACACATCTGTTTCTATGTCAATACTATGCTGTTTTTTATTACCATAGCTCTGTAATATAGTTTGAAATCTGAGATGCTGATACCTCTAACAGTTCTTTTATTATTCATATTGTTTTAGCTATCCTGGGTGTGTGGTGTGTGTGTGTGTGTGGTGTGTGTGTGTGTGTGTATGTGTCTGTGTGTGTCTGTCTGTGTATGTGTACTTCAAGTACTATATTGAGTAGATGGGCAGAGAGTAGACATCCTTGTTTTTGATATTTAGTGAAATGCTTTGGGTTTCTATACATTTAGATTAAGGTTGGCTGTAAGCTTGCTGTAAATTGCATTTATTATGTTATGGTATGTCCCTTTTATCCCTAGTATTTCCAGGACTTTTAGCATGAAGATATATTGGACTTGTCAAAGGCGATTCCTGCATTTGATATGATTGTGTGGTTTCTGATTTTTTTATTCTGTAGATTGTGTTTATGAATTTACATATGTTGAACCATCCCGCCATCTCTGGGATTTAGCTATTTGATCATAGAGGATAGATAATATTTTTCTAATGTGTTCTTAGATTAGGTTTTCAAATATTTTATTGAAAAATTTTGTATCTTACTCATAAGGAAAATTGGTCTATAGTTTTCTGTCTTTGTCTATTGGTTTATTGACATAGAGACAGCTCTGTGGAAATGTGATTGCCTAGAAAGGGTCTGATTTGAAGGAGTGGGCTGGGTGGGGTGGAGATCCAGAAGAGTTGTGTGCTTGAGCTCTTCTTGGCCTCTCTGTTAAGCATTTCTTCTTCTAAGGTAGAGCAGGCATCCCACAGAAGATCTCCGACCTACTGTGGGACAAGGACAGGTCACAGAAGCTCTTTATGGCCAGTGCTGACACAGAAAAACAAGGGAAAGTCAGGGCAGTAGTTTTAGATTTTGTTACTGACTTTTGGAAAAGTTCTGGTTTCTATGACCTACCATTGGGAAGAAGAATTCCAGTTTCTATGGCTTGTCTAGTGAAGAGAAGGAAAAAGGATGAGAGGTAGGAAAGCAAGAGAAAAACAAGCAGAACCTGGGTTCCTAAGCCTGCTTCTGACTTCACTTTGGGACAGTGATTCTCAACCTTCCTAATGCTGCCACCCTTTAATACAGCTCTCATGTTGTGGTGACTTCGAACCATAAGACTAGTTTATTGCTACTTCATAACTATAATTTTGCTACTATTATGAATCAATGTAAATACTTTTGAAACTAGATGTTTGCCAAGAGGTTATAAACCACGAGTTGAGAACCACTGCTTTAGGGCCTCATTTTGCTGAAACAAACATGCTTCCTCGTTCCCACAAAGTAGAATCATGCTTTAAGTCTAGTTAGGTATAAATTCCAACTTCTCTAAATTAACAAAATCCATATTCAAAAACATTTACTATTCTGGTCAGACATTTAGTCACTCAATAAAGATTTACCACATCAAGGTGTTCTGTGAAAATCACAGTACACACATCAAAAATCTCATACAAAGTCTAAAATATTCTCTGAGTTCCCTGTAACATCTGTTGATGTTATTCATAGGTTTGTGGAGCTAATGCGTGCTTCCTGAAAATATTCTGTGGTTGTCTTTTTCTTGAACAGGACATACTTGAATTGTCAAATTTTTTAAAACTTCCAAAATTATTTCAGTAACTCAGCCCATTCTTTAATAATCCTCACAGTTAAGAAATGGTTTTGTATCACTAACACAGATATGCCCCCTCTGGCACTAGTGACATAAACTACAGTCTCTTTCCCAAGATACTCATTGAGAACAGAAACTACCACTGCTTCCAAAAGAGCAAAACAGCTGTACTTGCTGCCCCTACTTGCTAGTGTCCAGCTACTTCTGAATTCTCTTGAGATCAATTATAAAATCTAAACAATAAGACAAGGAGTCAGAAAAATAGTTAACTACCTGTTCTATAATGAGCATTCTGTGGATATTTCTATCATGAATTGCTGTGGTTAAAAGTGTCTCCCAGCATACGTCAGGTTAGTTCCCGGAAGTGACATTAATAGGAAGTAGTGTAGTCTTTAAGAGGTAGGCGCTCATAGAAGAATACTAGGGCATTGGGGATATGGATTTGAAGACGGTGTCAGGACTCCAGCACTTCTCCCTCTTAGCTTACTAGCTGCCATGAGGTGAGCACTTTCCTCTATCATACACTCCACTATGATTTATTGACCAGGCCAATGGCCATGGTCTGACACTCCAAAACTTTGAACCAAATAACCCTCTCCTTGTTTTAGGATGATTTTTTTTTTCACATAGTTGTGGCAAGTTTGGAAAGCCAGCTATTCCACACCTAGTTCAGCATCTTTCATTCTAGGCTTTTCTGAGAGTTTTAAGACAGGTAAACTGTCCTGTGAACGTAACATGTTTATCTGCATCCCTACTAGATGTCAGTAACACACTCTACATTCTGATAATTAAAGGTTTTTTTCTAGGCATATGTAATCGTGACTACCAGTAGTCTGAGTTCCATGGAAGATATATTAGTCAGTGCTCTCTGGAGGAACATTACTAACTGAGAAAGGATTGTTAGATTTGCTTACATAATAAGGTCTAGGTAGTCCAACAGTGGCTGCCTCACAGTAGAAAGGTCAAGAATCTGGAACTTGCTCTTGCTGTCAAATTTGTCTACATTGTTGCCACTGTTGTATTCCTTTCTTGATATAACCAGACATCTTGGACTTCCAAAGAAGACTTAAGACCAACAGCTCTCCAAAAATTCTCCAGGCCCTCAGTGCCATATTCAGACAGAGAGAGAGAGAGAGAGAGAGAGAGAGAGAGAGAGAGAGAGAGAGAGGCAGAGAGAGAAAGGAAGGAAGGAAGAGAGGGAGGGAGGGAGAGAGGTTAGAGAGGGAGGAAGGGAGAGAGGGAGGGAAGGAGGAAGAGAGGAAGGGAGGGAAGGAGGAAGATAGTCAAGTGGCTAACAAGTATTTGAAAGAAATATGTTCAATAGTCTTATCATCAAGCAACTACAAATTAAAATTACTTTGAGATTCCATCTCAACCCAATTAGAATTGTTATTCTCAACTATTTACTGCTGATAGGAACTAGAATAACTTGCAATTATTGTGGAAGTTCCTCAGAAAAACAAAAAAAACAGAATTGCCATATAACTAACCTATTCTACTCCTGGACATATACCCAGAGGAACCATCAAGGAACCTTAAGTGTGCCACAGAGACACCTGAACATTCATGTTTTCCATGTTTGTTGCAACACTAGACACAGCAGCCAAGGTAAAGACTCAGACCATTAATGGATAAAGGAAAACATCAACTAGATGAATAGAATTGTGTAATTCAGCAAAATGAGTGGAACTGGAGATCATAATAATCTAGCCTCAAAAGGACAAACAGTACTGTCTCATAAGCAGAATCAAGATTTAACTATTACACACACACACGTAAAACATAAATATAGATAATGAAAGAATGGAAGAAACAATCAAAAGGATGAGAAAGAACAAAAGAGGCTCATGGGAGATAGAAAGACAAACTGTATTTTCTCTTTTTATATACTAAACCTAGATTTAACTATGACATAAAGTAGAAGAGAGACTAGTATCATGAAGAAAAACCATTTAATTACTGTGACCGTGACCGCTGATTTTCCACATAATGAAAGCTAAGGTCAAGGCTTTCAAACTCACAGATCTATGGAAGTGACAGATGAGGGCTGGGCCCTAGTCCATGGAGTCCCAACACTTGCTGCTTTTCTTTCACCACACGAGGAACAGGTGTGCTTTGCAAATGTCTGTATGACAATTAAGCATCCAATATGAAACAAGCGGCTGCAAATCCTCAATGGCTTGTGTATTAAGAAAGAGAGATGGTTTTTATTTTCCTAATATGAAGTGCAAGATTATAACTTGCAAACTGGGACAGAAGGAAGCCGGTAAAGATGCAGTTGTCTTTTCAGTAGAAAATTAACATTCCTATAAAATTCTACAGTCATGCTAAATGCTTTCCTCTGCTTCTATGATATTGAATTGGCATGAGCTTGGTACATAAAATTAGATGACAAATGAAATTTACCATCAGACCAAAGGAACCTCAGAACTGTGACTATTCATTCATGGAAAACCAAGTTATAAAACTTGCAGAAATTTTTTAATATTTAGTGCAACTTTTCTCCCCCAGAGGAAAGGCAAGCTCTCTCCTCCAGAACCTGGGATGCTGGCATAGTATTGGCAGGAAGCAGAAGGGTTCCATGCTCTCCTTTAGCTGCTCCTCCAGCTTCTGTGGAGAATGTGAACTTGAGGCTGCAGGGCTGCCGAGACCCATCCTGTTAAACAAAACACAGCACACCTGCATGCCAGGCCCACAATCTGCCCCAGTATTTCTTTGCTTCCATCTGGCTAGGCACCAGGAAAGATGTAATAGTTGTAATCTCTCCTGATCGAATTAGGCTAGTAAGGATCCCACCAATGTACAACCTCCTGCTATTTCAGTGTTGTAGCCTCCATAGTCTCCTTGATGGTCCTGCCATTCTTTCAAATACATTGACAATATGAGATTTTACACCTTTGAAAGGAAACTTGGTAAAAAAACGACACGTTTCTGGTTGGTTGGTTGGTTGGTTGGTTGGTTGGTTGGTTGGTTGGTTAGTTGGTTGGTTTGCTTTAGTTTGCTTTGGTTTTGTTTGAGTCATGATCTCTCTATATAGCTCTGGCCATCCTCAAACTCATGCTGTAGACCAGATGGCCAGCCTAAATTCACAGAGAATCACTACCTCTGCTTCCCAAGTGTTGGGATTAAAGACATGTGCCACCTACCAGTCATTGAAGTAAATTAGTAGAAAAAAACTGATCCTATCACAGTCTAAAATAAAGGGTTTATTCTTCTCATTAAAAGGAGTTTGGTGGGCTGGTGATTCTAAGGTTGGGTGCATCTCAGCATCTGTTAGTTTCCTTGGTTTTCAGTGCTTGTTAAATCACAGTTGTAAGGAGGCTGTGCGGTTGGATTGCATACCAACTCATATTGGAGCTGGAATACGGAAAGCATAACAACAGCGGATCTGTTTCTTGTTTCAGGAAAGCTAGCTTCTCTAGGACTTCCTAGGGAGCCCATGAGTCTCGGTGGTGAGAAGAGTGTGTTGTAGCTGCCTGAAAGCAAAAAGCTAGAACAGGTGTTCTTCCAGTCTCTTCAAGTGGTAGGAAGTAAGGGGGTGGGGGTTCTGGACTCACCATTTAATCGTAAATCAACAGTGCCAGCCACATTACATCTAAAAATATGAGTTTATTATGTGTACAAACCTAAATGCCCACTTCCTTTGAAATCTTTCTGTTTTCAGATCTTATTATTCTACTCATAATCTTTTAAGATGGGAAATCACCTTCACTTCTACCTTATGAAGTTCAGCTTAATTAAATGAACTGAGCTCCTTCTAACAATTAGTCCCCTTCATAAATATATTGAACTACTGCTTGGAGAGAATCTTTACATGTAAACTAATTTATTTTACATGGTTGCAATGTTTGCTTAAAACTCCAGAAAAAATTATATAAAATGCATTTTATTTATTTTTTTATTTTACTTTTTTTAATTAATAACTTTTTGTTAAATGTTAATCAAAGGCTTTATAAGTTTGGTAATGCTCAATAACAAGATGCCCATACAATCAGAAGTGTAACCCAATACCAAACCTAGATATAACAACTATCTTTGACTGGTGGAGCACGCAAAGATTCTTCTAAAATGTTCCCTCCCCCACCTCTCCCTCTCTTGTCTCCTAGTTCCCCTCTCCTTTCTTTCCCCTCTTCTTACTCCTCCTCTTCCTTTCCTTACTCCTCCCACCTTAGCTCCTCCTACATATCACCCTTCCTGTTAAAATAAAACTTTTCTCTCAAATACAATTAGAGCATAACTATACAACTTGTATCAGTAAGGTACAAGATAGACCTAATACCCAGTCCATCATTTTGTTGACTAACCAGAACCTCTGTCATTCTCTCCTAGCTAAAAGACTTAGTTCTGAACCTGGCTTTTTTCTTGGTTTTAGAATGACTGTCAGCTGAAAACTATCCTCCTCAAGTCTTTTCTCTCAAAGTAAAAGCCAGGATTGGCTATGAGACTATAAGTCTTCAACCCCATCAGAAATCCAGAATGACTGAATTAACTGAAAATTGTGGGAAGCATAAAGCATAGCTTCTAAAACTTAGCCAAATTATGGAGACTGCTGAACACCTGGACAGTCCTATACTACAAAACGTTGGAGCATCTGATCTTCAGCCTTGGCCCAGGATCATCTGACCCGACCTAGTGATGCAGAATTATTAAGGGCTGATTACTCTGTCTTGGAAGATAAAATCAGTTGACTATTCTGCAAGTGTGTCCTTTTCAGGACAGTAATTGTCTGTAGATGGAAGAGGCAAGTCTTGCCTATTCACTATCTCACCACAACTGGAATAACCCCAAGATGCTCAATTTCTTCTTAGAATTGAAGGGCAGGAAGCTGTCAGGAGCAGACAGATCTCTAATCAAATGAACCTTTAATACAGAAATGTTTATACCATTAATTCTGTGGACTTCTGATGTTTTGAAAACCAACTATCCATGTAAGGCAATCTGGACTGTTGTCTGGTTAAACTCCTCTCAGCTATTTCTAAATAAAATATAGAAAACGCCCTAACAATAAACTCAGAGCCATGAATTTGCTATAGCCCTTAACTAACAGGCTACCATCTCAAATCAGTTAAAAAGTTTAAGAAGGACTGGGTCTAAGCCTTGTATTCCTTAAATGTGTTATATAGGCACAATGCCTATATGAGAATAAAATACTGCCGGGCGGTGGTGGCGCACGCCTTTAATCCCAGCACTTGGGAGGCAGAGGCAGGCGGATTTCTGAGTTCGAGGCCAGCCTGGTCTACAGAGTGAGTTCCCGGATAGCCCGGGCTACACAGAGAAAACCCTGTCTCGAAAAAAACAAAAAAAAAAAAATAAAATTATTAATCTCAACTTCTATATCAATAAGAAACTCCTGACAATGAAAACCTTAAATTTGAATTCAAAGTAAATTTTGTACCATTTAAGAAATTATAACTTCAGCTTAATAAACAATTATACAGATTTCTACCATAGGTTATGGCTATGCAATAAATCCTAGCTATTCCTCCCTGTTCCAACAAAACCACTTCTTTTCCCTAGAAAGACAGCCCAATATTAACCACCTCAGTCCCCAAGCCCAGGGAATAGGAGCGCCGACTCTTCATTAACTTCTTTCAAGCTGATTATGGGCGTTGAGATATTAGAAGAGGAGTGGGGGAGGGGAAGAGTAAATTGATAAGCCTCTGATGTCTGTGTCTGTACTGCATCCAGCTGATATTCCAGGACATCAGAGGTTCAAGAGGTCTGTTCAGCTTGCTTGATGAGTAGATATACCAAGGCTGTGTATTCTGCAATATACAATTCTCAAAACAAATTTTAGTATTCAAGATAGTTTTTGTTTGAATTTGGAATCTTAGTCTTCTGGTGGCCTTGCCTCTATCATGTCTAATCCATATAATTCTGGAGTTTCTATGAGGGTGTGCTCCCAACATCCTCCCATTCCAGCCTCCCTGCTCTCAAATTCCTCAACACTAGGGAATCCAAACTATCGGCATCAAGGCCGTCCACTTCCACTGATGCCTGACAAGGCCACCCTCAATACCTATACAGGTGGAGCCTGAGTCCCTCCCTTTGTGTTCTCAGCTGGAGGTTTTAGAATGGCTATCCAGCTTATTTCTAGACCATTTACTTGAAAAATTGTTTTCCAGCCTTTTACTCTAAGGTAGTGTCTGTCTTTGTCACTGAGGTGGGTTCCTGTATGCAGCAAAATGTTGGGTCCTGTTTACCTATCCAGTCCGTTAGCCTATGTCTTTTATTGGGAATTGAGTCCATTGATGTTAAAGAATAATAAGGAACAGTGATTGTTGCTCTGGTTATTTTTGTTATTAGATGTGGAATTATCTTTGTGTCTATCTTCTTTTGGATTTGTTGGAAGAGGATTACTTTCTAGCTCTTTCTAGGGTATAATTTCCCTCCTTGTATTTGAGCTTTCCGATAATATTCTTTGTAATGCTGGTTGTGGAAAGATATTGTGTAAATTTGATTTTTGTCATGGAATATCTTAATTTTTCTCATCTATGGTAATTGAGAGTTTTGTTGGGTATAGTAGCCTGGGCTTGCATTCGTGTTCTCTTAGGGTCTGTATGACATCTGTCCCCAGGATCTTCATTTCTGATTTTATAGTATCTGGTGAGAAGTTGATGTAATTCTGATAGGTCTCCCTTTATATGTTACTTGGCCTTTTTCTCTTACTGCTTTTAATATTCTTTTCTTTATTTTGTGTGTTTGGTGTTTTGATGTATTATGTGACAGGAGGTATTTCTTTTCTGTTCCTCGTCTATTTGGGCATTTCTGTAGGCTTCTATATGTTTATGGGCTTCTCATTCTTTAGGTTAGGGAAGTTTTCTTCTATAATTTTGTTGAAGATAATTTATTGGCCCTTAGTTGGGAATCTTCACTCTCATCTATACCTATTATCCTTAGTTTGGTTTCTCATTGTGTCCTGGATTTCCTGGATGTTTGTGTTTAAGAACTTTTTGCATTTGCGTTTTCTTTAACAGCTGTGTCCTTATTTTCTATGGTATCTTCTGCACCTGAGATTCTCCTCTTCTATCTCTTGTATTCTGTTGGTGATGCTTGATCTATGACTCCTGATTTTTTTTCCTAGTTTTCTATCTCCAGGGTGTGGAAAAAACTGGGTGCCTGCAGCAGCAGGCCTAGGCCCACGTGGCAGCGGCCCGGGACCTGCGAGGTGGAGGCTGCCTGGACCAGTGGCTGGAGGCTCAGCGACAGCCTGGGCAGGCCCCCAATGACACAAGGAATCCTTGGTTCCAAAAGGGTTTTTTATTGTCATGGCGGAATGTGATGGATCTGGATGTACCCCCCACCCCCAAACTCAGGGCAGGCATGAGTTTAAATAGGGAGGGAGAAGTAGGAAGGGTCTGAGGAGGAATGCTTAATTGGCTCGCCTCTGACTTCCTTAGTATGTAACTCTCTAGGGCCTGAGCCTGTAGTTACACCTCTACCTGTGTACTTTGGGAGGGGCTGTAATAGCCTACGTGACTGAACAATGTAGGTCTATGGAGATTGGACTGCTTGTTAGGACCCTGAGTTCTGGGGACGTTGGCCGAACTCCTGCCATTTCTCCCTTGGAGTCTCGGGGTTCTAGGCCCATGCCAGCAAGAACCAGAATACCCTTAAGCAGTCCCACACCAGGGTAGTCTCCCTTTGTGATTTTTTTATTGTTTCTACTTCCATTTTTATGTCCTAGATGGATTTGTTCAATTTCTTCACCTGTTTGTGGTGTGTTCTTTTGTAATTCTTTAAGGGATTTTTGTGTTTCCTCTTTAAGGGCTTCTACCTATTTATCTGTGTTCTCCTTAAATTCTTTGAAAGTGTTATTTATGTCCTTCTTAAAATCTTCTATCATCATCATTAGAAGTGATTTTAAATCTGAATCTTGCTCTCACTGGTGATATGAGGAAGTCCAAACCTTTCTAGTGTGGGAGAACTATGTTCTAATGATTTTCAAGTACCCCAGGTTGCTGATGCTTATGTTTTTGCACTTGCCTTTCACCATCTGGATCCTCTTTGGTGCTACCTGCCCTGTCTCTTACGGAGCCTGTCTTTCCTATTATCTTGGTTGTGTCAGAACTGTGTGGGGTGGGTTACTACTGGGGTTAGTGCTGGGGCCCAAGATCTGCTCAGTGCTCGGGCCCAGACCGGAAAAAACCAGTGCTCCAGGCCATGAGGTTTTATTCCTGGTCCTAGTTGGTCCCAGTTTACTACCTGTTTGTTGTTTTTTGGGGGAGTGGTTGCTGTCTCCCCTTACCTAAGATATGTCTTGGTTAGAGCTCCTGGGGAAACCCACTTCCTCTGGGTTTTTTGAGATTTGGGTGCGAGCAGCCGCCTGGGATCTGCTCAGTGCTCAGGCCCAGACCGGAAGCATAAAATGCATTTTAAATACAGCAAATGTCAATTTTTCTAAAGCATTTCAATGATGCTTATATATTTTATTTCATTTTTTATGATTAAAGTGCACATGTAGAACCAGACAGAGTGATGCTATATTTATAACCACAGGTACTTGGGAAATTTGCGGTAAGAGGATAAGAGTTCAAAACTAGCTTGGGCAATATAACATATACTGTGTCTCAAAAAGAAAAAGGGAAGGGAAGGAAGGAAGGGGAAAGGGAAAGGGAAAGGGAAAGGAAGGAAGGAAGGAGAATAAAAATAGCTGGGGCTGGAGGGGTGGTTTCACTGGTTAAGAATACAGTTCTTCCAGAGAGCCCAAGTATGTCCTCTACACATGGCTGGGCAGTTTACAACTGCCTGTAACTTCAGCTTCAGGTATCCACCAACACCATTTGCTAGCCTCCTCAGCATCCATGCATTTGTGGTAGAGAGGTACACACATACACACACACACACACACACACAATTTTTTAAGAAAAAAAAAACTAAGAAACCAAAAGACAGAAAATATACATGTCCTTTAAAAGGAGAATTGTACAAGTCAAGCGGAGCTTTGTCTCAGACAAGCAAGTACAGGGGTGTGTGTGTGTGTGTGTGTGTGTGTGTGTGTGTTTTGTTCACATGCTCATGCCACAATATACATGTGAATGTCAGAGAAACAGCTTGCTAGAGTACTTCTCTCCTTCTCCTTTGTGATTCCAGGATAGAAGCTAGCTTCATCATGCTTGATGGCAAGCGTCTTTTTTCACATTCAGCCAGCTAACTTCCCAAAAAGATCTTTTGTAAATTTTACGATATATATATATATATCATATTATTTATTTTTTGTTTATTTATTTTACATACAGATTGCAGTCCCACACCCAAGTTCCTCCTCCACATCTCCACCCACCCCCATCCACTCCTCCTTCATTTCTCTTCAGAAAAAGTCTGGCCTCAGTGGATATCAACCAGTCATAGCATACTAAGTTGCAATAAGACTAGGCACCTCCTCTTCTATTAAGGTTAGACAAGGCAACCCAATAGAGATAAAGGGTCCCAAAGGCAAGCAACGAGTCAGAGATAGTCTTGCTCCCACAGTTGGGAATCCTACAGGAAGATCAAGCTACACAATTGTAAATATATGTGTGGAGGGCCTATGTCAGTCTCACGCAGGCTCCCTGGTTGGTGGTTCAGTATGTCATGGTTGTCCTTGACTCCTTTGTCTCCTACAATCTTTTCTCTTCCTCTTCCTCTTCCTCTTCCTCTCCCTCCTCCTCTCTTCCTATCCTCAAGGACACTCACATAAGCGGTGATTAGTACCAAGGTGCTCGTTCTGGACATAATGTTGTGTTGTGGGTCTCGATCTGTTTCCTCAGTTGTAGATGAAGCCTCTCTGATTAACATTATGCAGGCACATCAATCTAATGAGTTTATTAGCAAAATTATTGATGTAGGAATCATTTCATTGCCACTTTTGTTCATTTGTTCGGTTCTATTGTGGGTCACTGGACTATCCACCTCTGGCTTCTGGTCCTCTGGCCAGTGTAGAATGGGCTTTTTCTCATGGCATGGGTCTGAAGCTGGATCTGTCATTGGCTGGCCACTCCCACAATTTCTGCTCCACCTCTACCCCAGCACATCCTATAGGGCAGACAAATTGTAGGTCAAGACTTTTGAGGTGGATTGGTGTCCCAATTCCTCCTGTAAGTCTTGATGGTTACAGGAGATGGCTGGTTCAGGCTCCATATCCCCCATTTTGAGAAGTCTTAGCTAGGGTAACCCTCAATGATTCCTTGGGGTTTCCATTGCCCTAGATTTCTATCTTGTCCTAGGGCATACTCCCCAATTTCAATTTTCTCCCAGTAACTCCTCCTCCATCCTCCCTACACATGATCCCCCTGTTCCCTTACCCAGTTCCCTACCCCATACAGTCCCCTCTTTCCATCCACCCATGGTGTCTATTCTGTTTCCTCTTCTCAGTGAGATTCATGGTGTTCCCACTACCATTGAGCTCTCCTTTTTTACTTAACTTCTTTGGGTCTATAGATTGTAGCATGGCTATCCTTTACTTTATGGCAAGTATGCACTTATAGGTAAGTATATACCATGCTTTTCTGGATCTGGATAACCTCACTCAGCGTTCTATCTATTTGCCAGCAAACTTCATGATGTTTTTAATAGATGTGTAATTTCTTCATTGTATAAACGTACCATATTTTCTTTTATCCATTCTTCAGTTGAAGAAAATCTAGGTTGTTTACAGTTTCTGGCTATTATGATTAATATGGACATAGTTGAATGAGTGTTTCCCTTTTGGTGTAATGGAAAATCCTTTGGGTATATACATAAGCAGGTATAAACTGGGTCTAGAAGTAGATTGATTTACCAATTTTCTGGAAAAAATTGCCCTATTGATTCCAAAGTGGCTGTACAAGTTTCTTTCCCACCACCAATGGTGAGGATGGTCCACATCCTCACCGCATGAGCTGTCACTTGTCTCTTTGATCTTAGCCATTCTAACAGATGTAAGATGAACTCACAGAGTCATTTTTATTTGCATTTCTCTGATGGTTAAGAATGTTTGAGCATTTCTTTAAGTGCTTCTTGGTCATTTGAGATTCTTCTGTTGAGAATTCTCCATTTAGGTCTTTACCCCATTTTTAATTGGATTATTTAGTTTGTTGATGTCTAGTTTCTTGAGTTCTTTCTATATTTTTTATATCAGCCCCCTATCAGATACAGAACTAGTAAAGATCTTTTCCCATTCTAAGGCTACCATTTTGTCCTTTGATAGTGTCCTTTGCCATTACAGAACCATTTCAGTTTCATCAAACTTATTAATTGTTGATCTTAGTGCCTGCCCAATTGCTATTTGTTCAGGAAGTTCCAATGTGTTCAAGATTATTCCCACTTTCTGTTTTTATTGGGGTCAATGTATCTGGTTTTATGTTCAGGTCTTTGATCTGCTTGGACTTGAGTTTTGTGCAGGGTGATAAATATACATTTCTATTTGCATTCTTCACATGCTGACATTTGTTAAAAAATGCTTTCTTTTTCCTTTGTATATTTTTTGAATTCTTTATAAAAAAAAAAAATCAGGTGTCCATAGATGTGTGGCTTGACTTTAGTAAATTTGATTCTATTGATCAGCCTGACTGTTTTTATAGCAATACCATGTAGTTTTTTTATTTACTATTGCTCTGTAGTACAGTTTGAATTCATGGATGGTGATACCTCCAGGACTTTTTTTTTTTTTTTTTTTTTTTTTTTTTTTTTTTTTTTTGCTATCCTAGGGATTTTTAGTTTTCCTATGAAATTTAGTATTATTTTTTTCAAGATCTATAGAGAATTGTATTAGCTTTTTATAGGAATTGCATTGAGTCTGTAGATTGCTTTTGTAAGATGGCCATTTTACTATGTTAATCCTACTGATCATGAGCATGGGATCTTCAATCTTCTAATATCTTCTTCAATTTCTTTCTTCAGAGACTTGAAGTTCTTGACATACAGGTCTTTCACTTGTTTTGGGAGGTGGAAAAAATGTAAAAGAATGGGTCTTGGTGAACAAATCCAGGGAGTAGTGCAATTCAGTTGGCAGGCCTCGTCACAAAACTTTTAACTGGTTCCCAAAGATGTCTTTAATAGAATAAATAATACATAAGAAAGTCTGTGGATCCTATCATGTGTATTGATTGGATCCTATATTTTTTTTTTTTTTTCGAGTTTTTTTTGGTTTGTTATGTTTGTTTGTTTTTTTTTAGAATTTTTTTACATTTCAGATATTCTCTCTTACCCCATTTCCCCCCTCCCTCCCAGGAATTTACTATCCCTTCCCCATCCATCCGCCTCCACGTTGGTGTACCCCCACCCACCCTTCCCAGATCCCCCCCACGATTTTCCAGCCTTATGGGACCAAGGATCTCTTTAAAGTTTTCTTTATTTAGATTTAAAAAAATTACTATAAGAAAGTCGTGATATCTCTATCCATGGTAAATTTTATATGGATCTCAATTCTTTTTTTTGGGACTTTTTTGTTACTGTTCTATTGCTGTGGAAAAAACACCATGTCCAAGGAAAATCTTTTTTAAAAAAAAAAAAAAAGCATTTAATTGGGGCTTACTTACAGTTTTAGAAAGTTAATCCAATAGCATCATAGTGGGGAGCAGAAAGGAGAGTAGAGGGTGAGAATTTAACTTCCCGATTTTTAAAGCAAACAGGGAAGGGGCACAGGGGAGGGGGGACATTAGGCCTGCAGAGGCTTTTGAAACCTCAGGCCCAACTCCTAGGACATACTTCCCAACAAGGACACTTCCTAATCCTTCTCAAACATTTCACTCCCTTTTGGGAATTTTTATTATATGGCCTTGGAAACCATTCTCATTCAAACCACTAAGGGCCTGTGAATACCCCCAAAGAAATGAACTTTAAAGGGAGGTTTACCCTTTTTCCTTTTCTCTGGAATAAAACTGATTCCAAAAAAAGTCAACCCAGCTTTAGTTCCCAGAAGTTTTACTCTTAGATAAATGAGCTGAGAAGGCATTCTCTCTCCCTCTTTCTGTGTCTCAAATGGGCTTACTCAAATATTTAAACTTTTGGAACTCCAAGTAAAATTTTCCCCACACCCGTTAAAGGATAATTTAACAAGAATTGAGGGAATTTAATGAGATTAAAAAAAATGATGTCATACAGAGATACTCAAAATGTCTTTTTGGTGACATTTACTAATAAATAAATAGTGGTTAATTCAGGAGACTGGGGTAACAGGGGGAGTTGTGCTTTGTCAATAAAAAAGCTGGGAAAAAAAGCATACAAAATCAAAACAGTAACATGGAACAATAATGTAAACTAACCATTCATTTCTACTCACAGAAAATCTGTTTTTCTAACGTAATGGTTAAAATTTTCATTTTTTATATTATTGAGGAGTAAAGTTGTCTGGATAATTATATTGAAAAGGTTAAAAAAGCAGGTTTCCCCACTGTTTGAAACTGGAGGAGAGAACTTAAGGGAGAAAAGCCAATTAGCCTTATTGGGGATTTTCATGGGGTGGGGGCAGTTGGGGAGGTGCTCATTGTTCATTTTTGAGAGAATGTACTGATAAGTAAATGCAGGTGTCTGGTCCACAAAGGGCTTAATTAAATTCCGTCACCAAAACCATTGCTGAGGGACACTGGGGGAAAGGAATCCCAGTAGCAAATTTTTTACACCCAGTTTCTTTTGGGTTTTTGGGTTCTAAATATGATCCAACCCTAGGAGAAGCCAAGAACTCAGAGGGCTTTGGGGGTATTATAGAGATGCGTGCACGGAAAATAGATATTTTTAAAAATTATTCGTTTTTCGGAAAACATGGAAGTATTCCAAGACCCCAGGGGGTTTTTATGGGGCTTGGGGAGGATCAAAGAGAGCTTGAGGTTGTTACTACAGCCAGACATGTTGAATTTTGAGAAAGGAAAAAAGACAGTGAGCCGCTCAGTAGGTTAAGGTTTCTTTTTCACTTGAAATGAGTTCCCCGGAACTTACCCTTTTTAAGGGGGTTTTTTAGTTTCCACAGAGCTGTCTGGGCCTTCACACATGTGTGTGGTTTTCCCAATACCACTTTTATTACACACACACATACACATTATGATTTTTAAAGCAATTTGAAGTGGTTCCAGAAAAACTAAAGGGCATAAATTATCTCGGGAACAAGTCCAAAAATTTGACCCCTTTGCTTAACGTAAATTTTAGAGCCCCCAGCTTGAACAGAAGCTGAGGATTCTTAGGGGTTTGGGAAAACCAGTGTTGAGATTTTGTTTTTTTGGGGTCAGTGCGTGGGAGAATTTTTCTTTGCTTGTAGGGAATATTTTTTCAAAGTGTCTAGGGTGATAGCAGGTGGGGGGCACTTACGCTCAGGAAATGAGGGGTTTTTTTTCCTAAATTTTGCAAGTTCCTCCGTCAGTTTGACAATTTAGAAATTTTTAGTTAGCATTAATCTAATAAAATATTAATTATAAATTTTAATTATAAAAATTAAAATCTAAGGGTTCTAAGTAAAGTATTTAATCATAATGTTAAGGAAATTTGGTAATTTTATGGTTTTGTCGTTGAAAATCTGTATTTGCTAATGAAATATAAATTTTAATTTAAGAGTAAGATGTTTAATGGGAAAATTTTTCTCAGCAAAAGAGTATGTGTTCAGCATTCAGAGGCCCTGGGCTCCCAAACCCTTTGGGCTGTCAACAAACAAAAAGATTATAAAAACAGAATAGTCACAAAGCAAGTGTGGGAAAATTAAACAAAACAGCAACATGAACAGACAACCCTGTTCATCCACCTAAAACTTAAAAAAAAAAAGTAGTTGCTGGGGCTGGTTTTTGGGCAATTTGTCGTCCCCAGAAGTTTTTTTTAATTTCTAATCGTGGGTCTTTTAAAATTCAAATTTTTTAAAGTTTAATGGAAGTTTTTAAAATCAATGCCAACCAAATGTTTCTTTTGGTATTCTGTTTGGGATACGCAATCCTTAGCTTTCAATGTGGTTTATCAATTTCTTGGGGGAATGATGAGCTGGGTTTAAATTTGAAGATAACTTCCCAAGTGAGAAAACTTTTTCACAGCCCAGTGTATGACACAGGAGTTACGGTTCCTCTGCCAGGTTTCTTCAGGGGTGCCTGGATGGCAGCAGAGAGTTAGCCATGCCCCAGCACAGTCTTGCCAGGGTCTCACACTTAGGAATGTCCATTATAAAAATGAGCAGGTGGCACATGCTTCTCGGTGCCCTCAAACTAAAGCAGCCTTGATTCTGAGTCCATAGGAAAAATGCAGTAAATTTTTGATTTAACAAAACAAAGCGTCTTAATTAGGGTTTTACTGCTGTGAAGAGACACTGTGACAAGGCAACTCTTATAAGGACAACATTTCATTGGGGCTGGCTTACAGGTTCAGAGGTTAGTCTATCATCATCAAGGCAGGAACATGGCAGCATCCCGGCAGAGATAGTACAGAAGGAGCTGAGAGTTCTACATCTTCATCTGAAGGCTGCTAGCAGAATACTGACTTCCAGGCAGCTAGGATGAGGCTCTTAAAGCCCACACCCACAATGACACACCTACTCCAAGGCCACACACTCTAATAGTGCCACTTTCTGAACTTAGCATATACAAACTATCATACAAAACAAAAACAAACAAAAAACCAACTGAAAGTTTTCTATAGAAGAGAGAAATAGAACTGAAGTCAAAGTTTGAGCATCCTTTAATTAAAAGATGAGCTAAGAAAACCTTCCCAGAGTTCAAGCTGGACACAAAGTTGAGTGGTAGAATGCTTGCCTAGCATGCAATGAGTCATAGGTTCAATTCTCACCACTTTGGCACTCAGAAGGATGAGGACAGTGGACAAAGAAATAGGGGTTGGTCAGAGCATCCTAGGAAAGGAAGCTGGTAAGAGCTTCCTAGTGAGGCAGAGGTGCTGGAAAGAAGCTATGGCCCTGGTGATGGCCATGCCAGGTTTCTACACTAACCAGACAAGGGAACAACATGTGGAAGCTGTGCCAGGCCTACCTTGGGTGCTGCATTAGTATTAGCCTTTCCAATGCTACATTACCCTTTCCAACTGTCATATTCCTCTCCCTCTTCCCCCAGTCACCCTTGGAAGTGCACAGGATGTCAGCTGTCCCCTTGGCTCCTTCCTTGTGGGAACATCAGCAAGTGCCTGCCCCAGCTGCTTCACTGCAATGGTGTGGACGACTGTGGGAACCAAGCTGATGAGGACAACTGTGGTGAGTGAGGAGCTGAGGCCCAGCCAGCAAGGCCTGGCTGCTCTAACCAGAACGAGACTTGAATTCAGAGCACGTGTTGACAAACAGTTGATTTGCCTCAGTATCTACTCTGTCTGTTCGTTGTTTTGAAGTAAGGTCCACCTCAAAGCCCAGGCTGGTCTGGAGCTCACTAAGAAACTCAGGCTGACCTCTAATGCAGCAACACAATCCCCCTGCCTCTGCTTCCCTGGGTCTGTATTACAGTGATGAGATGCCATATCCAATGCCTGTGGGTTTTTTTAGTGTTAGCCCCAATATTTCAGAAAAGTAGTTACTCGGCACAATCAAGGGTTTTAAGCCAAGAAGTCTGCAGAGTTCATGTCTTTGAGGCACAATGGTGTCAAAATGGAGAATGTGGTCTCCAGAGACTGAACCTGAGCACCAAATTAACCAATTATGCAAACATATTTTTAATATGCAAACTTTTGAGAACACATCTTGACCTCTGTGTGCCTTGGTTTTCTCATTTTTTAAAAGGGTTTAATGATTGTACCTCAACTGTGAGACTTTGGGGAGATTAAATATAAAAGATTCGGAAAGTGGCAAGGATACGAGCAGGACTCACAGCATGTTAGATACTGTTGTTCTATTCAGTACAGGCAGGGAGGAAATGTGAAAATTCCTGAAAACAAATGTAGGTAAATGGAACTTCCCTGGCCTAGCAACGACCTGCCCCACGGCCTTACAAGGCCAACAAGTGAGGCTGTTCACCAAGTAGAATATTTAGGAACATGGCAGTTGAAATTTCTATTCAAATTTCTGAAACTTTAAAGTACAAATTTATCAAAACAATTTGATACCAGCCCAGAAGCTGCAAAACTAATCTGTTCATCAATACACAAGTTAAGAATATTCTCACTTGCCTGCCGGGCAGTGGTGACGCACGCCTTTAATCCCAGCACTTGGGAGGCAGAGGCAGGCAGATTTCTGAGTTTGAGGCCAGCTTGGTCTACAGAGTGAGTTCCAGGACAGCCAGGGCTACACAGAGAAACCCTGTCTCGAAAAACCAAAAAAAAAAAAAAGAAAGAAAGAAAAAAAGAAAGAGAAAGAAAGAAAGAAAGAAAGAAAGAAAGAAAGAAAAGAAAGAAATACCAAAAGCACTAACAGGAAGCACTGTTTTAAAGATGAGCCTAGGAGGCTGCTGCCCCCAAAATTGGATGTTTAAATTTTGTAAAGCACCACCCTGAGTAATTAAGCTTTTTTAAAAATTTTTAAAAAAATTTGAGGGAAAAACCCAAATAAAAACTCTACTCTGGGTAAGCCAAAAATTTCCAGGGTTAGTTTTTTACATGCTTGAACCTTTGGAGAAAAAAAGGGGCATTTTTGTTTTGTGCATCTTATAATCATAAACAAAACTAAATCATCTTCCTAGGGAATACCCAAAATAACTATTTTCACCCAACTTCCGCCCTTTGGGGAACCCGGGGCAATACCAAGTCTAAAAGAGCATTAACAACTTCTTCACCTTCCTTTCCCAAGCCTCCTCTGGCTGAACTCTTACTTTGGGTAAAGTGCCAAATACCAACCTGCACTTCCTCTTACTTTGTGACAATTGCCCTGTTTAATTATGTGCCAAGTGTATGGAACTGAAGGGTTTATTGGGGAAGCATTAGGGTTTTGGAACCAATACCCTCCAGCCTCAGGCATTACAGTTGGTTTGATTTTTTTTGTTTGATTTGGTTGCATTTCAGAACAGTTTGGAACACTCGCTCTGCAGGGGAGGGCACTTAAAAAGATTTAGTGAGTGCTACTCTTCCCCGCCCCTTTTTTTTTTGTTTGTTTGTTTGTTTGTTTTTTTTTTTCCAGACAAGGGTTTCTCTTTATAGCCTGGCTGTCTGGATTCACTTGTAGACCAGGCTGGCCTCGAACCAGAAATTTCCCCTGCTCTCCTCCAAGTGCTTGGAATAAAGGCGTGTGCCACCACTGCCCGGGAAAAATTTATTTATTTTATATATGAGTACTCTGCTTCATGCATAAAAAGAAGAGGGCACAGATCCCATTACAAATGTGGAGTCAACTATGGGTTGCTGGGAAAATTTAAATTTTGGGGGCCCCTGGAAAAAACAAATCAGTGCCTCAAACCCCTGAGCCATTCTCCAGCTAACCTTCCTTGAGTAAAAGAGGGAGCAAAACTTTTAATAACAGCATTTGCTAAAAGTAACGATTTTTTCACAGTTATAAAGATTTTTAAAAAGAGGTGGTCTGCAGGCTGCCAACCCTTTTTATTGCCCCTGTTTGTATTTGGGCGGTTTTAGGTAAAAATCCCATCAGTGGAATGGTTCCAGAAAGCAGAAGCTTGGTGGGTCTCAAATTCACCAGTAAAACGCATAAAGGAAACTCCGATTTGGTTTGGGAAAACCCTTTAAAATCCCATATTAAAACTTTTTAAAAATAAGTCACCTTGGGTAAACCCTTAGTGGGTGCTTTTCTCCCAAGGGTGCTTTCAAAAAACAATAAGGCATTCTTTTCGCTGCCTCAGCCTCCAAAAATTTCTATTTCATGTGATTTTGAAAAGGGGGGTGAATACTCTTCTTCTCTTTTTTTAGAAAATGAAAAATAAGAGGCCTGTGACACAGGGTTTCCAAAGGAAAATTTAAAAGAAGGCCAGAGTCATGGTTTGCCAAAATTTAAAACAAATGTAGGTAAATGGAACTTCCCTGGCCTAGCAACGACCTGCCCCACGGCCTTACAAGGCCAACAAGTGAGGCTGTTCACCAAGTAGAATATTTAGGAACATGGCAGTTGAAATTTCTATTCAAATTTCTGAAACTTTAAAGTACAAATTTATCAAAACAATTTGATACCAGCCCAGAAGCTGCAAAACTAATCTGTTCATCAATACACAAGTTAAGAATATTCTCACTTGCCTGCCGGGCAGTGGTGACGCACGCCTTTAATCCCAGCACTTGGGAGGCAGAGGCAGGCAGATTTCTGAGTTTGAGGCCAGCTTGGTCTACAGAGTGAGTTCCAGGACAGCCAGGGCTACACAGAGAAACCCTGTCTCGAAAAACCAAAAAAAAAAAAAAAAGAAAAGAAAAAAGAAAGAGAAAGAAAGAAAGAAAGAAAGAAAGAAAGAAAGAAAGAAAGAAAGAAAGAAAGAAGAAAGAAAGAAAGAAAAAAGGAATATCCTCACTTGTGGGAAAATATGGTACTATTTTTTAGATGGCAAACTATACCTACAGCACTAACATTGGAGAGCACTGTGTAATTGATGAGCCTAGGGGAGGGCTTGCTGTCCCAACTCTGGATGTTAAGTTTTTGTAAAGCACCACCCTGAGTGAATTAAGCTTTTTTAAAAATAAAATAAAATTAGAGGAAAACCAACCTAAAAACTCTACTCTGGGTAAGCAAAACTTTACCCAGCTTATGTTATAAAACTGATGCTTGAACCTAGGAGAAACAGGTCATTTTTTGTTAGTGCATCTTATAATCATAAACAAAACTAAATCATCTTCCTAAGGGAATACAAAGTAACTATTTTCACCCAACTTCCGCATGTGGGAATCCTCGGGGCAATAGCCAAGTCTATAGAGCATTAACAACTTCTTCACCTTCACTTCCTAAGCCTCCTCTGGCTGAACCTCTTACCTGGGATAAAGTGCCAAATACCAAGCTGCACTTCCTCTTACTTTGTGACAATTGCCCTGTTTAATTACTGTGCCAAGTGTATGGAACTGAAGGTCTGATTTGGGCAAGCATTCAGCTATGGAACCATACCCTCCAGCCTCAGGCTTTTACAGTTTGGTTTGATTTGGTTTTGTTTGATTTGGTTGCATTTTCAGAACAGTTTGGAACACTCGCTCTGCAGTGGGAGACACTTAAACTGATGAGTGAGTGCTACTCTTCCCCGCCCCCCTTTTTTGTTTGTTTGTTTGTTTGTTTGTTTGTTTTTCCAAGACAGGGTTTCTCTGTATAGCCCTGGCTGTCCTGGATCTCACTCTGTAGACCAGGCTGGCCTCGAACTCAGAAATCCACCTGCCTCTGCCTCCCAAGTGCTGGGAATAAAGGCGTGTGCCACCACTGCCCGGCAAAGATTTATTTATTTTATATATGAGTACTCTGTCTTCATGCATACAAGAAGAGGGCATCAGATCCCATTACAAATGGTTGTGAGTCACTATGTGGTTGCTGGGAATTGAACTTGGGACCTCTGGAAGAACAGTCAGTGCTCTTAACCACTGAGCCATCTCTCCAGCCTAACTCTTCCCTTTGAGTTAGAGAGCAGCAAACTTTTAAATAACAGCATTTGCTAAAGTAACTGAATATTTCACAGTTATTAAAGATTAAAATGTAGGGGTGGTCTGCAGGCTGCCAACCACTTCTATCTGCACCTGTTTGTTATTTGGACACAGTCCTAGGTAAAGTCCCATCAAGTGGAATGGTTCCAGAAAGCAGAAGCTTGGTGGCTGTCTCAAATTCACCAGTAAAAACAGCATAAAGGAAACTCCGATTTTGGTGGTAACCTTAAAGTCACCATATTAAAACAATAATAATAATAAGTCACAGTCCTTGTGGTAATAACCCTTAGTCGGGTGCTTTTCTCCCCAGAGGGTAGCTCAAAGACAATAAGGCATTCCATACAGCTGCCTCAGCCTCCAAGATTTCTATTTCAGTGGTGATATGAAGGGTGGTGAATAACTCTTCTTCTTTTTTTTTTAGAAAATGACAATAAAAGAGCGCCTGTGACTACAGGTTGCCAAAGGAATTAAATGAAGGCCAGAGTCATGGCTTAGCCATTAAGAGCATTTACTACTGTTGCAGAGGACTTGAGTTCAGTTCCCAATACCCATGGCAGGTGACTCAGAAATATCTCTAACTCTAGCTCCAGAGGATCTGACTCCCTCCAAGAGAGGAGAGAGAGAGAGAGAGAGAGAGAGAGAGAGAGAGAGAGAGAGAGAGAGAAAGAGAGAGAGAGAGAGAGAGAGAGAGAATTAAGAGAAGAGAATTTTTAAAGAGAATTAAGTGAGATGCTATATGGGAGATGTTTAGCATAAGATAAATACAAAGCATTTGCCCCACCCCCAAGTTTCACACATGAGAATGATACCCTCTAGAATGTTAACTCTGATCTAACCTCTAAGATGTCCAAGGATGTGCTTGTTGTTGTCTGTGCAGGCTAAAGTAGGCTGGAATGCTCATGAAGAGCAGTAGGATTTCATCACTATCTGCAGAGTCCAGTGATAAAAACTAGGAACTTGAGTTATTTCTGACTCCCAGTTCTAATTTCCTTGACCAGCTGTGGCTTTTTTTTTTTCTCTTTTTCTTCTTCTTTTCGATATCTGGATAATTTATGCTCCCAGGGCTGCTCATTTTTAAGACATCCATATTTAAATTCTTGCTAATGTTAATTAAATTAAACCAGAAATTTAGTCTTTTCAGAATATATAAACTTCATGCATATTTGATGAAGTCACATAGATATATTTCTAACTGTGTAAAATAAAATGTATTAGACTGTATAAATGAGATGAATACACAGGTAACTTTTAAAATGATCATGGCAATTAAAGTATATCATCAAATAAAACATCCTTTTTTAGTAAAAGACAACATTTTTCCCTAAAGAAAAAAATCCAAGGTAAAACTTAACTCACAATCCCAGCATTCAGGAGGCACAGGCAGACAGGTGTTTGTGAGTTGGGATCCAGTATGGTCATATAGTGGTAATGACTGACTAAAAATGCATTGACAGGATCCAGAATCATCTGGGAGACAAATCTCTGGGAACATCTCTAAGGGGGTTTCTAGATGGGGTTAACTGAGGAGAGATCACCTATCCTAAACACGTAAAGCATCTTCCCATATCTGAAGCTCCAACTGAATAAGGGGGAAATGAGCTGTGTGCACATGCCAATTTCTCTTCCCTAAACATAATTACAATATGACCAGCTGCTCAGACTCCTGCTGCCGATTCCTGACACACCAAGTTGGATTGTACCCTCAAGTTGTGAGCCAAAAGAAGCCCTTCTTTAATCACTTTCGTTTTGACATAGCAATGAACATTAAAGTCAACTAATACAGGCTCTAGAGAGATTGGCTTAGCAATTAAGAGCACTTGCTGCTCTTCCAGAAGACCAGAGTTTGATCCTAGCACCTACACCAGGAGGCTAAAAATTGCCTGTAATTCTAGCTTCAGGAAATCTGCTTTTCCTTCTGGGCCAGCACACATACACATAATTTTGTTTTAAGTAACTAGTACAGAAAATAGGTGCCAGGAAGTGGCATCTTTGCTGTGATTAACCTGACCCATGGTTTATAGGCTTTTAAAACTGTTCTGGGGGTGAGGGGATGCAGAAGAGGTTGCAGGTGCAGGATTAGGAAGTCCTGGATCACTGTGAGCAGAGTTTAAGGGGTCATTCTGATGGGAGGCTGAAAGACCAGAATGCCAAGGGAAAGGCGAACAATGAAGACCCAGCTCCTGAAGTTTTCGAAAGGACAAGGCTAGAAGTCGTTTTGGAAGAGATGCTGACTTCATTCGGCCTGTGTCCCAATCTCAACTCTAGTCAAATCTCTAAGATGTCCAGGTATGTGCTGTTACTGTCTGCCCATGTCAGAGTGGTCTGGAACATTCAGGAAGAAAAGCAGAACTTCATCATCATCTGTAGAGCAAGGTGATAAAAAGCTAGGAGTTCTACTGAACTCAGTAATGGACTTTTTGGTGAGCAAAGGATCAGATCAGGCTGTGGCATGACTACTTATCACTCCCTTGCTCAGATCTACAGGGAAAGAGAGAAGAAAGACATGGAAACTGAATCCCACAAGGAAAGGAATGTCAGCACATTTGAGACTGTGAACAAAGTGTAGCAGATGCACTTTAGCATGTAAATTGATTAGCACCATAAAAGATAAACATCATGTTCTGCAACGGAACAGTAGGAAAGGTGCCCTGGACAAGATCCTACCCAGTAAAGCCTCTAACTTGTAAAAGACAAATTAATTTGGAAGTCGAGAGCATAAACTAAGAATGCTTAGTTCTTTGCTCCAAAGTAATCCCCTAAAGAAGAATTACCTCAGAGTCAGCAGCACATAGCCATGGCTACAGCTATAGTTGAAGGGAGTCAGAGTACACCTGGAGCTGGCAGCAGAACTTGGCAGCAGCCTCTGTGTGGTACTGATTTTGTAGGCATGAAAGATGCAAGAGTGAGGGAGTCATGTAGGCTTGCAGCAAGATTCTTAAAAGTGGATTGAGCCATCCAACATGTGCTAGGGTTAGAGTCCCTGTAAGGAGACTCTGAAAAACAGTTGCATGAAGCTGGAAAGGTAAAGCCTACATTGCAGTGGAGACTCCAAGATGTCAGAGATGCCACCAAGGAAAGCTTCAGGCAAAGAACAGAGAGAACACAAGAAAGAATATGTATGCTACAGGTGGCAGAGCTGGAATAACAGGACTAATAAACCCCTTTGGAGCCCAGATGATTTGGTCAAAAGTCCTAGTTGCCAAACAGTAAACTGCAGGATTTGATGTTTTCCCTTCTGGGTTTTGGTCTGATTTGGTTTACCCTTCCCTTTCTATGTCCCCATTCTTTCCTGTTAAAATGGTGTTTATTCTGCACCACTGTATATTAACGGTGTGCATTGTTGTTCATTTTTATAATAGGAGGTCATAGTTAAGAAATTGTCTTGAGTTTTAGAAAAGACTTGGATTTTGGACTTTTAAATTGTGTTGGAACTGTTTTTAAAAACTATAAGGGACTTTTGTAATTGTACTAGATGTATTTTGTCATTATTAGATGGCCCTGAGCCTATGGGTACAAAAATTAGGAGTGGTTTCAAATTGATATATTTGTGTTTCAAGCTTACATGAGGTAGATTTGCAGTGGTTAACCCTGATTCTCAACCTGAAAGAGTCTAGTATTACCAAAGAGGGCAGTTTCTAGGCATGTCTGTGAGGTAGTTTCTAGACTGAGTTAATTGAGGTAGGATGATCCACCCCAACTGTATGGATACCATAACATGGACTGGGGTCCCAAACTGAATAAAAATGGAGAAAGCAAAGTAAGTACCAGCATTCATCTTTGTCTGTGTTCTCACCATAGATGCAAGGTGACCAGCGCCCTTAGTCTTCTGCCATGACTCCCAAGCCATGATTCATTCCCTTGAACTGTGAGACAAAATGCACTCCCCCTTCTTTAAGCTATTTTTATCAGGAAGAAGAGTAACAAACACAATAACCAAGTCTGAAGAACAAAACACCTGATACAAAATCATTAAAACATTATTAAACCATTGAACCATGATACCATTAATCCATGATTCAAGCAAAAAAAAAAATACATTTATAACCTTTCAGTTGGAGTTAAAGATGAGAAAAATTCCATCTTTCTAAAAATTTAAGGAATATAGAGATTTCATATGTAATTTACTTAGACAGACAATTATTGTCTAATTGTATAATTGATGTCTAATTACAATTAGACATATGTAGTTATTCAGATAGAAAAACATACTTCTTCAAGTTCATACGTTTAATATAGTTCCCATATAGCTTATGTACTTTTTACCATGTGTCACTAATACAGTTTTCATCTCTCCTGAGACTTTTCATAAACACATTCTGAGTACAAGCCAAGCAAACTCCAAAGTCATCAAAGCAGGAATTTGGTGTGTCAGTTGCAAAGCAGAGAAATCTTTCTGTTTTTGAGACAGAACAGTCAGACATTTGGGAGGGCATGCCTGGGTAAACACCAAAGGAATTTGATTACAAAATGTTGATGGTTCTCACACAGAAATCACGTTATGTTCATTTCAAATCAAGTGCCAACTCAGTAGTAAATGTGTAAAGTTAAAATATCTTCAAATTCCTGAGTGAGGGCTAGAGTTAAAACTCAGTGGTAGCTCTCTCTCTCTCTCTCTCTCTCTCTCTTCTCTTCTCTCTCTCTCTCCTCTCTCTGTGTGTGTGTGTGTGTGTGTTGTGTGTGTGTGTGTGTGTGTGTGTGTGTGTGTGTGTGTGTGTGTGTGTGCCGGGAGCCTCCCAGCCTGGAGAGGATTGTGGCAGAGACACAGAGTAGGATTCTGGTAATAGCTTTATAGTCTGAGGGTCTCTCCAGGCTTTCTGGCTCTCTGACCTGTACTGAAATGCTGAGATAAGTTCTAAAAAGTCCTAAAAACTTATTTTGAGGGTAAAAGACTGCAGGCTTAGGTGATTAACACCTGTAGCCTAACAGCAGAGGATTAGGCAAATAGCCTTTGTACCCTCTCAGCAGGATCTGCTGGGCTCTGACTTACCCCTGCTAGTCTGAGGTCTCAAGAAGAAAAGACACTTAGAGAAGTTATTATAGTTTATTACTAAGTGTAAAAAGTTTCCTATGAAAGCTATCTAAGAGGAAAAGTGGAAAGGTCCTAAGTGGGGAAGAGGAAAAAATTCTAACAAAGGAAAAATTTTAAGTGGGAAAAATTCTAAGCAGGGGAAAAGGAAAGGAAAGGACGAATGGCTCCTAACGAACCTCTACATCTACAACTACTCTATTCTACTATAACTACCATGATTACTGCTTCTTTGTCTTTGTCTTCAGAACTTATACATCATTCAGAATACATGGTCACATGTTACAAAGTTCATCACAAGTTCACACCAAAATGCAAATCATAAATTGAAATAGAAGTTTACAACAGATAATGTTTACATGTATATCCAACATTCATCACCTGTCTAGCTCCACAGGTTCACTAAAGGTTTAAAACTATAACTAAGAAATTAGTGAAGTTTTGTATAGATAAACCCAAGCAATATTTTCTTTTCTGTCCTAGCACCTATAATAAATCGTGAGTTGCCTTTTAGTGAGCTTTGGTTAATTGTTTTACGACCTCATTGGAATGTGCTCTGAGCAGGGAATGTCTGGTTACTATCTAAGAACAATTAACTGATGACACTGGCAGAGTTCTCATTGCAGTTTTGATGATCCGAAAGGGACCTAATAGCAGTCCTACTATAAAAGAGCTTAATAATCATTGATATAATTTTAGGAATTCTTATAGGATCATCATTAAGACTTAACAAGTCATCTATTTGTCTATATAGCATCACTACAAGACATCTTCATCTTCATGGGTCTGCAGAGATCTGCTCCAAAGGGGTGTGCTCTTGCTTAGTGATTGTTACATACGTTTAATAATGTTTACATATTAAACATATGTAAAATGTATGTTTAATAATAATAGGAAAAGCATATTAATAGCAGGAATTTTTCCTAAAATACATCCGCCACAGCCTTGCTAGATGGTGCACACTTGTCACAGATTATATAATAATCCGAGGCAAGCATTTCAGGATGATCACCTGCTAATAATTAGCTTGTCCCATTATGGCTCCTGACATATGTGTGTGTGTGTGTGTGTGTGTCAGATCTCATATATGTATGTATGTACATATATGATCAACTTACCACAACTAGATTTCCACTTGAAAGAGCTCTGCATTTCCAATAAGCTGAGCCAATACACAAAGCACCTCCTTCCCACTTCAACTACACCACCTTATTCCAAGGTTGACTGCTCACTCTACTATGGAGAGTTCTCTAGACCAAAGTCATCATGCCTGTCCTTGCTAGATTTGCTCATTGAACATCCCTTACCTTGTCTACACCTCTACAGTCATTCAGTCATCCACTGAAATGGAATTAAGACAGTTTGGTCTGTTTCCACACTAGCATTTCTGTAAGCCATAGAAGAAATGGGATGAAACCCTCTTCCAATATATTTGGAATGGTGTACAATAGTGAGATGATATCCAACAAAGTCATGTGTCCTCATGGAACCTAAGAATGTGACCTTATTCAGAAGCAGAGTCTTTTAAAAGACAGTAAAGATAAGAATCAAGACCATGCTCATATTTAATCATTAGGATAGACCCAAAAGCCAGTGAGAGTCTCCTTGCAAGAAAGAGAAAATGACTACAGAGGTGCAGTGGCCATGGACAGAAAGAGGCAAAGGCTAGAATTTTGCCAGCATACTAGAAATAAGCAATAGCCCAAAGGGGCAAGAGAAGATCTGAACCCTGGGAGCATGAGTAACTCTGCTGACATTTTGAGTTTAAATGCTGGCCTCTAAAACCATGAGATAATACATTTCTATTGTTTCAAGCCACCAGACTGCAGGAGTTTGTTACAGCAGTCAAGGCAGGGAACACAAAATAAAAAATAGAAAAAGGTATTCCTTCTATAGAACTGAGTCCCAATCCAGATGAACACAATCTGGATTCTAGACACTATTTCCAATGAGTCAAACTTTTATCTTACTGCACATGGCATAAACTCCCTGAAGATAAGTTCTCTTCATACATAGTTGCCCTATACTTGAAAAACATTTTTCTGGATACTCTATATTGTTTTATGGGATTATTAGTCATACATAGTCACGAGGGAGGCACAAGGTAGGAATAGAGAAGAATATTCCTTATACTCATAGAGCACCCAGGAAAGACATCAAGGTGATTACAGGACAGACAGGAGAAAGAGAAAACCTTAGACCAGAGTCTTTGGTGAGAGCTCCATTGGAAAGGAAAAGCAAACTGAACAGGCTAAGGTTGGATAACTTCAAAGGACTCCACATGGCCTACCAAGTGGTCCTTGGATGTCTCTGATCTCCCTGTACCTAGGCTTGGATGTTTCAGGCAGAGAAAGCTGTCCCCTGTGTCAATGGACCAAATAGATGAGCTACTTTGGCTCCAGACTGGTTGTTTCACATGGAATTGGATGAAATCTGTTTTTCATTATTAGATGGTCATGAGCCTCTCTCACAGCTGTGTCCTTTGTTGTCTCTGTGAACTGTCTGGGCCCTGGGTAGCCAGTTGTCTCCAGCCAGAAAGGTTAGTAGCATAACATTACTGGGCGCATTCACACAGAAATTAGTATGTAGTACCACAGATCTTTGTGAGATCAGTTGTGAATTCTCTGCCTTTCTGCTCCTAGGCATACACACAATAGTGAAATAACAAGTCACCAGTAACCAGGAGTCGGCTTTGGCAACAGAGAGAAAACTGCACTGTGCTTCCCTGGGGAAGCTCCCCGCAAAGACAGGAATGATTGCTTATGGAATTTCCATTGCCGTTGTGTGTCAGCTTCTTGACCCTCTAACCAGATCCTAAGAAAATTCATTAATACGAGAGGTTTACTTTGGCTCACAAATGGGTTCACATACCAGTTGGACGCAGCTCAGCCCATGGGTTCTGGTCTGACCCGTGACTGATGGACCAGGCAGAAGCACATAGGAGAGTACAACTATTCGCTTCATGTCCAGAAAGTAAAATGCAAAAAGAAAGGGATGACAGTCCTCTCCAAGGCTACATGCCCAAGGATCTGTAGACTTCCAACTAGGCTCCACCACATAAAGATCCCAATAGCAGCACTCTTAGGGCCAGGACTTTGGGTGCTTTGGGAGATAGTAAACACTTGGACCTCAGCAAGCTCTTTCCAGATTTTACCTTAACTGCTTTTCCTTTGTGCCTCCCTCCACACATCAGTTGTTAATAACACATTTTGTTTGCCAATATCCCTATGCACTGGAAAGCCCATATTTAAATAGCTTTCTTATGATTCTTCTTACTCTCTTGGCAGTATTTGATTTTGTCTAATAAGAGGTATAACTAAATTATCTTCTATGTCTGAGTACTTGTGTGTGCCAGACACAATATAACTCCTTCATATGACTCCTTTCATTTTATCCTCACTGTAATTAGATATATTGGAATATATTCATTCTATAAATAAAGAAAATGAAAATGCAGAAAGATTACGTAAGCCCCTTGATAACACCATTTCGTCAAAATCCCATCCCAACTGTTTGGCTTAAATTTTTTTAAAGGAAAATATTTTTTAAGTTTCTTCTTAGAAAAGTAATATATGAGAAATTAGATATACCTCCAAATTTAAAATGGCCAGAATGAATTGATGTTTTTACTATGGTTACTAAATATAAAATACTAGTCTAAGTCTGTATTTTGTTTGCCTCATTTAATCCTCCTGACAATGTTTGAGAGAGGAACTGTTCCAGTACCTTTCAAGTGGGGAAACTGAAGCCCTGTACTATTCATGAACTGGGAATGTCAACTCACATTCCCAAATGAATAACAATCTTTATTCATGCAAACCTTTCTCTGTGCAAAGGTTGTTGCTATTACAAGCTTCCACCCTTCCAAGAGACAGAAACCACTTAAACGTCTCATCCATTTCCCTTCTACTGGAATTCCAGATGAGCTCTTGAATCTCTTGTGGTGCCAGGATACTATATGGGTCCACAGGGATGGAGGTCTGACTGGCTGTCATCATGTGAAACCACAGGACCCCCTGAGATATGCAAGAATCAATCTGGTCTTCTGCCATAAACACCTCTGAATAGTCACTAGCCTGTCACAGACACCATCACACCCATCTCTTCTGCCTACATCCTTAGCCCGGGGATGAAGGTAAACAGTTTACTGTTCCTGAGATAGCTGTGCCCCTAGAGAACTTTTGTGGTCATGTTCATGCTCAGCTGCCTCAGGCCTTGTACCCATTTCTACTCTGCTGCTCCAGTGTCAAGCCAGACTCTGCAACAATTATCCAATGATCCCAGGCCACCCTGCCTCAGAATCCAGTGTGGAAAATATGATCCCAGAAATGGGAGACCCTTAAACTGACCTTTTCTGGTCCATGTTTGTCATCTACTTTGTGACCAGAAAAGCCCAATGCTTCCCTTTAATATGCTTGCAAACTCATTGTCAAAGGTCAGACTTAAGCATTTGAAAGTAAAGTTCCAAGAATTTAATTCCTCTGTGAACCTTTGAACTTCTGTATCATCTTTTTTTCAGATAATACAAGTGTGAAAGTCTAGCTCCTAAAACAGGAAAGGGGTAGAGAGCAAGGAATTTAGAAAAGAAAAACTTGTAACACCACAGAGTGTATGTCTGACGCTGGCTTGGCATTTACTAATCTATGAGAACTAGATAAACAGAGTCTATTTTGGGGTGTGATAGTGATGATATATATTTTTTAATAGGATTAGAAAACAGAAGTATATTCAAGGACTCTTGATGCTAATTTGTCCTGCATTTAAAATTCAGAAACACTAAATATTACATAGCTTTTTAAATAAGCTTCTTATGTTTCTCTCACAGGACAGCTGTGCCCAGCGGTATGAGCAGGAGTTAGTTCTCATTTCAGGATACTACACTAAAGTTGGTGATTTGTCTTTTTTAACGTTAAAAACAAAGGAGGGGAAGTGATATTGGTCATGATTCTGGTATCAACATACCATTTCCTTTCTATCCATTCCTCCCAGTCCCTCCTAACCCATTCCCCTCAACCCAAAATCCACTCCTCCTCCATTTCCCTTAAAAACACAAAAACAAAAAGAGCAGGTTTCCCAGGGATATCAACTGAATATAAGAAAACAAGATACAATAAGACTAGGCACAAATCCTAATAACTAAGCACAAGCCCTCATAAAGAAGCCACCAGTAGAAGGAAAAGTTTCTCAAGCACAGAAAAACGAGTCAGAGACATCCCCATTCCCATTGTTGGGAGTCCCACAAGAACACAAAGCTACACACCTTATGGTATATGTAGAGGACCTAGCTCAGAGCCATACAGGGTCCATGTTTTTCATTTCAGTCTCTTGGAGCCCCTATGACCCCTACTTAGTAGACTCTGTGGGCCATGTTCTCATGTTTTCCTTGATCTCTCTGGGTTCCCCTGCCTCCACCTAGCATTTGTCTGTGGATCTCTTCATCTGGTCCCATCAGTTGCTGGACAAAGCCTCTCTGATGACAATTGGGTTAGGCACCAATCTATGAGTATAGCAGACTATCATTAGTGGCCAACTTTTTCTTTTGCATCCAATTGCGATAGCTAGTTTTTCTGGGTATAATAGTCTGGTTTGGCTTTTGTGTTTTAAAGCTCAAAATAACATCATTTAAAAGTCCTTTTTACTTTAAAGGTTTAGTTTGTTTTGCTTTATTTTGTTTGAGAAACCTACTGCTATTGGGATGGACCTATCTTTATATGTGCTCTGTGTTCCTCTCTTACAAGTTTTCCATTTTGTTTCTTTGTTCTGGATATTTAATCCTTCACCTAATATGATGTGGGAAAATTCTGATCTTGTTTCGTTGGTATCCTCCATGTCTTTTGTATCTGGATGTGCATTCTTTCCCTAGATTTGGGGAATTTTCTGCTGTAATTTTATTGAAACTATTTTCTAATGCCTTTGCAATAAATTCTTATCATTCTTCTATGTTCATGATTATAAGATCTTCTCTTTTCATAATGTTCTAAAGATTGGATCCCTTAGAACTAGATTTACCAATGGTTGTACCAGCTGACTAGAAATCAAACTCAGGTTCTCTGGAAGAGCAACACACACACTTAACCACTGAGCCATCTCTCCAGCTCTGATGAGGTTTTTCTATTGAGTTTTTCCACCTGACTCATAGAATTCTTCAATGTTTCAGGTTAGTTTTTTTGTTTTGTTTTGTTTTGTTTTGTTTTGTTTTGTTTTGTTTTGTTTTAGTGTTTCTATCTCGTTTGAATTCTACTTTTCTATCCTATGCTGACTTCCTTTTGTCATTAAAATGATTGCATTCTCTTGGAATTCACTCAAGAATTTGTTCCTCTTTCATTTCTTTGTGCAACTCATTCTCCTTCTTTCTAATTCTTTGTCTGGGATTCTGTGTGATTCACCCTTACTGGAGGTGGAGCCTTGGATGCTTGCTTCTTGCTTACTGCATTTAGACTTATTGAAACAGGTCATTGCTTGTTTGTTTGAATTTTGTTGTTGTTGCTTGCTTGGTTGATTTTTGGTTTTTATTTTTCTACTACCCTTCTTTCAGTAGAAGTGTTTTCAAACTTCAAGGAGGACTAAATTGTAGTAACATTGAGGTTTCCTTTTCCTCTGTTGGATTGTTATGCAGGCCATCAGGCTTTTTCCACATCAGGCTCTTACTCCCTGTGAGAAGAATACTATCCTCAAAAACAATCACTATCGAAGTGTTGGCTCATTTTGAAAATACAATAATATCAAATTGTTCCCAAGGATGTGACCTAAAACTCAGCCAGGATACAGAAATGGAGATTCCCAGGCCCCACACTGACAAATTAGATGAGAACTATAACAAAGGAGAAATTTAACAAATAAAACAAAGAACAAGTCTATGTTCTTGTGAGTGTCTTGATTTCCAAGTTCTATTAGCACAAAGAAGACAGAGATTTTTTTCCACTGGTATATATCTAAGTACTCCATCCATTCAGTGAGTATCCTCCAAACACTTTTTCAATATAAAGTATTCTGTAGATTACCCTAGATCTCCTCCCAAAAAAGCAGAGAATTAAATTCCTGTGATAGTTACTAATGTATGAAAAACTGTGTATCCTTAAAATATCAAGCATATATGAGTTAAAATATAGAAACACGTAATACTAAAAAGCTGTTCTCTTAAAAATGCTAACTCCAACTTTGCAATTCTGGCCACATGTCTGGTGTTCTGTGTGCCCACCTTCTGCTGGGAGGAAGTAAAGGCTAGGAATGAGAAAATGCCTTGGCAAGCAGAAAGAAGGTTAAAAAAAAAAAAAACTAATTACCAAGAGGCTTGTTTCTGTGAATATTTACTATTTAGGGAGAAATTTTCTACAAAATCCATGTCCTGACCTCAAGAAGAATAAGCAGGTTTGTTCTGTTTCTGCTAATCAAAAATTCCTTGCAGCTATTCTGGCTTCACAATCACCTTTTCCTGTCTTGCCCAATGTTCTCTAGATGTGTGTGTGGTGGGGAGAGGAAGGTGGAAAAGAGGAAAAAGAAGAATGAGATCAAGAAAGAATCGGAGTGGCTCCATTCCAACCTCACATGTCCACTCAGTGTGTCAAGGACACTGTCCCAGACATGGCAGTTGGCTTAAAGTCACAACTCTTTATAGTGAGCTTATCATGGATTTATCATTAGAGCAGCTCAGCTTTAGCAGTCACAGGAAATGATAGGAAGAAGGCCAAAGCGAACAGCAGATGTGCAGGGATTCCCCTCCATAATGGTACATGCTGCCCATCGATGTCACCTTTGGGAAGGTCACCAGCATGGTAGTCACTCATGCTGATGGGGAAGAATCCTCAGCAAAATGAACACGGAGGCCACCAACACCATGGTTAACTACTGTACCTCAATGGTCCCTGTGCTGCATGGGCAGCCCATCTATATCCAGTTCTTCCACCACTACTCAGACTGCAGGCTTCCCCATCTCTAACACCCACGGACCCAACCTCTCTCCCCATACCATTCATGGTAACCTCTACGATAATAGATGGCATTGCCATCCCTTCCCCGATGGCCAGCTCTACACTCAACCTGCCCCTGCTGAAGGGTCCCTCGACTTTATGGCTCCATAAAGAAATATGACAAGAGTGTAAATATTTAAGATATTTTTATACCTGTTATGAGCCAGAGAGCATTCAGTGGGTTTTATGGGGACACATACATTTCAGTAAAATCTGCTACAGGCTCAATATTATCTGTGAAACCACCCTTGCCCTGCAACCACCTGGTCCAAGATGGTGTCCCAGTAAAAGCCCCACTGGGGTCATTTTGTAACAGAAAAGAAGGAGAAGAAGAAGAAGAAGAAGAAGAAGAAGAAGAAGAAGAAGAAGAAGAAGAAGAAGAAGAAGAAGAAAGAGCCAGCAAGCATCAAGACTTAAGTAACTACACCATTTGAACTTGTTTGACACAATTGCTTCAACAAAGGCCACAGTGATGGCCAATGTTAATTGTCACCAGGACAAAAATCTAGAACTGTCTGATAAACAGGCCTCTGGGCATGACCGTAGTGGGTTATTAGACTAGATTAACTGAGAAATGACACCATTCCCTCAGCAAAGTATTCTGGGTCTTGCAAAGGCATCGAAAGAGGACTGGTGGGTAGCGGCATGAACTAATTCAGTGCAGTGTGACAGGCTGTCCAAGCTCCTGTGTGGCTATGACTTCCCCCAAAAGCGATGGACTGTAACCCAGGAGCTAAAATAAGCCCTCTCTTTAATTTGCCTTCATTGGCATATTTTATCACACAGCAACAGTAAAGAAACTAAGATAATCACATACACCACATTCCTTAAAACAGAAGAAGGGCAAGAGGGTAGTCATGAGAGACGAATAACCAGAAAAGGGCACTAAGCCCATGATGCTAAGTCACTCCACAGTGTATAGTAAAAATCTGACAACTTAAAATAGTCCACTTGTAAAAAAGCTGAGTTAAATATAGGAGCTGCTAAAGAAGTACTGCAAATAACAACGTGTCAGTCAGTGGTATGCCTATCACTCTCGCAGCAAGGAAATGTCACCTACTAAAGAGCCCCATGTTCCAGAAAGCTGCCTTGTCACCTGCTTCCCCTCAGCCCCACCGCCACACTGCTTCTGAATGGGAATATCTGACCAGGTGAACTGCAGCCACCCAGGACCACAGTTTCACAAGGCCATGCAGCCTAAAAGGTCAGGTCTGCAGACCCTCCAAAGACTTGGTCATCCTCTCACTAAGTCCTCTGCAGCTGTGACAGGAAAAGCAACCTTGGTTGTAAGAACAAGGTAGGACACTAGCCTAGAGAGTGTGTGAGTCCCTGGGTTGATCTATAGTATCACATCAAAAGAAGAAAGAAAAGAGGAAGAGGCAAGAGAGAGGGATGAGAGGGGGAGAAGGGGGGAAGAAAAGGAAAAAGAGGAGGAAACAGCAGTCCCTCAATATCACCAGAGACCAGTGAGTCACCTATTTCCACATTATTCATAAATACATAATAAACCCCATAATGCTACTCTGAAAATAAATTTATTTTGAAAATTTTTGGTAACATTTTGTAATTTTCAATACTTTCCTCAAGTCTAATAATAATAAACTTAAATTCCAATTCCTAAATGCTTCTGTGTTAATTAAAAGAATCGATTAAATGTTTGCAAAGGAGTCAACAAATTGCCAAGCCTAGGAAAGGGAAAATGCTAGTGACACAGGCCTCAAAACCTGAAGGACACATGAGGTACTATATATTCAACCCAAAGACCACACACACACACTAGGCCAGTCTTCTACCACAGTCTGCTTGTTCATATACCAAGATTGCTTTACCTATCACGGCTTCAGAGGACTCAGTGAGAGGATGGGCAAGTCTTAGGAGGGTCTTGTTGCTTCAACAAAATGCCTGGCAAATGCAACTAACAGAACACAGGTTTATTTTTGGCCCATACCTCAAGGGTACATTAAAGGAGGGGAGTCCCAGTGGCCAGAGGCTTGAGGCAGCTGGTCACATTGCATCCAGTCAAGACACACAGAGTTGAGACTGGTAGAACATTCACCTCATGTGCAGGAATAGATTCAGTCCCAATGCTAAAGAAAAAGGAGACACAAAGAGTCATAAATTATTATACTCAGCTTACTTTCTTTTTATTCAGTCTGGATCCCTAACCTAGTTCTGTAGTAGTTCTGCAAACATCTAATGGGGGCCCTCCCACCTCAGCTAACACAATCCAATAATCCCTCACAAATATGCCCAGAAGCTTGTGTCTTTAGTGACTCGAGGATTCTATCAAGTTGACAATATAAATCAACACAAGTTTACACCTTATCAGTTTGACACCTAATTATACCTGTTAGGCAATAACTGTCTATTCTTTGTCCCTGTAGGCTCATGGCCATCTCATCAAACAGAATGAATCCATTCCAACTTCAAAAGTCTATACAGGCTTTAACAGTTTGACCATCATTTAAAAGTCCAGTCTTCCGATACCAGAGCCAATGCTTCAACTGTGAACTTCTATAAAGTTACAGATGAGTTCTAATATACAATGGCACAAAACAACTGCTCCCATTCCCACAGAGAAGTTGCATGACAAGAAAAGATCAGGCCAGAGCAGGACCAAAGACCAACAGGCCAAATACCAAACCAAATCACACAGTCCCGTGTCCAGCCTCTGGAGCTCGTGATGGAACAGTCTGGACTCCAGCGGCCGCTTTCTCCAGTTCTGCTGCCTGCACTTTCTCTTGAGTCCGCTCTCTTCTTTATATTCAGCTTTCCTGCCTTCTCTTCCACAACACTGGAATCACAAGAACATGCCACCATACCCACGTTTGTTTTGTTTAAGTTTGGTTTTGTTTGTTCATTTTTTTTTTAATGTGGATTCTGGAAACTAAACTCAGGTCCTCATGTTTGTACACCAAGCACTTTTCCAATTGAGACACCTCTCCCACCTGCTGCTTTGTGTGCTAAGTATAATCATCCTACCCATCTTGGTTTGCTAATATTATGAAGAGACAGTATGACCAAGGTGACTCTTATAAAAGAAAGCATTGGGGGCTTGCTTACAGTTTCATAGAATTAGTTTATGATCATCATTGCAGGAAGCAGACAGGCATGGTGCTAAGGACTTTACACCCTGATTTGAAGGCAGCAAGCAAAGATAAAGAGATATTGGACCAGGGTGGGCTTTTGAAACCTCAAAGACCACCCCCAGTGACGCTCTTCCTCTAACAAGGTCACATCTACTCTAACATGGCCACATCCACTCGAATGAGTCCGTACCCACTCCGACAAGGCCACACCTCCTAATCTTTCCTAAACCACTTACCAACTAGAGATTAATGGTTGGGAGCTGTTCTTAGTCAAACCACCACAGCCATGTCTATACATCTCCAAAACCAATTTAGATGAGTAAAGATGATGTCTATACATTCCGAGAATCAGTTTCGGTTAATGAAGGTGGTTTCGGGAAACATTAACCAACGGGGAGAATGAATATTACAGCATATTCGACCATCACCAGCTCGAGTGTGGTAAATAGGGCTTACAGGAAGCTACTATAGCGCTTGATAAACCTGGAGATTGGGTCTACCCCAGGTCTCCGACCGGGGACAGAAATGTACACCTGTAGGAAAGTCCTTGGTGATAATTAACAAACTACCTTCGAGATTCACTGCTTTATCTTCGAGGAACTATGTTTGACTAGATAGCAAAAGATATTGGCTTGGTTTTCTTTTTTAACTTCCTCGCTATCTGGTTTTTCTTTTCAGGAGACAACAATGGGTGGTCTCTGCAACTGGACAAATATTTTGCTAATTACTACAAACTGATTTCCACAAATTCCTTTGAGGCAGAAACTCCTGAATGCTGTAAGTAACCACAGCAGCCGAGTCCCCCCTTTGATGAGGGCGTGGTAAGACATCATGCTTTTACCTTTTGGATACAAAATTTTGTTTTTGAAAGTCAATTATGGTTTTCTAGTTGCAAGCATCTTAAGACAAGAAACTTCAATTTGGAATTCTGTTTTTAAAAGTAACCAAAAAATCAGGTCTTGCAAACAAAATCAATGCCAGTGGTCAGGGTTGCTATTTTATATAATGTCCTTTTGGCCATCAAAGGCTACTTTTTTTCCTTTTTCTTTTTTTTTTAATTTTAATTTTATTTTTTATTTTCTTTTCATGGGGAGGTTACAAGGGTAGAGGGTGGATATGGAAGGGCTAGGAAATGAGTGGGACTCAGGTGCATGATGGGAAATTCCCAAAGAATCAACTGAAAAATTTAATGTTTAAAGATAGACAGACAGACAGAAGAGAAAAGAAAAACTGGCAGTGAGGAAAAACAAAAAATAGAGGAACAGAGCAGCTGCTTAGGTCCTAATGTCTACAAGTGAAAAGGTGCCTGGGTCTCCAGCCACGGCTCCAAGCCACGGGCCTTTGAAAGCCTTGTTCACTGCAGCTCACTACTGCTGCCTCTGCTGAACCTTGCAGATACTGCCCAGGGTGCAGAAGGGAAAAGCCGGGAGAGTAGCTGCATCGTGATTTCAATCAAGAATAGTTACTAAAATAATTCCTTTTAAATAGATTTTGTCTGGTTAATAAATTCTGCAAATATACATGTATGCCTGGGACCTGCAATTTTCAAAACGATGCTCGTAAACCAAGGGTTGGGGAGGGGCTTCTGCTGTGTTCTTGTCCTTGTTGTTCTACCACAAATTTAAAGTTTAGCTTTTCACATTGTCTTCACTACTCAAAGGAGATTAAAAGACTACCAACAATCCCCAATGTAATGGCATGCACATCTCTCCCATGAGTCTGACAGTTGCCCAGCAACCTTTGTTAGCAGCAGCACGCCTGCCTCTCAAAGGTGGGGGACCAAATTGGCCATCAGAAAGCTAGAAGTTCAGCTGGTGATGTAGCTCTCTGGCAGAGCACTTGCCAAGCATGTATGAGGTTCTAGGTTTCATTACTAATATTGCTGAAAGAGTATGCTGAAACCTTTTTAAAGATGTAAAAGGCATAGCATTGTTATTAATATAATACAAGAGACATAAGCTAAGCATATTATCTTAAAATGTAATTTCATTTTTGTATTTTATATACTAGTTTTCATTACTTATATTTAAATTGAAATTTCATCTCACCCCACTCAAAGAAAATGAATTGAATCTTATATCTCACCATATTCCAAAAATATCTTATTATTTTAAAGTTAAAGTATAGCTATTAACAGAATTAAATTATTGACACATTAACAAGTTATAAAAGGCAAGCATTAAATGGCAAAAGAAAAGGTAATAGCAAAAAAAAATCCATAAGAAAATGCTCAGTTTGGTCTAATGGTACACACCTGCACATATGTCAAAGATAAAAAGTTCAGTGGTATAATGGTGTGATGTCAGCAGCGCCAGAAGCCTGGGCAGTAGATCTGATGTTCAAGGCCATCCTGGGCCACACAGTGGGAGCCTGTCTCCAAAACCACTGGAAAGAAAAGAGGGGAAAGGAAAAAGGAAGGGAAAAAGGAAACAAAATGAAGAAGGAGGGGAGGGAGGGAGGGAGGGAGGGAGGGAGGGAGGGAGGGAGGGAAGAAGGGAGGGAAGGAGGGGAGGAAGATGAAGGAGAGACAGACAGACAGACAGACAGAGGCAGAGCTATTGCTGAAGAGAATTCAGCAGCTGCATCCAAAGCTCAGACATTAAGGTCAAGGAAAGAAATGCCAGCTTTCCTGGAGCATACTGTAGTTTGTAAAGCAAAAACAGTAGGGGAAACCAGGGGAGTCAGCAAAAGAACCCTGTTTGGGCTACTCTGTCCCTGTGGAAGAGATTTGTCACAAGTAATTATTCAAGAAGCATGGCACTACACAATAAGTGATGGTTGAGATTGATACAAAGGTACTAGTTTATTGATGCTTAGAAGACATCAAAAAGCTCACTTTTTAATTAGATTTCTTTAGAGTGGGATTGCAGTTACTAAATTAAACATCTCAAGCAGTACATGAAATAAGAGTGGGGTGAAACTTAAATTAAGGTTCCTGTTGTAACACTTTTCTCGTGTCAGATTCTTATTAGAAACGAACCCAAGATCAGCTCCAAAACATTTTGAATATTTGAAACAATGTGAGCAATTCATATTTTAAAGTCACCTCTCCAGAGAAATGTCACTGAAACCATCATATGTACGATAGCCAATGCATGATCAAAGTTTAACTTTGAAGGATTTGAGGGAGAAATTATGTATTCATTGGCTATAAGCATTAACCTGTTCATGTAGTAATCCTTTTTTAACCCAGTTATAATTCTTACGTGAACTTTTTTAATATAATTTTAAATTAGCAGGGTGGCTTTGAACCCACAATCCTCCTGCCTCTGCCTCCCAAATGCTGGATCACAGGTGTGTGTTACTACATTCTGCAGAACAAGTACAACTTTAGAGCATAACAGAACCCAGGAGTTTTTCAAAAGATATTTTTAAAATATTGAGAGGTGGGGGTTTGGCATAAATAAGCTGAACAACTCCCACAACCTCCCTTGTGAGTTGAATGCTTCTCTGCCCATCCTATTTCTCTGATATTGGGTGTTGGGAAGAGGAAAAATGGGGTGTATACTTTTGGCCATCTTGTGGGGCCAAAACATCTTAAACATGTGATTCAAAAGGTCTAAAATCTACTAGAGCCCTGCCGTTCGCACAGCTAAGTAGTCTAGCGGGAGTTGTATTCCATATAACTTCTACAGTGTGGTTTCTGCTTGCTCTGGAATGGATGCTGCCGAGACAGTGAGTGTCCCCCTCTGCATCATCTATTGACTCCTGGTGCTGGGAACTATATAGCAGCAGATACAACTATAAATACACAGTGCCCCAAAGCTCAGGAGAAACCACTTCTAACTGTTGTCAATCAGGAACATGTGTATCCACGTCTACCAACGTCTTCCAAGACACTAAAAATGCAATGTCTTACATATGCTTGTTTATTTTTAAACAATAATAGCTCATTTAAAACTCTGCAGGACAAGCAGGAGTTGCTGCCAAGATTCTGTGCTCTCAACCCTGAGCTAAACAGGAAAATCCTTTCAAAGGGATGAAAGCCCATCACTCAGTGCTTATGTCTCCTTCTTGTTAGCTTCTGGTTAAAATTACTTAGTCTCCCACCAACAAATTTATTCATTATTTTCAGTACTTATTACCAAACAGAAGCTTTCAATGGACATAAAACCTCCCCCTCCACAGACACACACACACACACACGCCATCACTTCTCCCTTTGGTGAGAGAAACAGAAGATTTCATTCAACCTGCAACAAATGAAATGTCAGTCCTCTATTAAAACAAAACCAATGGGCGGGCCTGGAAAGAAGGCTCCTCTGCTCCTGCTCCGAGCACTAGTCCATCTCACTATGTGACTCATTTCATTATCTCCTATGTCTACAAAAAACTTAAAAGATGGTGAGAAATTCTGCCCAGGAAGTTCTTTTCTTTCCCATCCCCATGTTAGTCAGCATTCCATTATCCAAACAAAGATCTGAGATGGGCGTTGGAAATTTTCTAAATAGTTAAGAGCACTTGCTTCTCCTGCAAAGGACTGGAGTCTGGTTCCCCAGCCCCCATCAGCAGCGGCTGACCAGCACCTGTAACCTGTAACCTGTAACCTGTAACCACCAGCTGCAAGGAATCTGATGTTCCCTGGGGCACACATAGACTCACACACACACACACACACACACACACACACATACACACACACCTATTACACTCATGGTAACACACACACACATATACGTGTACACACATGCACACACACAAATTTAAAAAATCTTTAAAAAAGAAAAAAAGGAAAGAAGGATGGGCTCCTCAATGTGTACATTATCTAAGGTTAATGCTAGGCTGGCCTGGTCTTGACCTTAAATTCAGAACAAACTGTGGAACCTTAATTTAAAGCATTCACCCAAGTGCTTAGGTAAAGCATGATATACTTTCATAAAAGGCAATATTCTCATGGCTTTGCCTTTCTTTCTCTTCGTTCCCTCTTCCCCCTGGCCCCCCACTTCGTCACTCCTTCCCGTTTCCTCTCTGTTCAGTGGTTGGCTCTGTGCCCATGCATTGTTTGTGCCGAGATCTAGAACTTGACTGTGACGAAGCCAATTTACGAGCTGTCCCATCAGTTTCTTCCAATGTGACTGTAATGTAAGTAGCAAAGATTGGCTGGCCCTTAAGGCTGAATAGCACTGCAGTGAACCCCTGAGACAGACCCTGGGTCATCACTAAGAACGCATTTTGGTTCAAAGACAGTTTCCTCCCTAAGTCAGTTATAATGAATTTTTCACACATGGCTTGAAATACTTTTAAATATTAGACTTCACCTTAAATTACTTCATAAACAACTCTGTGAAGTGTTGACTATTCACAGTGTTTCATCTAAGCAAAAGACACCATCCATTTCAATTGCTTCATTGGGGTTGGGGGGAAGTTAGATAAATACTACTTACAACTTTCTCATTACACCAAATTTTTTATTCGATGTTTATTGCAAGAGCTGTTTTAGAGTTTATTACATGCAAAGAGGTTTTCATGTATGTTTGTGTACAAATAAAGAGAAACAAATAAAATAGATTGGAAAAAAATATTCCCAGAACTTTGCATTTGAATTAACTTCTAAATCACATTTTGACACAGACATATTGATGTTGTAGTCTTTTCCTACACAATTCAAACTTACATTATAGAAAAGAAAAGGAGTCATATTAAAAAGTGTCCTGCCGAGCTTAGCATCTGTGGTGCTAAGTTTCTAGTTGTGGTTATTTGACTTAACTAGACTTCAGCGGTACACAAACACACCTTTTGGTCCATTTTTTTTTTTTAAAGAACTCAATGGAAAATAGAAGCTTTGGTACATTTTTTATTGAATTGGTTGGGCTGTGGGTTTTGTTTATGTGGGTTTATCCATGGGTTTTAATATCTTATGACTCTGGCTTTTTGGTTCATGCAGACACAGTAAGAGTAACCCTTGAGTATACAGGTGTTGGCAAGGCTTGCCTTTCTCAAACAACCTACACGACTATTCAGATGCTTGGCACACAGGTGAAGGAGCTGCAGCAGAGCCCCATCAAGTTCCCAGAGTCTGGGCATTGCCCAGTGGATCTCAGTCTGGGAACATAAAACAGAACCTACGGAAAGCCATCCACAAAAGCTTGCTCTCTGAAGGAAGTGACATTTCCTAGAGGAAAAGGAAGCATCCTCTTGTGGTCTTCCTTTCTCACCTCCCAAGCTTGTCGTGGTAATCAGTCCTGCTAGAAAAAAAATAATGGTTCCCCTAAAGAAAGTGACGGAGGTCCTAGGAAGAGTTTCAAGGAATCTGTTTCTAACTCGAGGGAGAGATAATTCACCCCCACTGCTTACATCGAGTTACAGGAAAATCCAAATGAAAGTCTGATGCTGCCAACCTCAGTTTTTCCTTTTCCCACAAGTAATATTGGAATTTATTTGCCAACAATCCAACTAATTCTCTTCATGAAAGAAAGGAACAGAGAATGATGATAGAGGGATAGAGGTGGGGAAATAGAGTAAATAATGTAGACAAATTAAAATTCAATTTAAAAAGACATCTTCTGGCCATATATGTATAGCATATATACAAAAATAGATATGTATCAGCCAGCTTTAACCCAGGAAGGAAAGGAAGAAAGAAGGGAGGGGTGGAGGAAGGGAGGAGAGATGGAAGTAAAGTTAAAACAAAACCTAAGATCATATTCTACAAGAAGACAAGTGAAGAAACTGTAAAGTGGCTTCAGGGCACCTGCCCTGGATTTCAGATTGATGGAAAAGTGGGAGGCTAGGTGCCAGTAAATGTGAACAATCAAGACACCAATGCTAGATTAGTTATTTTAATTCAAGAGGCCACTCAGTGGATACTCAACAGGCATTTGTAAATGTCGATATAATGCTCTGAGGTTTAAATCTACAACATTTGGTTATTTTTGAAGAAAAAGAAGTAAAATAGGAAAGAAAGAAACAAAGAAAGAGAAAATAAAAGAAAGGAAAAGAAAAGAAAACAGTATTATCAGACTTCAAGTATTAACTCAGTAGTATTTTACTTGCTTAACATACACAGGGCCCTGAATTCATATCCTAACTGTATACACACACACACTGCAACTCTGACTCTATATGTACATACTGATAGACATAGTTATATAACAGTGTCTTGTACTTTTGACTAAACCACTTGACTCTAGTTGTCCATATAGACTCTTCTTACAGATCCCTGGCTCTACTTCATACCTTGTTCCAGTCTGTTTGTTCAGTTCCAGAGGGGTAAAAAGCTCTAGGCTTTGGTGTAAATGCATTACACGACTAAATGTCACACGTTTCACTAGTAAGTTAGTTCTTCCAGATTCTGAGCTGCAACTAATGTAGTAAAATGTCAGAAATGGCCTAAGTCATATGTAAGTAAAGTATCAAAGAAGCTAATCATCCAATGAGTGTTTATTGAAATCAAGGCTTTTTGAAAATGTTTCACATAAGTGCTAAAGAGTGAGGTGAGCAAACACAGATAGCTATAAATATACCTTGTTTCAACTCAGTAAATGTTAACTTTGTTTGAGAGTTGACTTTCAGATCCCTGAACATAACCAGTAAAAAACAGACCCCTGGCCTGTGCTTCCTCCGTACAACTTGCACACACTGTATATGAGTGAGTGCTTTGTGAAGAACCAAACAGGACATCCAAATTCAAGATATAAAGATATCTGACATGATGAAAGTATGTGGGGTTCTCACAATCAATGAAAATAATATCCACCCCTCTTCACTTGTATCATTTAGAAAAAATTTGTTTAGAAGCCCTAGGCATGCGTTTAATAAGAATCTAGCTTTACAAGAGAGGTTTCTTGCAAGTTCCTTAAGGAATCTCCCTAAGCATATTCAAACCATGCCACTCAAGAATGCTTGGGGGTTCTTATAGAATCTCACGTATACCTCTTTTTAGGGATAATTAAGTGAGCTTCTTTGCATACTTTCGAGTCCTAACCTTCTCGACTGAAAAGGAAAAATGTATCAGTTCCATATTTTCCTAGATATTCTCCAAAATTCCCAACACACTGAAATAATCACTTTGAAATGAATATGTAAACAAACAAACACAATAACAATAGGCAAAAATTGCCTCCTTATCCCTAGGGAATAGGGATAAGTTTCTCTGAGAGAATCTTCTAATTGATAAACAAGAGATACCATCAGTCATCCACATAGAGGGCTCAGATGCCGTTTTTTTCTTACAAAAGCACATGGTGGAAGTTTGACAGGCGTTTATTGAGAGAAGGAAGGAAGGAAGGAAGGAAGGAAGGAAGGAAGGAAGGAAGGAAGGAAGGAAGGAAGAAGGAAGGGACAGATGGACGGGTGGATGAATAAACACTCTTTTAATAGCACACCAAGCTTTCACCCAGGTCCTTAAACCAAATTCAAGTATTTAGCAATTCATCTTTCTACAATATAGACACTGAAAGACTGTAAGGCTGACTTTGCTTTGGAAGCTAAGTCAACGCTGGTAGGAAAGGGAGTCTCAGTAAGCTAGGAGAGAGAAGAGAGATGGTTTACTGGTGGCTCAGCCTCCCAGACTGACTTGGAGAAAGTATGGCTAGTCAGGCTTTCTGAGTCATTCATTTAAAATGCATCATTAAACCAGGCTATAGTGCCTCCAGCTCAGAATTCGGCCTGAGATCGTCAATGTTATAATTAGAAGTAAGACATTAAAGTGAAAAGCCACTCAGCAAGACTGAACTGTGTATGTGTTTCAGGTCCCTGCAGTGGAACTTCATAAGAACGCTCCCTCCCAACGGCTTCAGGAAGTACCATGCGCTGCAGAAGCTGTAAGAAAAACTTTAACTCTGGGCTTACCGTGAACCTTCAGTCTTGTGTGTCTGTTTCTTGTTACTTCTGTAGCAGCATTATACTACATATTAAGTCTAATAATCCTACCTGGAGAAATTATTTATCCCTTAGCTGAAGATTTGCAAGTAAAATTTCTGAGTGTCTCTTAGGAGGCATTCCTAAAAACCTCAGATACCTATTCCTAAACAAGCAGGAGCACGTGTGCTGTGGGTCCTCTACCATGCTTCGCAGAACAGAAATATGTATTTCTGCTTCCTCCTGCCATGGATCAGCTCAATGTTCATCTCAAAGAAAGGCTTGCCAAGCTTGGGACAATCAAGATGGCTCAGTGGGTATTAGTCATATCAGTTTGTTAAGGCCTGTGTCAAATGTTAAGGCTTGGGTAACTGTTACCTGGCTACCCTGCCATTATACGGAAACTTTCTGCTGTTACTAGGAAACTTTCTAATGACAAGTTGATTATGTATTCTGTTATGTTTTGTGCCCTTGGAAACCAATCATGATAGAAATCAGTAGAACTGTTCTCTATTCATATATATATATGAAGAAAGAGAGAGAGAGAGAGAGAGAGAGAGAGAGAGAGAGAGAGAGAGAGAGAGGCTTAGACCCAAACCAACCATCCGACACATTTCCTGAACCTATGTATAAGCTTTTATAGTATAAGATGCCTCTGGGATAGACCCAAACATAAAAGAGACACCTGTACCAATATAAAAAAATTATTTGAAACAAGACTTCCATTTTGAGTAATGGTCAAGTAAAGTTTGAATTCCCAAGATCCCCCCAGGAACTGGCATCCTGCTTGACAGATGACAAGATGACATAGATGTGAGTAACTGACATCCTGGTTGGCAAGTTAAGACATGAATGTTAGACAAGGCAAGTCCCTAGCCACAGTCAAATACCCCAACCAATGGGAGCAGGATAAGAATACAACAAAGACATCCTCCTAAGGAAATCCCCCTATCCCTAAATCCTGATTGTGGAATAACTTGGGACAAATGTTTATAGATCTCAGGCTCTAAAAACCCTTTAGGACCTTAACTCAATGTCACAGTTCAGTTCCCGAATCCGACCAGGGCCCTGGACAATCAGTCCCGGGGCATATGCTCAATAAATTATCCCTGTCCAACTGAGATCAGTGTTCATGTGATTTGAGATGTGATTTCTGAACCCCAACATGTCAAGGTTCTCTAGAGTAAGTGTGTGTGTGTGTGTGTGTGTGTGTGTGTGTGTGTGTGTGTATTCATACAGAAATAAAAGGTGCAAAAAAGAAGGAGAAGGAGAGGGAGAAACAGAGACAGTATCGATGAGTGAGTTAAGAATGAGTATTGCTTTTTCAGAAGACCAGAATTCAGATCCCAGCCCACGCTGGCCATTCACAATTGTCTATAACTCTAGCTCCAGGTGATCCAACACCTCGGGCCTCTCGGGAGACCCATTCATATGCACATAAGGAACACAAACACCTATGCATAACTAAAAATAAACTCAATCTTTTAAAAGAATTGTTAAAGATGTGGTGATCTTCAGCAAGATCTACGATCACTATTAAATAGTGGGCAAGGGATGTAGCTCTGGGGAAGAACACTTGCAGCTCTGGGAAGAACACTTGCTCAGTGTGTGCAAGACTCTGGCTTTAAACAGCACCACAGGCTTAAGAGGGGGGAAAAAAGTTTAAATTGTGAAGAATTTGACTTAGTCAATATTCTATTGCTGTGAAGAGACACCATGACCATGGCAACTCTTATAAAGGAAATCATTTAATCGGGACTGGTTTACTGTTAAGAGGTTTAGTCTATTATCATCATGACAGGAAGCATGGTGGCATGTGACGGTTCTGGATAAGTAGCTGAGAGTTCCACATCAGATCCAAAGACAGCCGAAAGAAACACTTGGCTTGGCTTGAGTGTTTAAAGCCACAAAGCCCACCCGCAGTGACACACTTCCTCTAACAAGGCCATACCTACTCCATCCAACAAGGATTACCTCTTAATCCCTGACTGGTAGCTCCAACTCCCTAATGATGAAGCATTCAAATAATGTGAGCCTATGGGGGACATTACTGTTCAAACCACCACAGAATGTTTCATATGTTAGCAGATTCAGTTCAGCAAGTTCATTCTTTATCTTGGCCTTGATCAGCATTGGGCATGCTTACCTCTCTTCTGGTGAGCTTCATGAATGCATTCTCAAAATCCATAATACCCAAGGTGATCTCTATGTGATTTAGGTCAACTTTATGCTTGAGTCATAAATAATTATTGACTTATTGGACTTTGATGCTCTGTCCCTGAAGCATACTATCAAGAAAACATCTTGAAACTTCTCCCTGATTATGGACACCTTGATTTCATTTTGTTGTATTATTACAGATGTATACTTTCTTTAAAAAAAGATGGAGTTAGTATAAACACACTACAATCGTCAACATACACCAGTAACCAAAGCTGCACAACCTGGACCTGAAGAGGGGTGAGGTTAATACTAAGACAGGAAGGGGTGGCATTTTCTTACTCTGTCCATCCTCTGGGCTTGAGACTTCATTTCCAAAATCATAGCAGAAAAATGTGGACTTGATTGGCACATACATATGATAGTGAAGAGTTCAGCCAGGACATATATTCAACAGTATACGTCAGATTGGCCTCTAAGAGGATGTGCTGGTAACTCATAGCCCTCAGATGACCAAGCATCAGCCATGAGCTACCACCTCCTGCTTGCAAGGACCATCTCCCAAGCAAAACACCTGTGATTCTGCTCATGGTAGTCTGTGTAGGCAGCTTCCCCTGGAGGGTTGTCTGTGGGAAGAGATTTCAGGGTATACTCTAGACTGCCTCGTCACAATGTGGATGACATACCAGCAGCTAATCCAGGTTCTTTGCTCTATGAGACTCTCTGAGAGTTGAAATGTGCAGAGAATCAAGCAAAAGGCCTGTCGAAGGGGATGCGGAAGTGGGAGTGGCTTCTGAAAACTTTATCCATGAATTGTTGGAACTCTTTCCAGGAGAAAGGGGACCCAAGCCCAACCAGAGGAGACCCCAGACCCAAGTCTTTCAGAAAAAGACCTTAGTCCAGGAGAGGTCAGCCAGTCATCCCAGGACAGCAGCAACCAGCACTCAGATCTGCTCATGTTGTCCACAATAAAAGATCCACTATTTCCAGGAAAGGAACCAGAGCAGGAGAGACACTAAGAGACAGGTCGGGATCAGCGCCATCAGAACGGTGTCTGGCTAGAAGAAAATGATTTTAAATAGATTTAAATCACCTCACTTGATCAGGACTGAAGGATGGAGGGCTCCAAACCCCTCACTTCCTCCAAACACTCAGGTGATACCTCCGCCTACAGGATTGAAGACAGCTTGGCAGCGCTTCCAATTCCATACCTCCTCTCGCCAAGGGAAAGAATCTAAGTCACTGCACTGTTCCTTGCCCTGAGTGGGGCATTTTACAAGGCAGCAGTTGGTTCCATTTTGAGTACAGAAGCAGAGGCAAGATTACTCTGCCCCTGGGTTATGGTTTGAATATGAATTGTCCTCCTTCAGCTCAAATGCTTAAACAACTGGTGTCCAGCTGGTGGCGCTGTAGTGGAAGGTTCTGGAGCTTCAGGGGATGGGTGGAGTGGAGGAAATGGATGACAGGGATTCTGGAACCCATTTCTTGTTCTGACTCAGCTCTCTTGCCAGAAGATAGAACTGACAAGCTGCCTCCTGCCTTACCTTCCCTGACTTGAGGGCAGTGTCCCCTCAATCTGCAAGTCAGGATAAACTTGTCCTCCCGTAAGTTGTTTTTGTCACGTGTTTTGTCATAGCGTGGAAAACAAAGCTAACTAATCCTATCATATCTGTGTGCATACACACCACTGCCTGTCGAGACACTGATAACTTACTTCTGCAAGTAAAAGAACACCACCTATCAACTTATCTAGGTTGTTTGGGAATTTGTGGTACACGGTGTATACAGATCACAGCTTGAAGTCCAGACACATGAACTTGCTGAACCACCAGACTAACAGAGCGTGAGACATACTCATCAAAACCGCTCATCTGACTATCCTGAGCTACACCAAGGGACCCAGTACAGAGAACTCCCAGCTGTCCCAAGGACTTCAGCTCAGCACAGTCACCAACGGGTGGCAAGATTCACACAGATTGCGGTCCATCCATCCAAATCTAGTGTTTCGACTCCTCGGTCCTATGCCTCGGCACTTCAGCACTGTGGCTGTGCCTGCCTTCAGCAAATCTCCAACTGTATTTGTTAATGTTTGATCTAAGCATCTTCGTCAGCTCT